>ML120439.1:202895-247515 GCA_003788595.2 Choiromyces venosus 120613-1
ACAAGTTTGAGCATAACTGACTTCTTGAGGTGGTACCGTTCACGACTAAAAGCAACGACAAAAACATTCAGAAAGTCTTAAAAGAAAACAGACCGATAATTGGAGACATCTAAACAATAACCCAGACGTGATCGTAGCATCCATTTTTACAGTTGGAGTACTAAGACCTTCTAAAGCAACTATCGGCTAGCTCGTTCCCTGACGAGTTCAACGACGACGGTTTCCCGGCTAACGTCAAGACGTTCTAGCATGAGGAGGGTTCGAACCCTATAGAAGTGAACGGGGGTAACTGCAACAACCGTCTCGGCTAGCTTGAGGAATAGATACCCTAAACTACCTAGTATCCACTTAGCAACTTTGAACATAAAGGACTTCTTGAGATGATAACGTCCATGACCATAGGCGACGGGGACTACATCCACTAAGACCCGAACTGTCATAAGGTCCGCGGCGAGATGCGAGAAGGTTGCGGGAAGGGGGGTGTTAGCTAAGTTTTGAACCAGGGCCTCGACTATACCCATTCTTATCGGAAACTCTAAGTTCCACCTCCCTTGTGGGTGTTATCCCTTCATTGACCGGTACCAAGGCTAGGCGACCCAAGCCCATCTAAACACGTTTTACCCTTTTTTTTTTGTTATAAAAAGAGATGGAATACTCTTTAAGTCATAGACTTCACCTCCCACGGCGTCGCAAGCGGTCCTCTTTCAACCACCCACGTTCTATACCCTCCGGACTTTTTGCTGGGGATTGGGATGGTAGTAACGTCGGATTTTCCCGGTGGCCAAACCATTTCCACACGTTGTAGAAGTTAAAGCTGAGGTCAGAACTGTTGAAGAACATTCAATACGGTGATTCGATACTTTCGTTTTTGGTATACTATCTAACTAGAGTTAATTAGTGGGCTTATTAACACGGACGCCTTTTACATGTCATAATGGAAGAGTTAATTTTCGGAAGGGTTTAACTTTTTGTAAACACGTTCAACTGGTTGGCTATAGTATAGTATAATCCTACGATAATTTTGTCGCGTCACGTAGTTATTTCTAACGGAGGCATGCTGGTTTAAGTCCTCACACGTTTATATGTAAAATTTACCGGTTTCAAATGAATCACACTCGTATAACGAGCATAATGGGTCGGTCCTGTAATTGAAAGGTCTTTTTAGCACCACACTCGAAGATTTACTCCGTTATCATCTGGTTGTTCTGATGCTCGGGTTTAGTGGATGCCAAGGGCCTCAATGATGGACTTTGGCTCATGGTGGTTTTAGGAGTATGATTTATTCTATATGGTCATAAACCTTTTCGCTAAGACCTACTGAGTTGATGAGGTTTTTAGTAGGTCTTTCCTTTGCGGAACGTTCTAGTAGTAGAGACTCCCTAAGAGTCCGTGAGGGACCCTTGGCTAAAAACTATAGAACAAAAAGAATTTAATGATCTACCGTCATTCGACCGTTGCGGGGCTTACTTATAGTCCAACTAGAACTTGTTATTTAATCGCTTTTGTTGTCAGTAAGAGAACGTTAAGGGTTGAATACTGTGATAAATAGGTCGTATCATATTTATTAGCCTTACCATTTTATATCAAAAAAAATAAAGGATAAAGTAGCCCCAAAGAGGATAACTCCGAATCATTAGTCCAGTACACTACAAGTTGACCGAATCAAATTGTAGTGTACTGGACGATACTACTAAAAAATTAAAAATAAAAATAAAAAAAGTAGAAGAGACAGGTATTTAATGTATTTTATGAATGTTCAGTTCTCTTCAAAAATGATACAGTCAATAATATCAAAAGGATTTCCAACGCTTTCCCTGAGCTTTCGTGGGTTTTTTTTTCTTTAAAGACCTTTTAACTCCACAACCACCAATCGCTCGGTTTCCACCCACTTGGGGAGGAAAATTAACTTTTAACTTTCCACACAGAAGTGGTGTTTGGAGTGGGGGTAAGTGGCTCGGGGAAACCAGTTGAGAAAAGGTGAGTAGTCCGCTGGGGAGACATTTGTAAGCCCCCGTGAGTTAGTAATCCCTCTTTCGCCTCTGGGGCCACAACTAGATGGTGATGAGCTTGGCATCGTGGTGATCCAAGGGGTCAGGTTCGACGTTCATCTTTAAATTTTTAAACGGCGATGGCCTTCAGTAGGTTTTCCCACGGAAAATCGGGGCACTAAAGAGAGGAGCATCGTAGACCTCTCTTTACAAAAAAAAAATTCTAAGCACAGCCAAAGATAATTGATCCTATGAGGTGAACTAAGAGAGATATAGAAGGACCGTACCGCGGGAAAGAATCTGATAAGAGACAAGGGAGAACACCCTCAGATGATCTACTCACGAACGGAAGTACACAATAGTGAGCACCCGTGCTGAACTTACCATAGCGAACATCGTTACGCACTATCGAGCATTGTACCCATTACCATTGTCATCTATAAAGTCATTTCTGGATAAGCTATCTCTTGAGTAAGGCTGCCGAAAGGGCCTATGGGGGTTGCTGCTTTGTTCTTTGTTTCTAGTCGCTTCTTTATGTGTTCTCCTTGTTCTCCTTATTAGTTGCTGACGGTCGGGATAGTTCCTGGACCGCACTTTTTCTATTTGTATCACTGTGTTCTACTTATCTTTTGTTCTAACGAAGTCTTCTTAGGGGAGAATATTAGAGTGTGGAAGAAAGGTTAGGAGGTTAGCTAGGAAGCGTTGATACGTTTTCGGGTACGGTCTAGATGGTCCGGGGTGGATGTGGTAAACTGATAGGCGGGATTTGGGGAACTGAGGTGGGACGAGCACTGGGGCACCATCTAAGATACGATATTCAGGAACCACTTATAAAGCTTTCCCTGTCAGTAAAAGTGGACACGATAGCTAACACCTATAGCCCCTATAACTTATATACTTACGACCCGTCAAATCCCCCAGATGTGGAGTTCCGACGGCTCTGTCAACAACGTCAATGGGGACGAGAGAGGACACGCCAAGCTCGGCAAGGATACAATCTTGCACAACAGCAATTGGCCCTATCGCAGCAGCAGCAGTCCCTTGCTCAATCGTCTTTCGCCCAAGTCATTCAGAATCAAGAGTTTGTCAATTTTACCTGCGACACTAGTGCAGACCCAATTGGAGAGTTCTGGAGATTATTAACTACACAAAGCAAAGCCCTAAAAGCCTTACAGGAACGAACATCAGCACCTGACATAGTGGAGTTCTTCAAGAAATACGAGTTTCAACGATTCACTTACGATCCGTCAAATCCCCCAGATGTGGAGTTCCAACGGCTCTGCCAACAACACCAATGGGAGCCGGTCAGGATAGCCTGTGCTCAGCTAGAATACGAAGAAGCACAACAGGAATCGATCCTCTGGCAGGAGCAGTGGAAGCTGCCCCTTGCTCAATTGGCCGTGGTCGAATACTTTGAGAATTACGAGTTTGACAATTCTGGCTATGGCATCAGTTCTGACACAAGTGAAATCCCTCTTCTTGAGCTTGTGGGAGGGCTACCGGCGGTTGAGTTTCTCAGGTCTCAGAGCGTAGAAGGTTACACTTACAGTTATGGTTTGCTTCACGAGGAATTTAGGAGGCTTTTAAGTGCGAGGGAGGCAGAATGGGAGGCGAGCCTACCAATTGAATCCAATCAGGCAACAATCCTTGCCACTGGTCACGCCCTTGCACCCACCACTGCCAGAGAAGAATGGATTGATGAATGGGGGATGATAGAAAGGAAGCTCAAGGAAGAGTTTCAATTTCAGATAGAGGGTGAATTCGATGTGCTGATGGATTTCATTGGAAGCTCAACGGGATTGGAAGCTTGGGAAGTTCTGGTAGAATTGTATGATGTTGGGGAGGCACCACTGGGTAAAGACGAGGCAAAGCACGTGAGTCCGAATGCTCGGTTGCATCTAGTGAGATAGCAGAAACTAAGTCAATAGGCCCTCGAGTCCGTCAACGTCAATATTTACGACTTCATCGGAGCTGTCGAGGATGCTTTTCGCATTGACTGAAAGGAACATTGGATCGCTCATCCCCCTGCTTGCACCTAGTGTCCAAAAACTCAACTTTCCTGACGAGCATATGCTTAGCTTTTACAGCAAGTATACCGATAGAGTTTTCAACCGCAACAATGCTATGCAACATGGGACCTTAATTTTTCTTCTTCGCCGCCTTGCGCGACATTGGAAAGATTATATACAGCAGAAGAAACATTTCGAAGAAGAGGCTGGATGGAGAGCACTAGCACTAATTAGGGGGGAGAACGCAAGACCACATGCAATCCGGGAGCTTTTGTTATCACGGCGGTGGAGTTTCCTCCACAAATAATAGAAGAGACTTCAATATCCTCGATATCCACAATCGATAGCACAGGTGAAAATGACTGTCCCTTTCGAAATATTCACCAAGGACTTATAGCATAGAATCTACCACGGAGGGAGAGATCAAGGGGTTTAGGGCGGATAGTCAAATGGCGTAGGTGAGGCCTGGTAGATATGGCATGGGCTTTTGCATAGTTGCGAAGGATCGATTGAAGGATAGGAAAGAAGGTGTGAGATTATAAGAGGGGATTCTTCTAAAGCAATCTTGTTTTCTATTCATCTTGTGTCACTATGTCTATCTTTTTCACGCCAGGTCCTTGATAGGACTAGCAGTCGTTGATTGTTCTTTTTGTTCCTCTTGTGTATTTCTTCGCTGATCTTTGTTTCTTGTTTCGTCGTTGAGGGTATCCGGGAAAGCCGTCGGAATGAGTTCTCTATCGAATAGGTCTTTACTGAAATATCTACTGTTACCACTACCTATGTTACGAGCTATCACGCATTGCTACAAGCGATACCATTTGTAGCAATGCGCGATAGCTCAGGGGGTGGAGATGTCAATAGAAGATAGTAAAGATAGATTATTAGGTTCGTATAGGAAAAGAAAGATATAGCCTAGCTATATAACATGGTGTTCCGGGCATGCCATATTCTCCGGCATTCCCGAACACCCTCAATAACAAAACAAAGATCAATGAAGAAACATAAAGGAAGAACAAGGGAAACGATAAACATTACAAATCTGTAATAAAACCGGGCGTGGTACAAACAAAAGACTTGAACAAAGCCTTTGTGAGTTATAAAGAATATCCAAATATCAACACCAT
Source organism: Choiromyces venosus 120613-1 (assembly GCA_003788595.2). NCBI lineage: Eukaryota > Fungi > Ascomycota > Pezizomycetes > Pezizales > Tuberaceae > Choiromyces > Choiromyces venosus. Next base: position 208,017 of record ML120439.1, read on the forward strand.
TCAAGTCGTGCTCACGAGTGATAACACATGAAGGCAAGCACTCATCTAGTAGACTCACCACAAGAGGGAACAGAGAATAGTCTAAGAAAGGGCGCCGTGCCAGGAAGATATAGAGAGAATCTAGTGGAGTATCCTAGTTAATAGAAACTGACACGAATTGTAGTGTTATATCATGTGTAGACCAATTAGGGTCATAGGGTTGGGGGCTTCTCTGCTGGAAGACACATGGGTGGATAGCTTGTAACTAGAGAGCGAGAGGATCCTCATCAAAACAACCATCAACCTACGAGCCCCCACCATTCCCCTTTTGTGCCTATCATGAATCCCCAAAAAAAACATTTCTCTCCAGGTGCCACGAGGAGAGAAATCACGGGCCTAAAAGGCACCCTTTTGGATGACTTCCGGTAGCGGCAAATTTTTAGATTTCTACTTGCAGCTTGGACTTGATGGTATGATAATTCCACGAGTGGAACGTTGGAGTAAAGATACATCTAGATAGCGATTAGCACATATTACGAGGGAGTAATTAGCATAATATATGAGAGAGTAATTAGTGTACTATTAGGTAATGCAGAAGTTTGGACGTGGTTTGTGGGACTTGTATTTAGACCACTCGAGTAGCTTGGCATCGGAGATGCATAGGGTTAGAGACGTGGAATTTCCCACAGTATAAATAGACCTCTAGCTAGCAACAGTTTAGTTGAGGCGACGATCATAGCGACGAGACAAGGCAATTACACGGAACGACGAATGAAAACGTGAACGTCCGAATAATCTCCAACCAACCACCGAACCACTGTGCACGATCGTGAATGTTAGAAGCGATCCTCCATTAGGACTGAGAGAACCTGGTGGTGCTACGGTTCGAGTAGCTGTAGATCAACACCGGGATCTCCGCTTCGCTCCCTAATGATTGAGTGCCCCCGTATGTTTACAGAGGGGTCGCCTGATGAGCGGAAAAGAGTTGACCAAAGGGGCTCGGCTAATGGAGGTGAGGTTTGGTGAAGACACGCCTTTCAATTTTCAATTAAAAGGAGGAGTCCACCTTTGGCTCACTAACCACCAACACCTCAGTTTTCCAGGGTTTTTTTTTTTTGGTGCTTTCGAGCCCCTTTCGCAACCTTTAGGAAAACTATAGTGACTGACAAGTAAGTAAAACCTTTTCTTGACCCATAAAGTATTTTGTGTAATTTATGGACAGAGAAGATGAAGAAAATAAATTCATCATATCAGGTCATGTGATGTTCAACTAAGCCAGTTGAACATCACATGACCTGATTACTAAGCCTCAATAAAAGAAAACTCGATGAAATAAAAAATATAAAAAAACTATATTTTACCATTCCGATTATTTATACTATGCTGGATAAATAGTGTCATAAGTTGGGAATTGCGAGAGAATGACTGTTGTTTTCGCTAATTTATTATTCAAGATCAACCTGGTATTCATTCGGGGCGTTACCAGCTTACTGGCATCTAGTAATTTAAGAAAAACAAGATATCAAAAATCTGCTCCCAGGGAGTGCCTGAGAATCCCTCAGAGATGATCTTGCAAGGCGTTCCCTTTCTGGATGCTTTTTGGAGTAGTTGAGTCATCTAGAATCGTTTTTCCAAATACTGGTATATCTTATTTAGATTGAGGATTTTGGTGGTACTCGGTTTCAGGTAGTAACTCCGGGAACCGTAGGTGATTTGGCCTCGTAGTCTTGTTGGTCTACTATTGCCTCATTTAGAAGCTCACATATTGCCACGATTTTTCTGGAAAGTTAATGTCCTGGCTGGGCGATACAGTGAACCCAAGCGTCCAGTCCGTCCGTCTTCGGGCGCGGACGGGACGGACGGCAGTACATGGAGAATGCCCGGGACGGACGGGGATCTTGGCGTCCGTCCAGACCAATACCTGGGACGGGCGGGCAGGCCCTGCCGGTGTCTCAAGATATGGAATGTGCCGGGTTCCTACCAGTGACTGCAGGTGACTGTGGGGCCCTACAGTTGACGGCTGGGCCCTACAGTTGACGGCTGGGCCCTACAGGTGACGGCCGGAGTATGCCATTTGTTCTACCGTAGGCACTGTGTACTCGGGGGTGTTAGTAAAAATCGGAAACTAGCGGTGGCAAAACAGGGATTGGAAGGATCGGGAGATAAGGTTGTCTGGAAAGCGGACTGTGTTACAGGACATCTGAAATGAGGATCAGGTGCACAAAGTGATAGCTCATGACAGTGGACATATTGGACAAGTTTAAGAGTAATTATGATATGGTTTGAATAGATTGGCCTATTAGGAAAGGCATTATAGATGAAAGGTTAGTGGATCTTTTTTGTCTAGTTTTCGCATACAGTCGCACCCCGTTGTCCCGGACCTCACTCTACCGGATTCTTCGTTGTCCCGGATGAATCTCTGCGAATTCTGAATTTCTTTGCACCAAAACCTGATCTGCTGTCCCGGACAGATTCTTCGGATTTTGACCATCCGGGACAACGGGGTGTGACTGTACTTGATATGCATGAAAACCTTCATTATTTATCATTAAATTCAATCACTAATTTCCAGAACTTGGCAGGATTTTTTTGACAAAATGCTATTATTGACCTTATTTTCCAGTCACTCTCAAGCCACTTACTCTTTATATGATCATGGTTTCATTTCATTTTTTCTTTTTCATTTTTACATATGATACTACGGGTTTACTCAGACCTAATCCCTGTTGGCGGTTTCCAAGTTTCATTGAATTCTCGTTACTAACGTAAATCTGCAGGGATCTCATACTTTCCGATTTTTACTAACACCCCCGAGTATATAGAGACCGTTGCCAAGGTGGGGGAGTCTAAAATTGGTGTTGGGCTATGCTATATGGGGAAGAAATAGGAAAAACGTCAAAGCGAACGGGAAATCAAACTGATTTCTCTTGCTGATTGGCCAGAGAGCAAGTAGATGATCCCAACCGACCCCCAAAAGTGGTATATTCTTGAGCGTCACCCCCTTGGCAACGGTCTCTATATACACAGTGCCAACGGTATCATATCAGAAGACTGCAGGGCCCGGGCGTCAACCCCCAAGACGGCCGTCTTTATGAAAGATGGACGCCGTGCCCTGCCGTCCTTATCCACCCTGCCCGGGACGGTTGGGAACACTGGCCTGGCAATACGAGAAATATGCTCACCCCAAGTACACTTTGGCCATTTATAATGTATATTTGCACACTCCTGAATTTGGTCGTACGGAGGCAATCTTTATTGGTGCACTGCACTGTTTTAATAGCATCCTAATATGATATCGGTTAATTGAAACTTGCCCTCGTGGCCAAGTTGCACAAATATTTTTCAATTTGGGAAGGCTTTTAATTGAGAAGGTAATACTGTACATTTTCCGCAGGCACAATTATTCGAATGATTGATTGAGGTCAATCTATGGTTTTTGCTTTCATAACTTAGTGGCATAACTTACAAGAAGTTGTTGTCAAGACTAGAGTCGAAATTGAAGATGTTGCACCCCTTTACCAAACCGGTGGCCCTTTTGGGCTACAATGATTGTGGGGTTAGGGTTCATTTCAGGCCTCCCATATACAGGATCGCACCTTGCAGCTTCCTCCAACCTTGTGTTTCCGCACCTAGACTTCAGATACCGTACTTTTCTAGGAGTCACCAAATAGAGCAAGATAGAGTTGCTCTTTCCATCGGTTTTCTTACTTGTGCACTGGAATCCATCAGATCGGAACAATGACTAGTAGTGAAGGCTCAATTGCCGGCGTTTCCCCCTCCTCCAAGATCAAAAACTGCACTTATCACACAGATCCGCTCCCGGTCGAATATTTGAATCAATGGTGCGAGGCAGAGCAATGGGTGCGTCTCAGACGGCGCCTGGCTTACTGTGAAGCCCAGAAAGCCCTATGCCAGGAAATGCTGGGACCTGCCACAGTCGAGTTCTTCGAGAAATACAATTTCCAACAATTCACCTACGATCCCTCGGAACCCACAGACGTGGAGTTCAAACGTCTTTGCGAACAACGGCGATGGGGACCAGCGAAGTTATCTAAGGTTCAGAAAGAATACGATATTGCACAACAGAAATCGGCCTTATGGAAACAGCAGCAGTGTGAACCTTTTGCTACATCGGCCGTGGTGGAGTTCTTTCAGAACCACAAGTTCGACAATTTCACTTACGATACTAGCGCAAAGCCGGTCGAAGAGCTCCGGAGATTACAGACTGAGCAAGAGAAAGTCCAGATAGACAGAGCCGAGCTCTTCAATGCCTTGAATGCTGAGACTGAGTCTCAGGCGGCGGGCGCACCTGATGTTAGTCCTTTTCTGGACCCACTTCTTGGGCAGGTGGGGAATCTACCGGCGGTTGAGTTTCTCAAGGCTCAGAGGGTAAGAGGTTACAATTACAACTCCAGTTTGCTTCATGAAGAATTCGGGAATCTCTTGAATGCGAAGAAGGCTGAATGGGAGGCGAAGCATCCCAAGCCTAAGGCTAACCGCACCGTCGAAGAAAAAGCGAGGAGGAAAAAATGGGAGAAAGAATGGAAGAAGATAGAAGCGGAGCTCAAAAAGAGATTTCAATTTGCGGTAGAGAAAGAATTTGATTCGTTGGTGGTTTTTATTAGAAGATCGACGGGGTTGAAAGCTTGGGAAGTGATGGTAGAATTGTATGGTGTTGGGAAGGAAGCGGTGATCAAGGAGGAAGCAGAGAAGGTAAGTTCCTGTTCCAATGTTTGAATATAATACTGTAGTTACACCTAGTGAGATGCAGAAACTAAGTCGATAGGCTCTTGTGTCCGTCAGTGTTAACATTTACGACTTCATCGAGGCTATCAAGGATGTTTTTCGCGTTCTGACCGAAGAGAGCCTCGGATTCCTCATCCCCTTGCTTGCGCCACATGTCCAAATACTCAAACTTCGCGGTGACCGTATGCTCAGCTTTTACAGCAAGTATACCCGCAGAGTTTTCAGCCGCAAAAATGCCGAGAAAGAAGGGACCGTAATCTTACTTCTTCGCCGCATTTCGCAATATTGGAAGTTTTTTGATGCACAGACAGCTCGGTTTGAATCAGAGGCTGGGCCAGCACTAAGCCAGGTGGGGAATCCAGGCCCACATAGAATCCGGGAACTTTTACTATCCCGGCAGTGGAGTTGTCTCGAGGAAAAGTAGAAGAGGCTCCAAAAACTCAGATGTCCCCGGGGGATGGTAAAGCTAAGGATGACCACCTCGTTCGAAATATTCATCAAGGGCTTATAGCATGGAATCTACCACGGGGTCACGAGCAGGGAGGAATCAAGGGGCTTAGGGCGGATAGTCAAATGGTGTAGGTGGGGCCTGGTAGATATGGCATGGGCTTTTGCATAGTTGCGAAGGATCGACTGGAGGATTGGAAAGGTGTGAGATTATAAGAGGGGATTCTTCTGAAGCAATCTTGTTTTCTATTCATCTTGTGTCACTATGTCTATCTTTTTCACGCCAGGTTCTTGATAGGACTGGCAGTCGTTGATTGTTCTTTTTGTTCCTCTTGTGTATTTCTTCGCTGATCTTTGTTTCTTGTTTCGTCGTTGAGGGTATCCGGGAAAGCCATCGGAATGAGTTCTCTATCGAATAGGCCTTTACTGAAATATCTACTGTTACCATTACCTATGTTACGAGCTATCACGCATTGCTACAAACGATACTATTTGTAGCAATGCGTGATAAGTTAGCTCGGGGGGGTGGAAATGTCAACAGAAGATAGTAAAGATAGATTATTAGGCTCGTACAGGAAAAGAAAGATACAGCCTAGCTATATAACATGGTGTTCCGGGCATGCCATATTCTCCGGCATTCCCGAACACCCTCAATAACAAACAAAGATCAACGAAGAAACACAAAGGAAGAACAAGGGAAACAACAAACACTACAAGCCTGTAACAGAACCGGGCGTGGTACAAAAAAAAGATTTGAACAAAGCCTTTGTGAGTTATAAAGAATATCCAAATATCAACACCATTCAAGTTGTGCCCACGAGTGATAACACATGAAGGCAAACACTCATCTAGAAGACTCACCACAAGAGGGAACAGAGAATAGTCTAAGAAAGGGCGCCGTGCCAGGAAGATATAGAGAGAATCAAGTGGAGTATCCCGGCCAACAGAAACTGACACGAATCTCAAAAAAAAAACATTTCTCTCCAGGTGCCACGAGGAGAGAAATCACGGGCCTAAAAGGCACCCTTTTGGATGACTTCCCGTACCGGCAAATTTTTAGATTTCTACTTGCAGCTCGGACTGAGGAACCTGGTGGTGCTACGGTTCGAGTAGCTGTAGATCAACACCGGGATCTCCGCTTCGCTCCCTAATGATTGAGTGCCCCCGAATGTTTACAGAGGGGTCGCCTGATGAGTGGAAAAGACTTGACCAAAGGGGCTCGGCGAATGGAGGTGAGGTTTGTGGTGAAGACACACCTTTCAATTTTCAATTAAAAGGAGGAGTCCACCTTTGGCTCACTAGCCACCAACACTTCAATTTTCCAGAAATTTCTTTTTTTTTGGGTGCTTTCGAGTTCCTTTCGCAACCTTTAGGACGACTATAATAACTGACAAGTAAAAACTTCTCTTGACTTGTGAAGTATTTTATGTAATTTATGGACAGATAAGATGAAAAAAATAAAAATAAAAATAAAAAAAATTCATCATATCAGGTCATGTGATGTTAAACTAAGCCAGTTGAACATCACATGGCCTAATTACTTAAGCCTCAATAAAAGAAAACCCGATGAAATAAAAAATATAAAAAAACTATATTTTACCATTCCGATTATTTATACTATGCTGGATAAATAGTGTCATAAGTTGGGAATTGCAAGAGAATGACTGCTATTTTCGCTAATTTATTGTTCAAAATCAACCTGATATTCATTCGGGGGCGTTACCAGCTTACTGGCATCTGGTAATTTAAGAAAATCAAGATATCAAAAATCTGTTCCTAGGGAGTGCCCGAGAATCCCTCAGAGATGGTGATCTTGTAAGGTGTTTCCTTTCTGGATACTTTTTGGAGTAGTTGAGTCATCCAGAATCGCTTTTCCAAATACTGGTATATCTTATTTAGTATGAGGATTTTGGTGGTATCGGATTTAGGTAGTAACTCCGGGAGAGTGCTGTAGGTGATTTGGCCTCGCAGTCTTGTTGGTCTGCTGTTGCCTCATTTAGAAGCTCACATGTTGCCACGATTTTTCTGGAAAGTTAATGTCCTGGCTGGGCAATACGAGAAATATGCTCACACCAAGTAAACTTTGGCCATTTATAATGTATATTTGCACACTCCTGAATTTGGTCGTGCGGAGGCAATCTTCATTGGTGCATTGCGCTGTTTTAATAGCATCCTAATATGATATCGGTTGGTTGAAGCTTGCCCTCGTGGTCAACTTGCACAAATATTTTTCAAGTTGGGAAGGCTTTTAATAGAGAAGATAATACTGTACGCTTTCCGCCAGCACAATTATTCGATGATTGATTAAAATCGGTCTATGGTTTGCTTTCATAACTTAGTAGCATAACTTACAATAAGTTGTTGTCAAGACTGGAGTCGAAATTGAAGATGTTGCACCCCTTTACCAAACGGGTGGTCCTTTTGGGCTGCAATGATTGTGGGGTCAGGGCTCATTTTCAGGCCTCCCATATACTGTATCGCACCTTGTAGCTTCCTCCAACCTTGTGTTTCCGCACCCAGACTTCAGACACCGTCCTTTTTCAGGAGTCACCAAATAGAGCAAGATAGAGTTGCTCTTTCCATCGTTTTTCTCACTTGGGCACTGAAATCCATCAGATCGGAACAATGACTAGTAGTCAAGCCTCGATTGCCAGTGCTCCCCCCTCCTCCAAGTTCAAAAACAGCACTTATCACCCAGATCCGCTCCCGGTCGAATATTTGAATCGATGGTGCGAGGGAGGGCAATGGGTGCGTCTCAGACGGCGCCTGGCTTACTGTGAAGCCCAGAAAGCCCTACGCCAGGAAATGCCAGAACCTGCCACAGTCGAGTTCTTCGAGAAATACAATTTTCATCAATTCACCTACGATCCCTCGGAACCTACAGACGTGGAGTTCAAACGTCTTTGCGAACAACGGCGATGGGGACCAGCGAAGTTATCTAAGGTTCAGAAAGAATATGATATTGCACAACAGAAATCGGCCTTATGGAAACAGCAGCAGTGTGAACCTTTTGCTTCATCGGCCGTGGTGGAGTTCTTTCAGAACCACAAGTTCGACAATTTTACTTACGATACCAGCGCAGAGCCGATCGAAGAGCTCCGGAGATTACAGACTGAGCAAGAGAAAGTCCAGATAGCCAAAGCCGAACTCTTCAATACTGAGACTAAGTCTCAGGCGGCGGGCTCGCCTGGTGCCAGTCCTCCCCCGGACCCACTTCTTGGGCATGTGGGGGATCTACCGGCGGTTGAGTTTCTCAAGGCTCAGAGGGTAAAAGGTTACAATTACAGCTCCGGTTTGCTTCATGAAGAATTCATGAATCTCTTGAGTGCGAAGAAGGCTGAATGGGAGGCGAGGCATCCCAAGCCTAAGGCTAACCGCGCCGTCGAAGAAAAAGCAAGGAAGAAAGAATGGGAGAAAGAATGGAAGAAGATAGAAGCGGAGCTCAAAAAGAGATTTCAATTTGCGGTAGAGAAAGAATTTGATTCGTTGGTGGTTTTTATTAGAAGATCGACGGGGTTGAAAGCTTGGGAAGTGATGGTAGAATTGTATGGTGTTGGGAAGGAAGCGGTGATCAAGGAGGAAGCAGAGAAGGTAAGTTCCTGTTCCAATGTTTGAATATAATACTGTAGTTACACCTAGTGAGATGTAGGAGCTAAGTCAATAGGCTCTTGAGTCCGTCAGTGTCAACATTTACGACTTCATCGGGGCTATCAAGGAGGTTTTTTGCGTTCTTACTAAAGAGAGCCGCGGATTCCTCATCCCCTTGCTTGCGCCACATGTCCAAATACTCAAACTTCGCGGTGACCGTATGCTCAGCTTTTACAGCAGGTATACCTGCAGAGTTTTCAGCCGCAACAATGCCACGAAAGATGGGACCGTAATGTTACTTCTTCGCCGCATTTCGCAATATTGGGGGTCTTTCGATGCACAGAAAGCTCGGTTTGAATCAGAGGCTGGGCCAGCACTAAGCCAGGTGGGGAATCCAGGCCCACATAGAATCCGGGAACTTTTATTATCCCAGCGGTGGAGTTTTCTCGGAGAGTAGAAGAGGCTCCAAAAACTCAGATGTCCCCGAGGGGTGGTAAAGCTAAGAATGACCATCCTGTTCGAAATATTCACCAAGGGCTTCTAGCATAGCATCCACCACCAGGTCAGGGGGACGGAGGATGAAGGGTTTTCAGATTGATGGCACATATCAGAAGGTGCAGGCGGGAACTGGTTGATAGGTATTTGCTTTTGGAAAGTTCTGAAGGATCAATTTTGAAATATTTGGGGGGGGGGGTTCAGAAGGGGAAGAGGACTTTCTTCCGAAATTATTTTTGTTTTTCATCCCCATGTATTACAATTTTGGAAATAAATGCTGGAAAGGCTGACGGGATTACGTCTGGTTGAGGCCGTTATTCCTATTCAAAAAGTTTTTGTGTAGAGTTCAAGTGGTGATGGTGGAGTACATTGGTGAGAGATAGAACGAGTGATCAGATTAGAAAGGAAAAGACTGGTTAAAGGATGGGTGCTGTCAGAGGTCACTGGGTGAATTAAAACGAAGGAAACAGAGTAATACAGATAACGGGTGATTCTGTTAAGTTGGGGACCAACGACGAAAATATACATGAAACTTACATTCTGCATAATATATCCATGTAAAGAGTCGAAGGGATGACTGTTTGGCGACACAACGCCGAACGGATCAAGTGCATCCATTAGCGATCATTCGAATTTAACGAACTAATCAAAAGGTCAGCAAGGAGAACACAGCGGAATCGATCGTATTCCACTACTTACCTGGAGCAGAAATAATGCACAGTAATATGCCACACGCCGAGTGACGCGAACGAGTGATAACATATGAAAACAAGCCCCACATAGCTCCATCATAATCGTTTCGACAATGTGAACCAATTAATCATTGTCCTAACCCCGAGAGACACTACCGGTCCTGGAGGGAAAAAAAGGAAATTTCCCAAACTTCTTAGGTGCCGCTAAGAGAATATCACGGTTGGAGCATCATCCGAACAGTACCGGATGACTTCCGGTATAAAGCTGCAAATTTTCCCATATCCACCAACAATATTTCAAGCATACTATTTTGTGCTGTACCGTACAGTACTGTACGAGGCTGGTGACAGAAATGATGAGCAGCAACCGTAAAATCTCCACCACATGATAACCCCACCATCACAGAAAAAAAAAAATGAATACCCCACTGCACTAACATTCTACTGCTGAATGGAGTACTCCTACAAGGAGTAGAGTCCTTGGGCTATTAGAGGCAGGTTTATCACAAACAGAAATTGCCAAGATGACTGGTGTCCCTCAATCTACTGTTGGGTGTTAGAGCTGAGCACCACATCAACAAAGAACTACTTTTTGACCTAGCCATCCATGCCAACTCACCAAACATGATATTTGAAGATTTATTGGCTAGATTTGGAGTGGTTGGGAGGGACAAAGACTTTGCTGGTGAAAACTTGGAAAGAAATTGGGATTGTCTACCTCTGCCAGAACAATTCAAAGGGTTCTTGCACATCATGGTTATATTGACTGTAAGGCTTCCAAAAAGTCTTTTATAAACCAGGACAATCAGCATGCACTGATCAAGTATGGGAAAATGCACTACCAAAAGACCAGAAATTTTTGGAAAAAGATTGATGTATTCAGATAAATATTTCTGCAATACATTAAAAAGAGGATCAGTATATGTTATATGTTTACCTCATGAATGATACCATAACTATTGCCTACAATATATGTTTCAGAGTAGATGAGCTTCAGTGTATGTATGGGAAACTATCAGCTTTAACTGGAAGTCTCCCCTTGTCTTTCTGGTTAGCACTAGAAAAAAAAAGATATACAGTGGTACAGAATTATCAAGAACGAGTTCTTGAGCCAATTGTCACTCCAGCTTTCATGGGTCATTATGACTATGACATATCTCTGGGAGCTGAGTATATTGAGGATGAAGTACCAATTTATGAAACTTATCATATCTTGATGGAGGTTAAGGCAAACTTAAAGATGAGAATTTCTCTCCACCATTGACCAGTGACTTCACCTGACCTTAACCTAATAGAAAATATTTAGCACTTGATAAAGCAATATATCAAGGTATGTGACTATTTCCCAGGAACCATCCAGGAAATATAACAGGCAGCTTAGGAGAAATGGGACAAGTTAGAGCTTAAGGATTGAAACAAGTTTATTGATAGTATGCCTGATCAACTCAAACAGCTTAGGCAACAAAAAGGCATGCAAACAGAGTACTGAATTTTTTTTAATTTTCTCCTTATTCTAGTTATGTACATGCTTGGTTTACTTTAGTTGATCTCCTTTTACTGTTGAGATATTGGTTAGTGTTATCTCATTGTCATATGTAATAAGTTGTAGTTTTGCCATTGCTGACTATCATTTTTGTCACCAGCCTCATACACACTTCTGAATTCAATTTACAATTTTCTACAGTATGATAGAAGAATTAATTTTACAAAACTTTAGTGTAAAGCAAGCAAGTGATATAAACAAAGTTTATCCATATTAGTGTCTGAGTATTAAAACTAAGCTCCTCCCCAGTCAAGCATCATTAATATCAATACTCTAGTACTATACCATATCACTACCATCACAGACAAAGGTATCCTGTGAAGCAATAGAATCATTTTGCTATATTTTTTAAAAAGAAATAAATGCTCAAATTTTGAGTGTGGTAGGTTACAAGGAGGGTACTTGGCACCTAGCTATATTGGGATGTGAGCAATTATGTAATGTGATCCATACTTGGTTGAGTACTATAATTACAGGAATGATAAATACAATAGATAAGACTAATGGGTGCTAACCAGTAGAGCTGAGTGCAGTACTATCTAAGGGAGTTTTCCTGAAGTGAGATGACTAATGTCTTATTCCAGACTCTAGGTCCACAATGGGTCATAACAGTAAAGTGAAGAATGAAAGAGGAATTAAAGAAGTAGCCATTCAACTAAGTATATTTAAGAATCTCTATCTGCCAAAGTCTGCTGTTCCAAATACTAGACTCAATAGGCTCTTTAAATAACATGATTGTTTCTGGTATACAGTATAATAAACTTAAAGATAATATCAAATAATATATCACGAAACCAAATATAAAACAAACTATTATATCAAATGATAAATAAAATAAAGATGATATCAAATAATATAGCTTGAAACCAAAAATAAAATATATATATTATCAAATGATAAAGTAAAACAAAGACAATATCAAGTGATATATCTTGAAACTAAACATAAAATATATATCATATCAAATGATAAAGTAAAACAAAGATAATATCAAATAATACATCTTGAAACCAAACATAAAACATATATTGTATCAAATGATAAAGTAAAACAAAGATAATATCAAACAATATATCTTGAAACCAAACAAAAAACATATATCATATTAAATAATAAAGTAAAACAAAGATAATATCAAACAATATATCTTGAAACCAAACATAAAACATATATCATATCAAACAATAAAGTAAAAGTCCTGATATGTATTTGGATCTCCTATAGATTTCTCCTATTTATATCATGCAATATGCAATGACTATCTAATTCTTATTAGTTGTTCTTGTGAGGTTCTTACCAAATACTATTATGTCTAATAGTATTTCTATCAGTCTCTAACTTAGTCTTCCTCTTTCTAGTTGTACTACATTTGCCTTAAGCTTATATTCTTATTAAGTCTAAGTACTTAGAACATCAACTTATAAGAGTACTATTATGGTAAATCTTTAATCTCTTATGATCAAGTATTTATATGTCAAAACCTTATCAATATGTAGGAAGTAGGTAAAGAATGTATTTGTAATTTATAAAGTTATAAGTAGGAAATAACTTAGGTAGTTGGATGAAGAACTAACTACAACATCATATCCTTCTCCTTATATAGTCCTTCCCACAACCTGCTTACAAATCAATAACTATTATGAGTGACAACTGTAACTTATACATTTGTATAATATAAATATCTCCTATGGAAGAAATGGTACAAAGTTAGCATGCATTGGTAATGCTGGCTTCAAGGATACAATAAGAGGTTGCTAGTAATAGAGATACTGCATCTAGGAGAAAGGAAGATAACTTAGAAAATGAAGAAATGAAAGGAAGTTCAGAACTTATTTTGGATCAGATGGAGATAATGGCAACTACTCTAGAAGTAAGAAAGGAGGAAGCTTTGATTGACCCTTAATGGAAATACTAATATCAACAAAATTATTAATCTAGCAGAGTAAAATGGCCTTGTAAGAGGCCTTAAAAGCTACAGCAGACAGTGGTGGGGATATACTTCTTCCTACATCTGAGGAACATTCTCCCCTAGTTTCCATTTCTACCCCAGTCACAAATAGACTACTAGGAGAGAACAAGGAAAATACCATACAACTAGTTACTCTGATATAATATCAGCATTCTTGTCAGTCTAGACTTTCTTCTCCTCCTAGTTCTTTACTTGATAGCCTTTCTCCACTACTTCAAGCTTGCCCAAATTCTAGAACCTCTATGTCCTGGAATCCTACCCAAACTTTAACTTCTGCCTCTATTCCTAACTGTTTGTCTACATCTACTCAATACTCAGTTTAGGGTACAAAAAGCAATTTGAATGTCATTGGCATACTGCTACCAAGAATGTTTTTTTTGATCTAAAAGAGGAGTGTGAACAATATTGTCAATTTAAAATGATAGCAATATGTCATAGATTAGGAGACATACAAGCTGAACTATAGGAGCTTCAAAATAGCATACAAGAATTAGACAGTACACTACATGATATGCAAGACCCCTTATATTTACAATACTCATAGAAAACTTATCTAATAGATAGTCAATACCTTTAAACTATAATGACTAAGGAAACAGAAAATAGGACTCTAATTACATAACTTTCAGGTGTAGTTACTGGGGATATTTACTTGGTATCATGCAACTCTGACTCTTTCACTACTAACTATAATGGGGGTACCCTAAGGGAGGATAGATCCCAAGTTCACAACTGCACTGAAGTGACTCAAAGATCAAAAGGTGATAAGCAACAGTAGAGTAAAGAAGAATCAAAACAGTAAAACTTAATATCATTAAGCTGCAGCTTCACTCAGTAAGTTTCTCGAGAGGTAGTTAATTACCAGAGTAGAGTGGGACTTGCATATAGTTTAAGTAGAATATCATATACTGACAGTTCCTACCCATCACTACTCTAAATTAATCATGAGCACACCCATCTCCTCTGGGCTAACCAACACACACAACTAAAGACATTATTCCTTTGTGGATGTTGGGCCACTCTGGCTAAATCTCCTTCCAACATTAAGTGTTTCAAGAGCTGCATCTCTAATGTGACTGCAGGAGAAAAACTCTTCATATTGTTGACATGCTAGTGGTGAACTATCATACAACTGAGGAGACATACTGCTGACAAACTCTCATACCCATATGCATTTCATCTATGCAAGCCTTTAGTAGACATAGCTCTCATGATCGAGTGGAACCTTTTACTTCATTCTAATCAGGTCTTTGCCTGATAGGAAAGTCTACTCAACTCCCCTGGTGGTGTACCTTAGTGATTGGCTTGGTGGGCACTACCCACAGTCAACTCCCTGAAAGTACCCCTACCATGATAAGAATCATACTTTTAGAGTTCTCAAATAACCCCAATAATCTTACAGTGATTGGGCACAAGTTGTGTCTATGTGTGATTCACCTGCCCAGAGATGCTTCAATATCTTCATGGCTACCCTGGGACTACCTGGGAGGCTCTGAACTACCCTTCCGGTATTACCTGAGTAACTCCTTCAGTTCTTGTCCGTTTTTCACATATTTGGTACCAGAAGATAGCTCTTCTTCTGGAACACACTCTATGTCCTCTCATATATCCTATGGATAACATCTAGTCAGACGGATGGTGACAACTTATATGGTATTACAAGAGTGCCTCCACTCAATTCCTTTTATTAAGAAGGGAGCAACTCAACAACCATAAGCCTATGATATGTAGTCCTTATGCTAGAGCTGCAGGGGGGTGTTAGGAATACTTCTGTTAAATCCTGGAGTATTCAGAGTCCTGTAGCTCCTCCTATAACCCCTCCAAAGGCTACCAGGTTTGTACTCTTTGGATTTTACCGGAGTGTCCAATCCTTATAGGATCGCCCCCTGTCCCAAGTAAGTACCTCCATATACTAGGTAGGGTAACTTGGGTGCCCTGTCAGGGTAACTCAGACCTTATGGCAGGGTAACTTGGACCTCATATCAGGGTAACTCAGGCCTCATTACATGAGCCTTTCCTGAGTCCGCCTTCTATACTATAATCTTATAGCATACATAGTTGTCCACTATAGTGAACCAAGCTATCCTTACCCATCGACCGCAGGGTCTCTGGTATGTGTGTAAGAATAGTTTACTGTAAGACACCCTCTGGTGGGTCATTACACTAACTAACTAAGCAGTAACGATAGGAGTTTAAGTCCAACTCTGACTCACCACTGTACTGCATAATGTACCCAACCATCTAGGGCCAGGTAGAGCCTTATAAAGAGACTACCAAGAGTCCTGTGCAGGACTGAATAGCTTTGTGTATTCTATCTGAGGGAATCAAAGTATTGGATGACCATCTTTGGGCTAGATAAAGGGACTGCAAGGGACTGTAGGGAACTGTTTAGAATAGCAGGAGATAGCCTAAAGCCAGGAGTCATTATAATTCATGAAATGTCCTTATTTTCATTTTCTTCATGTACCTTTTTCTTTCTTTTTCTATTGGATTTTATTTTCTATTTACTTGTTTCTGATCTGATGATAATAGATGAATAACTGGTATCCAAATGTAAGGGAATTTCTTTTATTTCTTTTATTTTTTAATCTACTTCTCTGACCCCTTAACCATAGGATCTCAATAATTTGGATACCTTACTATCATGTATGAACCTCTGAGAGCTCTAAATTTCTTTTTATTCCTAAAGACTAACCTGTTATCCCAGATTATTTACTGTCCCAAACAATTTACTGTCTCAAACTAATTATTCAGAATTTGGCCAAGTAGGATAGTAGGATAGTAGGATAGTAGAATAGTAGAATAGTAGGATATGACTGTATATCATTTCTGAAACACACTATCTACATATCATAAATAGTATCACTAAATATTTCTCTTTTTTAAATACTCCTCAAGTGTCAGTAGTGCACAGTTAAAATAAAAACTAGTTTTAGTCCTATAGAGACAAATATGTACATTGGTTAAAAATACACCAACATGATGGTATACTCCAACAGGTGAGTGAAAGATTTTACGAGATTATAAATAGTCTAAGAATCCCTACAAGTATATAATGCCTCCAAACTTCTACTCTACACACTCATGTACTGATGACATTACTTTATTAAAAGCCAATTATGCAGTTGTAATGTCTAGTCATGGAAATAGAGAAAGTAGTCCTGTACTGATCAGATATGCTGGATCATCATATAAACAAAACTCTGATACTGTCTGTAAATATCATTCAAGTAGATCACTATCCTTGAGTAAAGTATTATTATTTTGACATCCCTCATAAGGTACAAACAAGTGATAAATAATTCTGTCTGGAGCCTTTACTGCTGAATACTTTACTGCATGGAATTTCTTATGACTACTACAAAGAATCTTTTGCCAGATAACTGGATAGCAGATTCCATGTATTGTGCAGTCAAGGAACCCCCAACAGTTTATTAAGGTATTGGTTTTTTCATATACTGCTTTGCTGAACTGATGTAACTGGTTCGATATGAGGTCAGACTGGAATCTTGTAAAACAAAATCTCAATTATTGTGAATAAATTTCAAGATCCAGTTGACACATTCTGAAATCATCAAATCACTATGTCCTAAAAGAAGCTCCAAAGTCTTTAATCAGTTTGGCCATGAGAACTGACAACGGAGGATAAAAAAATACCTCCTCTTTGCTAAAACTATATCGAGATGGTGTAATAACTTGGTCCGGCAAACTTAAAAGATTTGTTATCTGAGATATATCACTCGATGTGAAGTGGCATAGATGAAGGAAATTATTATCAGTTAATGTATGGAGGTCAATACACTTGTCAGGTGTTCTTAAAAGCTGAAAATTTTGGGCAATATAAAGAAAGACCTCTTCGTCACTGCTATTCTCTAGTGCTTGAAGAGTTCCACAATCAAGCTGACTCCAGTTTTCCATTTTGCATAGTACATTTTTTCATAACTTTTACAACTATTCTTCCAAGAGTATAAACTTTGATATCTTTGATTTGCACGGGCCTCTTGGTAACCAGATTCTCTTATATCACTATGATTATACTAACCACATTTACAGTTAGTCCACCTCCTTAGCCCTGCCAAGGAACTCAGAATTTGAACTCGGAATTTGGATTTTCTTGAATAAAAAAAATAGGTGCCAAATGACTAATGACCACCCAATGACGGCGAAAAAGTTTTGCTACACAAAGCCCTTTTACTGTACTAGTATTGGCAAGGGATCGATGACGATGTATTGGGGGGGAGTATTTTATTCATTGGATGATTGGTGTTAATAATTGATTAAGGGTATGAGGGTAACTTAAATTGTTCTCGGCATGCCGAGTTTGAGAGTCGGTTACGGTAAGGGAAGGGGGTGGGGGATTATGGTCTTCGTGTTCCGGGTGAATTGTTGAAGATTGTTCGCAGTACTGCCGCTGAGGTGGTTTGTTGTTTCGGAGTGTACGGTACCTGCAGACTTTGATGCACGAAATGATAGTCTACAATAGTCTCCCGGTGGAGTATCGTTTTAAACATCTGCTCTCGATCTCCCCATTTCAAACCGCCTCCGCCATTTTCAAGGTTGTCCACCCATGCTTTACCCCCGCCATGATACCAGTACGGCAGGCGGGTGCTACCCTATCGACCCCCCCAAGATTCCCAAGACTTAGCTAGCTACATCGATACCTATGCAGTACCACCTTTACCACACCCCCCCAAGAATGTCCTGAACAGATTAACATACAACGC
Organism: Choiromyces venosus 120613-1; assembly: GCA_003788595.2. NCBI lineage: Eukaryota > Fungi > Ascomycota > Pezizomycetes > Pezizales > Tuberaceae > Choiromyces > Choiromyces venosus. The sequence goes on from ML120439.1 coordinate 226,200, forward strand.
ACTACTTAAGACCTCGATCTATCTATATCCTTTGTGAAGTCACTATATTACATTACCAAAAATGGACATGTCAAATGCTGAAGAAAGAGAAGTTGATGTTGAAATTAATCGTGGGAAGGATGGCCAGCACGAAGATGAGGATAAAAAATGTACAGAATTGGTGGATAAGAGTGGAGAAGATGATGGGGAGAATACGGATGCGGTGAGGTTGGTGGATTATGGGGCTGCGAGGGTGAGGTCTAACTTTATTTAGTTACTGCTGCTGCTATTGCGATTGAATGACCATTCGGCGACTCCTTCCTAATTGTTGTATTGATAAAGCGAGACATAGGGACGAGGCAGTCGCCCCCACCAGGAAGACCGGTGCTCGATCACCCCGCCGGAATTGCTCTCTATAGACTCCCTGCACAAAGTTGCTTTTTTCGGGGTCTATGATGGACAGTATGTTCCTTCCCACCCTATTCCCTAACAAGTTCTAAAATCTCCACAGCGGCACCGCCCGCGTCGCCGCTCACGCACAGAAACACATCCACCAGATAATCTCTTCATCAAAAGAATTCCAAGAAGGCAACTACGAAGCCGCGATCCGGAATGCAATTGCGGAGGAGGACGGCCGGCTGTTAAAGGCTGTGATTACGAAGGGCAAGATCATCAAAGGCGGGAGCACAATCGCGGTTTGCTTACTGGACTTACGTGCGGGAGTTTTAGTAGTTGGGAATTTAGGCCACAGCCATGTTTTATTGGGGGTTGAAGGTGAAGGCAAAGGGGGTGGTTATCGTGGTGTTAGTTTGTCCAATCTCCAGTTTCAGGAGCCACTGGCGGGACTGACTGGTAGAGAGCAGGAGCGATTGACGGCTCAACACACCCCCGATATCCCCTCCGAAGTCCACCGTGTAGAAGCCGCGGGTAGCCGTATATCACACGAATCCGGAAAACCACGTATCGGTGGAATCAACATTACTAGAGCACTCGGTGACTACCGATATAAATCGCCATTGAACGCACACATCGACCCAGCCAAGGACGAGTACCTTACCAAAGCAATTTCTACAACCCAAGAGAACGTATCAGAAAGTTTCATTTCTAACGAACCACATGTACGCACTGTGCAACTGAAGAGTGGGAAGAGGTATGTTCTGGTGCTGGGGAGCGATGGGGTGTGGAATGCTGCTGGGAATGAGAAGGTTTTAGGGTACGTTGAACAGAGGAGGGGGGAGAAGGGGGAGGAAGCGGCGGGAGCGTTGGATGTGGCGGGGGGAATTGTGGGTGGGATTGCGAGGCTTCCTGGGAGTGATAACTGTACTTGTGAGGTGGTATTTGTAGACGGGAGGGATGTGACGGAGGAGGGAAAGTAATGATTTACCAGCTACGTGTTGGGAAGGGAATGGGGGTGACAAAGGAAAAATAGTTTGGTGAACGGGCACCATGATACTCGAATTATACTGTCCAATGTTGTCAAAGTTGAGTTTTGTTTATCACGCATCAAATTCCACTGGATTAGGGTTCTTTGCCGGATTGCGCGATCTCGCCCTTTGGCACAGTTGCTATGGGATGCCTACTTAGTTAGGCGTTAAGGTGGTATCAACTGGATCAGACAAGCAAGCTTTCACTTTTGCTAATCACTTGAGTGTCTGCACTACCGTGCCCAAAACCGTCCCTCTTGTGAAATTCGCTGCCACCTTTTCACTCCTCCTTATCATTGAGTGCCCGTAGGAAGAGTGGGACTGCGGGAATGGTTGTGTTGTTAGTTAAACTTAGAGGTAAATATTTTACTTGTAAATCCAAAAGCAGGCACAGAAACTGAATTGAACTTCGCTTAGGCCACGATAAACCAGCAACGTGAGAGGGCGATGATTTGCGACGCGTGGTGCTCCAGCAGATATGCGTAGACCATCCCCAATTTTACAAAACCCGAGTGATAACCCGTGGCACGGTTAGACAAACTTGAAACCCTAACCTTAACTTACCCGCGGCCCTTTTTTTCCAACTCCAATTCCCTGCAGCTGCAGAAAAAGCCGCAATTCACCCCACCGAACACCCAACCGCGTACCACACTCAACACTGCACCAGTCCAGTTCAATTCAGTTCAACTCAGTTCAATTCATCCCAATTCACCATAATCCCCACGAGAAGCGCAGAAAATGAAGGTCACTCACCCGGTAAACCCCCTAAACCAGGTCTACCTCCAGCTGATCCCGCCGCCACGAAACATCGCCGAATCCCAACGAGTCTACAAAGCTCTAGAAAAGTTCGGAAAAATCGACATGTTCCGGATAGTCCGAGTACCCCTTTCCCTCCTCCCTCTGTGCTATTATTAATATAGGGCTTATGAAATCTACTAGTATGATCTAACAACTAAATTGCCTGCTCCCCGCGCACACGTAATCTTCTCATCCACAAACGCCGGTTCCTCACTGCTCTCCGCGTCACCGTTTGAAGTCCCCCATACCAGGGTTACAGTACGAGCCTCGACGAGTCGGTTCCCGCACACGGCGTACATCAAGACTGAGACTCGCTCCCACGCAATACGCTCATCTAGCCTTTTGAGTCGGAAGACGTTCGTTGTGGGTGTTGCTGAGGCAGAGAAGGAGAGCGGGGGGTTACAGGAGGATACGGGGGGTTCTTTTGGGGGTGTTGAGAGCGGGGCAGACATCATTTCGAGGCTGAGAAAGAGGTTTACGGGTGGCTTTAGGGGGTTTGACTCAGTGGAGAGGGGGATGGTGAATATCGAGAGGAAAGCCGAGGGAGTACAGGAGGAGGAAAAGAAGAAAAAAGTGAATAGCACCCCCATGAAGGAGGAGAGGAAACTGCAGGGTGGAGAAAATGGTAATGTTGAAAAGTCTTAATTTTGATATCGTGGATCGACGAACACGTGAAGGGTTTGTGATAACGCCGCTTAAGCCACAATATCTGCTTCCGACCCGACTCGGTTCAGACGGCACTCGCAATGATGGTTCATCATTCAAGTAGATGTCGATACAAGCAAAACCCTGATCATGACGAGCGCTCGTGTTTTCGCATGCACAAGTAAGCCAAGCTGGTCCAGGTACCGGTACCTGATGCGGTACTTCTACTCTACTCTGAAATAATTTTTTACAATTACAAGTGCCGCGCCAAATCATTATATCGGGTGTGATTCTCGTGCTGGGCACTGCTACTATATTATCATTCCTGTAAATCGTTCCAAGACTTAATTCTTGGGAGGAGACGTCAGCGCGGTTGGTATGACGGTAAATATTACCCTGTCAAGGGTGCAAATGCGATACAAGTACAGTACCGTATTATCTTGAATAAGAGAGAATTGTCTCAGGACCTCTAACTTTCCTATTAAGATGGAGACAGGAGAAAACAACCTTCTCAGGTAGCGCCAAGCTTTCCCGTCCCAGGGGGGGTTCACCCAATCAATGCCCTTTGAGTGATTTTCACAATGGCTTCAAAGTCTTTATTCTTACCTTGGATGATTCATTGTTTTCAATGCTCCTTGGCTCACTTTCCTTTGTTTGGCTATTGATATGCCCCTTAGATGCCCCCAGAGGCCTCATCACGTTCGCCTACTAAAGACACCCCCAACTGGAACCACATTCTTTTTTGCATTGGCAGATGGCTGGGACTACAGTTCGTGGTTTGAGGAGCCTCTTGGGGCCCAAGTCCATATTTTTTTTTATCGATGCTGCCTAGCACAGACATGAACACGATTCTAATAGCCTTTCATTCTTTTTTGCGACTGTTCCAGTACCTTTAGAAAGGAACCCCAACTGTCCTTCAGCACATAAGACCTAGGAGTTGAGTTTTTTATTTCTCCTAAGTAATCATCATAAGTTCTGGGCAACCCCCAGGCAATCCCAACTTGAAGGGGTGTCTTCACCTCCTCCCTTAGGGGTATGGCTTTGACCCACAAAACCACCCACCATACCTTGGAACTTCCAGCTGATTTATCCGGTGGCCTTGGTGTTGTTACACAATATTCGGAAGCCCTGGCTCACTCCCAGGCAAACTACTTTGGGGATTAGTGGTGGCTGGGCTGGGCTGGGCTGGTTTGGGGTAAGGGTGGTGTGTGGGGGTCTGGGGGGGTGACAGTTAATTCAGGAGGCCTGCTTGAGCCCGTCAATAGCAATACGGCTTGTGCTCAATACTACTGTCAAAGAGGCTAAAAGTAGCTATGTTTGGAGTAGTTACTGTTAGACTTGCAGAAGGGCTACATGGGAGCTGATCTGGACCTTTGTATTTTACTTTTGCTCTGGGCTTGTTTGGTTTGGCTGGCTGCTGGGGAGGGTTTCTTTTGTGCTTGGAGTGGCTGCAGAACAGTGGACAGACTGTTAATGATGCATTTGTGGCAGGTGGCCAGGAGGTGGATTTCTTTCAGGGGACCCTTGGCTGGGGGGAGTATCTCACGCCTGTAGCTAGATATGATTAAGTTCGTGAAACGGGGCTTACCCCCCCCCCTGGGCTAGAAGAATGTAACCAAAGGTTAAGGAGAAAACAACAGCAAAAAAGAACAATGCGTTACTTAGAGAGGCAACCTTGATGTCCTGAGACAATTCTCTCTTATTCAAGATAATACGGAACTGTTTTATACTTGTACCCAGGTAAAATGTTGTAAATGGAGTGTCCCCAAGAGTCCTGAGAAGGGTTCGGAATCGCATGATATTTTTTCAAAAGTCCTATAATTAGCATATTGTAGGCATCTCTTTATCAAAGCTTTGGGGAATTAAGAATCGCATTGTTTAGTTTACGGCACAGTAGGCACTATGCCGTAAGCTACTAGTACGTGCACCGTTACACAGTTTAATTATCGACTTCAGAAAACCAGTCTCTCGATCTCCCAAGTCATAATAAGAAAAAAGTAAACAACGAAAACCCTTACCGGATCCACTACTAGGGCTTCCCACCCTTCACACCCACATGGAGGAATGAACAAGATGCGAAAAAACCCTGACGTATGTTGGTTATTTGTATTGGGTTGTGCGGTAGTGGCTAATCTCGCACCGCTGTGGCTGGGCCAATCAAATTTCAACAGGCATGGGTGCGTTTCTTGATTTTTGGACAACCGAATGTTTGGGTGTGGTTTAGCGTGACGTTTTTTTTAGATCTTTTGAGTTGGGTCAAGGTAGGCAGGGTGTTACGGTACTGGGTGGTGCGTGGGTATGATGTAAATTGTTTTAGAGTACGGTACAGGTGATAAGTTAGTTATCGCGAGGAGGAGGGGGGAAGAGGGATATAAGAAGGAGGGGAGGGGGATGTGGTTTGGGAATATTAGCATCGTGAAGGATATCACTGCCAAAAACTACTTACTACACCTACCTGCGCCGTTGTTGGACCAGTCAGTATATACTCAACCAAACAACTAAGAATCCGTACACTTAAACCTTTTCAAACCTTCAAAGGCAAAAACAGCAACAATGGTAGCAGGAGGTCTAATGAAAACCCTCACCTGGCTGATCCGCCTCTTCCAATTCTTCTTCGCAATAATCCTAGTTGGAGTGCTCTCCTACATGATCGACCAATTCCGCCACTACAACTACAGCGCACCGCGGGAAGTGATAGTTCCCGAAGTCTTCGTATGCCATATCCCCCTTCCTCCCTTCCTCCCTCCCCCTCCCCTCCACTCCACACTACACTAACAAAAACAATAGTCAGTCCTAGCTCTCGTCACAACCTTCTTCTCCATCCTCTCCGTATTCTTCCTCGGCTACACTCTGCAACTCGTAGCCGCGTTCTTCGACTTTGTCCTATTCGCCGGATACCTCGCTAGCGCCATCCTACTAAGACACAACTACCACAACCATAGCTGGCGGAACCCGCTCAGGAACACGCTTATTGTTATCAGAACCGCCAATGGAGATTCGAGCCACCATATGAGGAATTCCGGACTTGTGAGGTTGTTGGTTGCGTTAGTTGTGATTCAAGTGTGAGTACTTCTTTTGTATCTTGCGTTGTTGTATAAAGAAGTGAGGCTAATAAGGGGAGATAGGTTTTTGTTCTTTATCACGACGATCTTGAGTGTTCTGCTTGCGAGAAGGACAGATCGGGAGAGGGGTTTGGGAGAGAAGAGGAGAGGAGCGCACGTTACGGTTTGAGAGAGTGCTGTGCTAAGGGAGGATAATTTTTAATAATGAATGAATTATGATGATTATGGTGGTGGTGGGTATATGGCATGGATTGGGTTGTTTGGTTGGCTGATTGATTGATATTGGGGGGCTGCAAGGATTCATCATGCGGTTGTACTTGTATAATTTTGTTTAAGTTACGGCTTAATGATATACGTCTTTACTCTCGCCGTATTTGAATGTAGCTGCAATCATGAGGAGAGCTTCGATGTCTTTATGGAAGGTGCAGTGTGTGGAGTACCGCAAGAACTCGAATAAACGGACCATGTGCTAGGTGGTCCAAAACTTCCCCCCCCCCCGGGGAAAAGGGGCGAAAAACAGCAAAAAACCTGCTTTCCGAGACAAATAAAAAAGAAAAAAACACCAGACCTTACTAGGAGAGGCAACTCCAACGTCCTAGCACAAGGTCCGTTTATTCGAATTCTTACGGTATGGCAAATGGTATTATTGTTTGGCTCATGGGTGTTCTACCTACTCAAGGCGCTGGTTTGCTCTGCCAGTTCCTATAATGGTATCGCTCATCCGCGAGCATTTTGGCCAGTAAAATGCATCGGGGAAGCATGGTTGCAACCTAGCTCAGAAAACTCTGAACCTCAAGGATCCGGACTACCGTACACTCGCACCCCGCTATCCCGGATGGCCAAAATCCACAGAATCTGTCCGTTACAGCGGGTGATCCGGGACAACAGGTCGGGTTTTGGTGTAAAAAAAATTTAGAATTCACAGATATTCATATGGGACAGCGAGGTATCCGGATTATCGAGATCCGGGACAGCGGGGTGTGAGTGTACTCGCGCGGCCGAGTTGCTGTTGGACACCCACATAGAGTAGTGATCGGTGAACCAATAAATGGACAATCCGATGATGCCAAGCTGAGTAATGTAATTTGATATACTGTAGAAAACAAGCGATCGCACTCATGGTTCTTCACAACTTGTCCATACCTCTACCTACCTATATATCAAGCGACTACCCATACCTTTACATATCTTTAGATAGAAAAAAAAGTCAGCATCTCAGATAGAATATGGAGCAACTTCCCGCATTCATTTGCCCAAGAGAACAGCTATTTTGACCCTAAATTGGCATACAGATATCTTGAACTATAGTTTTTCTTATATGGTATATGATTATTAATTATGTTGCTGGGCATGTGCTGGTTATTGGCTCACCGATCCCTTGCCTTGTTTTCGAATTGTCGACTTGGGGGGGGGCCAACACCAATAGAGTAACGTCAAAAGAGTAATTACCACTTGATACCAATAAGAGTATAGAGGCAACAGAGAAACTACATCCCATATTAGTAAGAAATAATCACACAAAATAGCAAGGAAAATTCAGACCATTCCGATATCACAAGTATAGTATCACAAGTATAGTCATAGTAAAAGAGGTAAGGTAGAAATTGAGTTGATATTTTCACGTATGAGCCTGCTAACAAATACAGATAGGAGCAATACCACAGCTTGCCCTTGATCCCACCACTACTATACAGCTTTTGTGAAGCACAATAATAGTGGTTGTCCATATCTATTATGATCGGCTATAAGATCTCTCCTTTCTTATATCTCGCAACAGGCAATGAGCCTATCGTTAGCTTTTTCCTTAGAGATAATACTCACCTATCTCTTGTTGTATTCTCTTTTCTCTGAGAATTCTCAATACTTGTTATCTTACACTACGTCTTAGATATTGACTGTTGCCAATACTAAGTCCTTATAGTGCTAACTAGTATTGATTCTGTTCCTCTTCGTGATTGTTGGCCTTTGTAGTAAAGAGCGTAAAGGTGTTTTATTGATAACTTATAAGATAGGAAATAACTTAGGTGGTTGCGTGAAGAACTAACTATCAGGTCCTATCGACCTCCTTATATAGTTCTTCCAGCAACCTGCTTACAAATCAAATGAGTCACAACTGTGACTCATGCACTCGTGTAACATATAACCTCATGACCATACTTGGTCATGCGCGAAAGTCCCATGACCTTAAAGGGGTCATGTGCAAAACCTCATGACTCGTATAAACGAAGTCATGCCTCTTAATCCTCATGACTCATAGGCGCACCTATGAGTCAACGCTCAACATACTAATCAAATTCAAACATAAACAACTATGACTCACAACTGTGAATCATATGAAACCCTATGACTCGTATGTGAGTCATAGTGCAAAACATAATATTATATGACTCAATTGAGTCATGTGCAAACCTTTAACAAATGAAATACTATGACATATGATTGTATGTCATGTGAAACCATTACAAACCATGCCAGGTTTGTAATAATATCCTACTGTGACAACCCTCAACAATTATGGATCCATATGACAGCTGCAAAGAAGAAGCTGAATGGATTTTAGGTCATAGCATTGATGGTGCTACAGGGTAGCCCAACCATAGATATTGTCCATTGGTCTAAGCTGTATGCTTCTTGAAGTAAAGTAGGTAAAGTAAGATAAAGACAAAGATCATTAAGGTAGTCTCTGAAAGTTTGAGTGCATAATGAATTTTTCAACAGTAAATAATAAATATATTAATAAGATCTCTTCTCCATTGCTTGATGTTTCTAATAGCTGGGAGTACTTCAATATTTATATTCTGTGTCTAGGTTATCATAGGCTACAACCAACTCCCATACTATCTAGGTACCTTCACCAAAAACCTTTTATTTTTTCTGAGTACGAACACTCTTGACCCTGAGAATATTTGCCCTGCTTAGCTTTGATTTCTTCAAACTCCTATTATTTCTGGAGGTGTGAACACTCCGCCAGTAGGTAGTCTTTGATCTCTCCACCATATGAACTTTATTTTGAGTATGCCACCCTGATAGCAACTATACCAATCATTCTGCCTCAAAACATAAAGTGATCGGCTTTAATGAATGAGTATGGCTATTGCATTGCATTTTTATGCATTACAAAGTCCATCAGACATGTAGGACTTTTGGCCCTGGATCAAGCCAATAGCTTGTCAGGTGAAAACCTCTCATACTGATTCTTGAGCAGACCTTCTTGGGGTGTTACTTCTTTCAAAGCAAGAGACTCGGCTCCATGGCTACCCTTTGGTGCCATAGGCTCACAATATTCAGGTCACTAACGGTTTCTTCCCAAATTGTCCCATTACTTATCAGCTATAATATTTAACCGCTAATTTACAGGATAATAGCTTGCTCAAAACTTAACCAAATTCCTTCAAGTCACTTCTCATGAGTCGCCAAAGGTGCTCTCTCATATATCCTATGGACAGCATCTGGTTGGATAGATGATGATGACGTCAATGGTATTATGCTAAAGGTGTCGTTTATTGTTGCTAAAGTGTTGGGATGCAACTCGGCCATAATACCGTGATGACTCCATGTCCCTACATGGGGGCTGCAGGGGTATGGTAGAAATAATCCTGAGTAAAGGCCAGGTAATTTTGACTCATTTTTCCATATACCTAACAAATGGCACAGAGGGCAACACCACTGAGCCTATAGACCATGAGAAAGAAAATGGGCAGGAAGATGAGCATGTCCCAGAGTATGAGATGATAGAACCAAACTATTCAAACAATCTAGTCTAATCTGGTAGCACTGGGGGTGTGTTGTCTCTTCCACCTGTTCCTCAATTTGTACCCTATCAATATACCTCACCTGAGCATTGCAGGAGAGTTTTCCTTCTACCTGAATTTTCTGATGGGAGTAATAGTATACATACAAGCTATACCAATATCCTATTACCAGAAAGCTTCTTCAAACTGTTTTTTATGCCCAATATCATATCTGTACTTGTTCAAAATACCAATTTATATGCCTATGGAAAAGGTACTGGAGAGGAAGGATGAAGACTATGGAAAGATATTAAGGTTACTCATCTGAAGATTTGGATTGGAATTGTGATATATATAGGTGTTCATAGCTCAAAGAGTAGTAGTATGTAGAATTTCTAGTATCATAATGATCATAGACCTGTTCACTGGTAAGATATTTTACTGTAACTAGTTTTTTTTCTTTTTTTTTTTTTCTATATCTATGTTCCATGCAGAAGAGGAGTAAATGTATATTAATATAGAAAATAGAATAATAACTTTTATGACCCTCTAAATAATTAAATAAATCAAGCATTACTTTCATATTTCTAAGGCTATTCAATCACTTCCACAATATCAATAGTACCACAAACTTCTCCCCCTTGCAGATGAGCTTCAGCATTGGTTCCAACAGTACCTTATGCCAACCACAGCAGTAGCAGTTGATGAGATGATGATCCTATTTATTGGAAGATCATTCCATACAATTGCAATCCTTGGCAAACCTATTCATTTGGGCTATAAAGTTTTAGCTCTTATTGAAACTGGATATACTTTTGGATTTATTTTCACCTCCTATATTGATTCTTTCTCAGACTCAAATGAGGTACCCAACTATAATAATCTAATTAAATTAAGTCCTACATCACTGGCAGTCCTCAAATTGTGCCTTCAATTATCCTACTAAGAGAATTGATTTACTTTGTACTGTGACAACTATTTCTCTAATATTCCTCTATTTCAGGTTCTCCACAGTTATGGAATTAGTGTTTGTGGGATAGCACATACCAATTCTGCTAAGTTTCCTAGGATACTTAAAGTGGATAAGAAAAAAGTCACTCTACCATAGAATACCTTATCTGCTATTAAGTTTAAAGATGTACTGGCTGTACTCTAGCAGGACAATAACCTAGTTAGGCTTTTAACCATGGCACATAGCTGTCAGCTAAATTATCAAAAAGATCAGTACCATTAATGACCATGAGAAACTCAATGCAACCAAACTACCATACATACTATATGGGAGTCTTAAGCTCATCAAAACCTCTCTGATCTAGCTTTAACTGTGGATTATAATGATAAGATGGGTGGGGTTCATATTGCTGATCAGCAATAAACCTATTATGCTACTCAACTATGAGTAGCCCAGAATTGGATTCCTGTATTTTTTGACTCCTTGAATCAACAATAATCAATTCCTACATCATCACTCACAAACAACACCCCACTTACCAAGCCTATAAGAAACATCTTCATTGGAAATGGCATGAAAATCTTGCCTGGGAGTTAGTAAGGGAAGGGTTTTCCAAACTAAATCCAGAACATGCACAACAATGAGAAACTAATCTTTTTGCAGTACTGAATAGATCATCATGCCCCAGCACTATGCCTACTGGAAACATGAAAGCCAGTTGACAAAAAGGATATGTATCCAAGTATTACAAACTATCAATCTGCCAAAAACAACAAGGAAAACATACTCTTAACCATGCAGGGAAAGAAAGAGTCTGTATTTTCTGCTGCTATCTCAAATCCCCCCTCCTGTCCTCCAATGTCCACAATAGTCTCCTAAGTCATCCTCAAGCCTCCTAGCATAAGCAAGTCTGGCAATCCTCCTACCAGTGTATGCATTGCCAATTACATCTTTGTAAAGAGTTTTGCTTTGCACATTTTCATGATCTTTAATACTATATGTAATGGCTTAGTCACTAGTCTGACTTACTTGCAGGCCACCCAAAAGTATGGTGAAGCTTGTGATTAACCTTAGTGATAGTTGGTAAACTACTGATACTCAGAGTTTAATTGGTTAAGCCACAGCAAAATGGCAAGTGACCTGGATCATTGACTTAACCATCATGTATAGTAACAGTCTATTCCAGCATCGTGAGATTCTCAGGTTGCAAGAATTGTCACTACAGTTTGCATATCTTTAGGGTCTGATTGGTCAAGATTTATTTGTGGTACCTATCATCTGTGCAGTTACTTGCTGCATGATACTCTCGTGATGCTGGAAAAGATCACTGGCATATATTTTTGTTTTTGTTTTTGTTTTTATTTTTATTTTTATTCTCCGATTTTCCGATTTTCCGAGAATGTTCCGAGGATGGGTACCAATTGAGAATAGTTTACTCTTATGGTGGGTGGCTAAACTTGAACTAATTTGTTAGTCCATGCTCTAAAATAATGTGAAATTCGGCGACGGGGTAAGGGATCACTACTCTATGTGGGTGTCCAACAGCAACTCGGCCGCGCGAGTAGAGTATTGGTGAGTAGGTACCGGTACTAATTGAATGTGTAGCACTAGAGCGAGCGTATTTCTGACTTGGGATGCGAGCTCTGATGTGGATCTCGCATTCGGGGCGACTGCTACGGACAAATGAGCTACTTCACGCCTTGGCAATCGAAATGGGATCAACAAATCTCCATCCTGAGAATGTTCCCTCTATACGCACATTGTTGAGCTGTCGCTTAGGACTTGTCGCAGTTGATGTCAACATAATGAGGAGGCTTTGAGTGTTCGCTTGATCCACTTCAGTCTGCAAGAGTATCTCTACACCCGTGCAGACTTATTTGGTATAGCTCACAAGACATTTGCTGAAACTTGCTTGACGTATCTCAGCTTCGAGCATGTCAAGAGCCTTTCACCCGAGCTAAGGGCTGCCCCTCAATCAACTCCCTTTCCCCAATATTGTCCCTTAAATTTGGGAGTCCACGCGAAAAGACAAACCTCGAGCGCTGTGATATCACTTGCGTTTAAGTTTTTCAGTCATTTCGAACGCCATTTATCTGCTAAATTGCTTTTGCTGGATATGTTGGAGATGATTAAAGTTCTTGGCTATACCGGCCTTACCCCTACTGCTGATCGCCTCCTGGGATTTACTGGACTCCATTGTTTATCATTTTTTTGGCAATGTTGACATCATTACTGCACTCGCGGAGAGGAAAAACTACGATTTTGAACGAAAGATGCCGACTGGGGTATACGCCCCTCATATGGGCCGCTATGAATTGGCAATACGGGGTGGTGAAACTGCTTTTAAACTACGGTAGCACAGCCCCGAAGTCGTCTACACACTTCGGTCGATCGGCGCTGTCATGGGCAGCTGTGATGGGGCATGAAGATGTGGTAAGGTTACTTACTGGCCTGGCATCTGCCAACCCCGATGGTACGGACGGCTAGTGGGGTAAGACACTGCCATTCATGAAAGTACTCTCGCAAATGCCACATCAACCCTGAGAGACAAGACAAGAACTGCCAAACACCACTTTCGTTGGCAGTGAGAGATGGACATGAGGGAGTTGTGGAGGTACTACTGCAACAGAAAGATGTCAAGCCCAATGTGCGAATCAACTACAGCCCCGCACCACTCATGTCTGCTGCTGAGGAGGGACATGACGGAATCGCAAAACTGCTACTAGGACGGGAAGATGTTGGCCCCGATATGCCAAGTGAATATGGTGGAACACCGCTCAGTGCGGCTGCCAGGAGGGGACGCGCGGTAGTGGTGAAATTACTACTAGAACGGAAAGAGGTCAGCCCTGACAGGTGAGACAAGGACGGCCGAACACCACTCTTGGAGGCCAGCCGGTATGGGCATGAGGGAGCGGTGAAATATATCTCTTAATGGCTAGCAGGTGTGGGCACGAGGGGGTAGTGAAGCTACCCCTAGAACGGAAAGATATCAGCCCTATAGTGCCAAGTAAACAGGGTGAAACACCACTCTTGGAGGCTATCAGGCTTGGGCAGGAAGGATTAGTGAAGTTATTCTTAGGACGAAAAGATATCAAACCCTTCATGCCAGACAAAAGCGGCGACACAGCGTTCTCATGGGCTCTGAGGAATAACCGTTCAGAAGTAGTGGAACTACTCCAGGCCCATTCAGCTGCGAACCCGTACCTTCCAGACTTTAGGAGCGATTTGCTTTCGTGAAGACTTCAAACTCAACTATGTGCTGCATTTGAATAAGTTAATCTCCGTCAATATACTCCTCACCCTTGACACCACCTCTCTGTGGAGTATGATACTGTCTCGGGGGCACCGCCCATGATCCCCTAGTTGATCATTTCCGGGGGTCATCCAATCGATCCCGACCCTGTGTTATGCCGGAATAGAAAGAAATATTTTCCTTACTAAGCCATTCACGAGCGTGGTCTGATCTTGCGGCACGCCATGATATCCATCTCTCCTCAATTAATGAGCTTGCCTCTTCTATGATACCATATATCTCCCACCTAACCTACCGTTTCGTCCCAAGCTATCACGCTCATCCCGGTTCGATCCTGCGAGGTGCTCGGGCACACTATCTCTGGGGCAAAAGAGCTTCAGCAACAACTTTCCTTTTCAACACATTGAATTGCGGAGAATATTTTCTACACTTGCTTTCCTTTGTCTCCTCCTGGAATAATTCGAAAAGACGTAGATTCTGGCGATGACCATATATGATATAGAAAAGTGCCTTACCTTTCATTTCCCATCTCTTATGGGATTTATGGTATAATGTATGTTCCATCTCACTGACCAAGAAATTTACTTGATAAAGAGCATATGCTGTTGACCAAGGGTATATGCTCAGATGTGGGAAAGAGCAGAGCAGCCACCCCCATGTCAAGTAATATGAAGAACATCATGGTAGTACATCCACAACAATGAAGAAGAGAGCTATGAATAAAAAGATAATATACATGTAATTAGAGATATTAGAGCATTGTTTAATACTGAGTTGGTCCATCCTGGTATTATTTTACAAGTGCTAAACATTGGGGCATGCTATCTATACATCTATAAATTCTCCTCCATAGCAATTTCTCCCAAACTGATTGAGCAACTGCAATAAGCTCATCTCTCCTATGAGGACATTTTCCAGGATCTCTGCAATAATCCTGAAAGTGCCATTTCCATAAGCTCCATACATTCTCAACTAGATTGAGATGAGGTGAATGAGTAGGCCAATCCATCAGCATGACTCTTTATATCTTCCTCCACTGACATGTTATATGGGAAGTATGATAGGTTGCCCAATGCTTGATGGTCATGCACCCTTCAGGAGTTCCTCCAATTACTTAGTAAAGGGGCACAAGGTGTAGGAAGAAAATTTCAAGGATATATATCTTGGAATTGGGTGTTGATATCAGGGTTTCAGAGCTATCTTTTTGAAGCTTTCTTCAGAGTGGTAAAGGTATAAGAGGTGAGTAAGTGTTACGATTGGCTATATGATCTCTCCTGTCTTATATCTCACAACAGGCAACAAATCTGTAGTTAGCTTTTCTTTGAAGTAACTCTTACTTATCTTCTATTGTATTCTCTTTTCTTCAAGAATTCTTAATACTTGTTATCTTATGCTACATCTTAGATATTGACCATTTGCCAATACTAAGTCCTTATAGTACTAACTAGTATTAGTTCTGTTCCTCTTCATGATTGTTGGTCTTTGTAAGTAAAGAGCATAAAAGTGTTTTATTGATAACTTATAAGATAGGAAATAACTTATGTGGTTACGTGAAAAACTAACTATCAGGTCCTACTGACCTCCTTATATAGTTCTTCCAGCAACCTGCTTACAAATCAAATGAGTCATAACTGTGACTCATACACACACGTAACATATAACCTCATGACCATACTTGGTCATGCGCGAAAGTCTCATGACCTTAAAGGGGTCATGTGCGAAACCTCATGACTTGTATAAACGAAGTCATGCCTCTTAATCCTTATGACTCATAGGCATACCTATGAGTCAACGCTCAATGTACCAATCAAATTCAAACATAAATAACTATGACTCACAACTGTGAGTCATGTGAGACCCTATGACTCGTATGTGAGTCATAGTGCAAAAACATAATATCATATAACTCAACTGAGTCATGTGTGAAAACCTTCAACAAATGAAATACTGTGACATACAATCGTATGTCATGTGAAACCATTACAAACCATACCGGGTTTGTAATACTAGCTCCCCTCTCCCTAAATCCTCAGTCCCTTGAGTATCTATGACTATACCTTTCATAGTATATGTCCCGATCTACGTTCTCTTTCAATCTGCTCATATCATGAATGATTCCTCTGATCCTCCTTTCCGTCTCTTTTCTAGCATATCTTTCTCTCACTAATTCTTTTTCCAAGGCCTTATTTCTGAGTCTCAATCCTTTTTCCTCCTCCCTTAGCCTTTCGATGGAATCTGTTGCTCTGTCCACCATTGGTTGTAGTTGTTCTACCTTTTTCCGTAGGTCCTCCTTTGATACGAACATTTTATTCCCCTCTTTTTCCTCCAGTTTCATCCCTGAAACTTGGTTCTCTCCCCACCTTACTTTCTTGGTTCCTTTCCCATGAAAGGAACAGTTGGTTCGCATCCAATTTCTTGCTGGTATTTTCTCATGCTTTGGTTGGTCAGGGATTGGTTCTTTTGGTGTGAATGGTGGGAATGTTTCCCAGCTTTTCTCCCAGCTGTTGGCATTGCTGGAATCATTCGAACTAGTAGTTGTTGTTTTGGCCGTGGGTCAGAGGTCATATCTTTCTTTTGCATCCTTATGGATCAGGCACTCTTCATCTATGCATGCTGTGAAATGATATGCCGCATGCTCAATTTTCATATCCTTGTAGTATATCTTGCCCCAGTCTTTAGTTTCTGGGGCTTGGCTTGTTTGGGTATCGTTGGTGGACAGTGGAGACTGCATTTTGGGCATTGGTGAAGTTGGTTGCTGGGTACCACTCTCGATCATGTTGTGCGGGGTAGCCAGTCCACTTGGCTTGGTATTGTAGCTTTCCATAATGTAGTCTTGAATCAACAATTTGATCGAGTTCGTATTCGTCTTCTCCTTCTATGTCAATAGGAGGAGGGGAAAGTTTCTTTTGTGAGTGTAGAAGATTGTCCGAATAGAGTTCGAGTTTGCTGATGTGGAAGACTGGATGTTTTGTTTTCATCGAGGCCGAGAGGTCTAGCTTATAAGCTTTTTCTCCAATTTTTTCGATAATCCTGTATGGTCCGATCTTCCGATAATCCAGTTCCTTTGATGGTCTCATGGTTTCAATGTCTTTCATAATTAACCAGACTTTATCTCCTGCTTTCAGTCTTGGATCGGGTTTTCTGTGTCGATCGTTGTTTTCCCTCATTTTGTCTCATGCCATCCGTATCTCTGTTTGGATGAGTTTGTGTAGTCTGCTGATATCATCCTTTTCCAATATTCCTGGTAAACCTGTATATCCCATAGGTTCGTTGATGGGGTGATGTCCATAATTCACATAGAAGGGTGTTGTCTTAATGACGTCTTATTTTGTGTTATTGTATGCAAACTCTGCAAATGATAGCCATCCTTCCTAATCCTATTGGGAATATTCTACATATGCCCTTAGGAATTGTTCTAGTGAGGCATTTGTTCATTCTGTTTGACTATGCATTTGGGGGTGAAATGCTGTGCTTATCTTTCGCATGATATCCAATCCTTTAGTCATTTCTTTCCATAAGTCCAAAGTGAATATTAATCCTCTATCGCTGATGATGTCTTTCAGTAATCTATGTAGTTTGAAAATATTTTTCATAAACAGCTGTGTGAATTGTTTGGTTTTCATATCCTTTCGACAGGGTATAAAATGAGCCATCTTGATCAGTCGATCCACAACAAACCATATGGCGTCATAGTTGTTCGATAGTGGTAAGTATTACAAACCCGACATGGTTTGTAATGGTTTCACATGACATACAATTGTATGTCATAAGTATTTCATTTGTTAAAGGTTTTTTGCACATGACTCAGTTGAGTCATATGATATTGTGTTTTGCACTACGACTCACATATGAGTCATAGGGTCTCACATGATTCACAGTTATGAGTCATAGTTATTTATGTTTGAGTTTGATTGGTATGTTGAGCATTGACTCATAGGTGTGCCAATGAGTCATAAGGACTAAGAGGCATGACTTCATTTATATGAGTCATGAGGTTTTGCACATGACCCCTTTCTGGTCATGGGACTTTCACGCATGACCAAGTATGGTCATGAGATTATATGTATTACAAACCCAGCATGGTTTGTAATGGTTTCATTTGTTAAAGGGTTTTCACATGACTCAGTTGAGTCATACGATGATATGTTTTCGCACTATGACTCAAGTACGAGTCATAGAGTTTTACATGATTCACAGTTATGAGTCATAGTTGTTTATATTTGAATTTGATAGGTATGTTGAGCATTGACTCATAGGTACGCCTATGAGTCATGAGGATTAAGAGGCATGACTTCGTTTATATGAGTCATGAGGTTTCGCACATGACCCCTTTAAGGTCATGGGACTTTCGCGCATGACCAAATATGGTCATGAGGTTATATGTTACGTGAGTACATGAGTCACAGTTGTAACTCATTTGATTTGTAAGCGGGTTGCTGGAAGAACTATATAAGGAGGTCAGTAGGACCTGAGAGTTAGTTCTTCACGCAACCACCTAAGTTATTTCCTATCTTATAAGTTATCAATAAAACACCTTTACGCTCTTTACCTACAAGATCAACGACTGAGAAAAGGAACAAGATTAATACTAGTTAGCACTATAAGGACTTAGTATTGGCAGCGGTCAATATCTAAGATGTAGTGTAAGATAACAAGTATTAAGAACCCTCGAAGGACAGAGAATACAATAGAAGGTAGGTATTACCTTAACAAAAGACTAACTACAGACTCGTTGCCTGTTGCAAGATATAAATAGGAGAGATCATATAAGCGGATCGTAACATTTGGTTGCGTCCCAAGCAACACCCAACGACAACACGGATTTTGAGTACGAAGATCAATCCTTAGAACTCCCAGAGGTTGCACAAGAACTTGCAAGAACAGCCTCAGAAAGAGGAAGAACACCAAGCCCAGTTACACCAGAAGAAAGGTCACAACACAGCGAATCTTCAAGCAAGAAAGAAGAAAGAACAGAAAGAATGTTGGGCCAAGGACAAGCAGCGGGACAGGCGGCAGGCCCACCACCAGAAGGAGAGCCACTCGGACAATTAGCTCAGATACTACAAGCTATGAACGCTCTGAAACCGAAGGTCAAACCACTAAGCACCTACACAGGTGATAGAAAAGAACTCAGGAACTGGCTAGCGGAACTGCAAATCTACTTCCAGGCAGTAGGATGGGCCGAAGAACACAATGAAGAAAAGATCACCTACGTATCGAGCCTACTACAGAAAGAGGCAAGCTCATGGCTCACAACCTATATGGAAGAAATAAGAACCAAACCATGGAACAACTGGGAAGAATTCAAGGAAGCAATTAGGAATCAATTTGGGGAAATCGACCCAAGGGGAACAGTGAGAATAGAACTCAAGAACATGGCCCAAGGAACTCAGACTATGACGGAATACTGGAACAAGTTCCAACTTGCCCTAACAGAAGCGGAATTGGATGACACAACAGCAGGAGAATGGCTATATGCAGGAATGAACCCAAAACTGCAAGAAGAATTTGATCACTATGATCAAGTAATCACGGCAGCAGACGAATTGGCAGTATGGGCTATGAACAAAGAAATTCGACTAGCCACACTCAAACACCTACGCCAGGCAAAAAAAGTCAAGACAGAAACATACGGTACCCCGAGAAACCATGATGGCACTTTTAAAACAACACCCAAGGAAATCCCACAAGGAGAGCCCATGGATCTGGATGCCACAAATCGAAGAAGATACCAAAGACTACCCCAGGAAGAATATAGGAAACGCATGAAAGAAGGATTGTGCTATCAGTGTGGAAGGAAAGGTCATATGGCAAAAGACTGTCGAGTCAAAAAAGCCAATACCAAAGGACCAAAGATCCAAGAATTAGATGTGGAGAAAGGACAAGAGGAAGCTTTAAACGACGAAAGTCCCCAAGAATAGATGGTCCTGGGGACAACCAAATGAAACCCATCAAAAGAATGACGACGTCCTCAGGAAAAGATGGACCGGAGGACGACAAGACAAAAAACATCAAAACCACATACCTCAACACCACTTTAACCAACAAAGAGATAAAAAACCTCGAATCGGACCACATCATGGTCAAAGTACAACTCCACAACAGACAGGAACAGATATCGACAAATGCAATGATCGATTCAGGGGCAACTGAAGATTTTATAGACCGCAACTTCGCTATAAATCACCAGCTACCTTTAATGAAAATCGAGAAACCAAGAAATATATACATGGTGGATGGAACTGTATCAGATGCAGGACCAATTACCCATGTTACCGAAATCCCTATGGACATCGGAAGCCACAAAGAGAAAGCAACTTTCCTAGTGGCCAACCTTGTCAAACACGAAGTCATCCTTGGCATGACCTGGTTAAAAGACCACAACCTAAGGATCGATTGGAGAAAAGAAGAAATCACCTTCGATAGCGACAGGTGTAAGGCAGTATGCCTTGATGCCTCCCTAACGGTATATGCGATACCAGAAAAGGAAGCAATTCGGGAAAATCTGGAAAGCCGGATTTTAAAGATCAGCACCAAGGAAGGACCAAACTATGAAGTTATGGTCAAAAGGCTGAGAAAAGATGCGAAGATACCTATGAAAGGTTCGCAAAAGGCTGCAGGGAGTGACCTGTTCAGCATAGAAGGAGCCATAATCCCAGCAAGGGGACAAAAGCTCCTTGGAACAGGAATCTCGATGGGACTTCCGGAGAACACCTATGCCCGCATCACACCCAGAAGTGGTTTGGCAAGCAAAAATGGCCTCACCATTAATGCTGGAGTTATAGATGCAGACTATACAGGAGAAATTTGGGTCCTATTGGTAAACCTGTCAGAGGAGGACTACGAGGTCCACAAAGGGGATAGAATTGCCCAAATAATTATTGAGAAAATAGTCTCAACCCCCTTTAAGGAAGTACAACAACTTCAATACACAGAAAGAGGAGAACAAGGATTTGGCAGTACAGACACTCAAGATAAGAAAAAGCTGTCAATAGCCTTTATCTCGGCACAGGCATTCGGTAGAATGCACAGAAAAGGAGAAATTACCGGAATCCTGAAATGGGATGATGCAAAACTCACACTAGCGGCTACAACAATTAGCACAGAATTAGCCTTGCAGAAAAAAGGGAAGGGCAGAAAAGAAACTTTGAAACAAATAGTGCCCAAGGAGTATCACAACTTCTTAGACATATTTGAAGAAAAAGAAAGGACAGAACTACCGCCGCACCGAACAGCAGACCACAAAATAGAAACGGAAGCACCGCCACCATTCATGAAACTCTACCCCTTGAGAGGAGAAGAACTTAAAGAACTCAGAGAATACTTGGAAAAAAATCTGGAAAGACGGTGGATAAGGCCATCGTCCTCATCAGCAGGAGCACCCATACTCTTCATCAAAAAAAAGGATGGAGGCTTAAGGCTCTGCGTGGATTACAGAGGCCTAAATGCAGTATCAAAGAAAGATAGATACC
>ML120439.1:250084-511047 GCA_003788595.2 Choiromyces venosus 120613-1
CTGGATGTTTTGTTTTCATCGAGGCCGAGAGGTCTAGCTTATAAGCTTTTTCTCCAATTTTTTCGATAATCCTGTATGGTCCGATCTTCCGGTAATCCAGTTTCTTTGATGGTCTCATGGTCTGAATGTCTTTCATAATTAACCAGACTTTATCTCCTGATTCCAGTCTTGGATCGGGTTTTCTGTGTCGATCGTTGTTTTCCCTCATTTTGTCTTGTGCCATCCGTATTTCTGTCTGGATGAGTTTGTGTAGTCTGGCTGATATCATCCTTTTCCAATATTCCTGGTAAACCTGTATATCCCATAGGTTCGTTGATGGGGTGATGTCCATAATTCACATAGAAGGGTGTTGTCTTAATGACATCTTGTTTTGTGTTGTTGTATGCAAACTCTGCAAATGATAGCCATCCTTCCTAATCCTATTGGGAATATTCCACATATGCCCTTAGGAATTGTTCTAGTGAGGCATTTGTTCATTCTGTTTGACCATCCATTTGGGGGTGAAATGCTGTGCTTATCTTTCGCATGATATCCAATCCTTTGGTCATCTCTTTCCATAAGTCCAAAGTGAATATTAATCCTCTATCGCTGATGATATCTTTCAGTAATCCATGTAGTTTGAAAATATTTTTCATAAACAGCTGTGTGAATTGTTTGGTTTTCATATCCTTTCGACAGGGTATAAAATGAGCCATCTTGATCAGTCGATCCACAACAAACCATATGGCGTCATAGTTGTTCGATAGTGGTAAGTATTACAAACCCGACATGGTTTGTAATGGTTTCACATGACATACAATTATATGTCATAAGTATTTCATTTGTTAAAGGTTTTTCGCACATGACTCAGTTGAGTCATATGATATTATGTTTTGCACTACGACTCACATATGAGTCATAGGGTCTCACATGATTCACAGTTATGAGTCATAGTTATTTATGTTTGAATTTGATTGGTATGTTGAGCATTGACTCATAGGTGTGCCAATGAGTCATAAGGACTAAGAGGCATGACTTCATTTATACGAGTCATGAGGTTTTGCACATGACCCCTTTAAGGTCATGGGACTTTCACGCATGACCAAGTATGGTCATGAGATTATATGTATTACAAACCCAGCATGTGTTTGTAATGGTTTCATTTGTTAAAGGGTTTTCACATGACTCAGTTGAGTCATACGATGATATGTTTTCACACTATGACTCAAGTACCAGTCATAGAGTTTCACATGACTCACAGTTGTGAGTCATAGTTATTTATGTTTGAATTTGATTGGTATGTTGAGCATTGACTCATAGGTACGCCTATGAGTCATGAGGATTAAGAGGCATGACTTCGTTTATACGAGTCATAAGGTTTCGCACATGACCCCCTTAAGGTCATGGGACTTTCGCGCATGACCAAGTATGGTCATGAGGTTATATGTTACGCGAGTGCATGAGTCACAGTTGTGACTCATTTGATTTGTAAGCAGGTTGCTGGAAGAACTATATAAGGAGGTCGATAGGACCTGATAGTTAGTTCTTCACGCAACCACCTAAGTTATTTCCTATCTTATAAGTTATCAATAAAACACCTTTACGCTCTTTACTACAAAGGCCAACAATCACAGAGAAGAACAGAAGTAATACTAGTTAACACTATAAGGACTTAGTATTGACAATGGTCAATATCTAAGACGTAGTGTAAGATAACCAGTATTGAGAATTCTCAAAGGAAAGAGAATACAATAAGAGATAAGTAAGCATTATCTCTAAGAAAAAACTAACAGTAGGCTCGTTGCCTGTTGCGAGATATAAGAAAGGAGAGATCTTATAGCCGATCGTAACATTTGGTTGCGTCCTCAATCAACACCCAACGACAACATGGATTTTGAATACGAAGACCAATCCCTAGAACTCCCAGAGGTTGCACAAGAACTTGCAAGAACAGCCTCGGAAAGAGGGAGAACACCAAGTCCAGTTACACCAGAAGAAGGGTCACCACATAACGAATCTTCAAGCGAGGAGGAAGGACAAACAGAAAGAATGTCGGGCCGAGGACAAGCATCAGGACCGCCTGCACCCCCACCACCAGCAGGAGGAGAACCACTCAGACAATTAGCCCAGATACTACAAGCCATGAACGTTCCGAAACCGAAGGTCAAACCACCGAGCACCTACACAGGTGATAGAAAAGAACTCAGGAACTGGTTAGCGGAACTGCAAATCTACTTCCAAGCAGTAGGATGGGCAGAAGAACACAATGAATAAAAGATTACCTATGTATCCAGCCTACTACGAAAAGAGGCAAGTTCATGGCTCACACCCTATACAGAAGAAATAAGAACCAAACCGTGGAACAACTGGGAAGAATTCAAGGAAGCAATTAGGAACCAATTTGGGGAAATCGATCCAAGGGGAACAGCGAGAATACAACTCAAAAATATGACCCAAGGAACTCAGACTATGACGGAATACTGGAACAAGTTCCAACTAGCACTAACAGAAGCGGATTTGGATGACACAATAGCAGGAGAATGGCTATACACGGGAATGAACCCAAAATTGCAAGAAGAATTTGATCACTATGATCAAACAATCACGGCAGCAGACGAATTGGCAGTATGGGCCATGAACAAAGAAATTAGACTAGCCACACTCAAACATCTGCACCAAGCAAAGAAAGTTAGGACGGAGACATACGGCACCCCAAGAAACCAAGACGGCACTTTTAAAACAACATTCAAGGAAACCCCACAAGGAGATCCCATGGATCTGGATGCTACAAATCGAAGGAGATACCAAAGACTACCCCAGGAAGAATGGAGGAAACGCATGAAAGAAGGATTATGCTATCAGTGTGGAAAAAAGGGACACATGGCAAAAGACTGTAGAGTCAAGAAGGCCAATATCAAGGGACCGAAGATTCGGGAACTAGATGTGGAAAAAGAACAAGGAGAGACTTTAAACAACAAAAGTCCCCAAGAATAGATGGTCCTGGGGACAGCCGAACAAAACCCACCAAAAGAATGAAGACGTCCTCAGGAAGAGATGGACCAGAGGACGACAAGGCAAAAAACATCAAAACCACATACCTCAACACCACTTTGACCAACAAAGAACTAAGAAACCTAGAATTGGACCACATCATGGTCAAAGTACAACTCCACAACAAACAACAACAGATACCAACCAACGCAATGATCGACTCGGGGGCAACTGAAGATTTTATAGATCGCAACTTCACTATAAGTCATCAGTTACCCTTGACAAAAATTGAAAAACCAAGGGACATATACATGGTAGACGGAACGGTATCGGACGCTGGACCAATCACCCATGTCACAGAAATCCCTATGGACATCAGAAGCCACAAAGAGAAAGCAACTTTCCTAGTGGCAAACCTTGTCAAACATGAGGTCATCCTTGGCATGACATGGTTAAAAGACCACAACCCAAGGATCGATTGGAGAAATGAAGAAATCACCTTCGATAGCGATAGGTGTAAGGCAGTATGCCTTGATGCCTCCCCGACGGTATATGTAGTACCAGAAAAGGAAGCAATTCAGGAGAATCTGAAAAGTTGGATTCTAAGGATCAGCACCAAGGAAGGACCAAACTATGAAGTCATAGTCAAAAGGCTGAGAGAAGATGCAAAGATACCTATGAAAGGTTCGCAAAAGGCTGCAGGTAGTGACCTGTTCAGCATAGAAGAAGCAACAATCCCAGCAAGAGGACAAAAGCTCCTTGGAACAGGAATCTCAATGGGACTTCCAGAAAATACCTATGCCCGCATTGCATCCAGAAGTGTCTTGGCAAGCAAAAATGGCCTTACCATTAATGCTGGAGTTATAGATGCAGACTATACAGGAGAAATTCGGGTCCTATTGGTAAACCTGTCAGAAGTGGATTATAAAGTCCACAAAGGAGATAAGATCGCCCAGATAATTATTGAAAAAATAGTTTCAACACCATTCAAGGAGGTACAACAACTTCAACCCACAAAAAGGGGCAACCAAGGATTCGGCAGCACGAATCACCAAGAGGAAGAACCACCTCAGAACAAGAAAAAACTATTGATCGCTTTCATCTCAGCACAGGCATTCGGTAGGATGCACAAGAAAGGAGAAATCACTGGGATCCTAAAATGGGACGATGCAAAACTCACGCTGGCGGCTACAACAATTAGCACCGAACTAGCCCTGCAAAAGAAAGGAAAGGGCAGAAAAGAAACCTTAAGACAAATACTGCCTAAGGAGTATCACAACTTCTTAGACATATTTGAAGAAAAAGAAAGAACCAAGTTGCCACCACATAGGACAGCGGACCACAAGATTAAAACAGAAGCACCGCCACCATTCATGAAACTCTACCCCTTAAGAGGGGAAGAACTTAAGGAACTCAGACAGTACCTGGAAAAGAACCTAAAAAGACGATGGATAAGACCTTCGTCCTCATCAGCGGGAGCACCCATACTCTTCGTCAAGAAAAAAGATGGAGGATTAAGGCTTTGTGTGGACTACAGAGGCCTAAATGCAGTATCAAAAAAGGACCGATATCCATTACCATTGATAAGTGAAGCCTTGGACTGACTGCAAACGGCAAAATATTTCACCAAACTCGATATCAAGGATGCCTATCAACATATAAGGATTGCCAAAGGAGACGAATGGAAAACAGCATTCAGAACAAGATACGGACTATATGAGTATATGGTTATGCCATTCGGATTAGCTAATGCACCAGCAACCTTTCAATGATGGTTCAATAACGCACTTAGCAAATATTTGGATGTCAACTGCATAGCTTACCTGGATGACCTGTTGGTATATTCGGATACCATGGAATAACATTGAAAGGACATGGCCATGATACTAGCAAAACTCAAGGAAATTGAAGTTCGCCTCAAACCCACAAAATGTGAATTCCACAAGGAAGAAACCGAATACCTAGGATTCATCATCAACTCTAAGGGAGTCTGAACAGATCCTACCAAAACGGATGCCATAAAAGTATGGACAACACTGGAAAAGGTCAAAGACATCCAGAGCTTTGTAGGGTTCTGCAACTTCTACAGACGATTCATAGAAGGATTCAGCAGGATAGCAAAACCACTATACAAGAGAATGAAGAAAAATCAGAAGTGGGAATGGGGAGAGCAAGAGCAAAAGGCTTTCAAAGGTCTTAAAGAAAGACTTACTACAACCCCAATACTAAGACACTTCGACCTGCAGGCACCTATTATGATTGAAACTGACGCATCTAATTACGTCTGTTCTGGAATAATATCGCAACAAGATAAGGAAGGACTGTGGAAACCAATAGCCTACAGGTCAAAGACAATGACCAAGGCAGAATGCAACTATGACATACATGACAAGGAACTCCTTGCAATCATGCAAGCCCTCAAGGAATGGAGGAAATATGCACAAGGAAGCCCTCATACAGTCAAAATCCTCACGGACCACAAGAACCTTGTCCCATTCACAACTACCAAGGTCCTGAAGGGAAGACAAATAAGATGGAGTGAAGAGCTAAGTCAATACAACATCAAAATCGAATATTGACCAGGCAAGGAAGGGGCAAAACTGGATGCCCTTACAAGAAGAACAAATGACATACTAATGGAAGGAGACGATCGCATTACACAACAACAAAGGATTCTGTTACCAAAAGAACAATTCTTTGTAGATGAAGGATATGCTTCAGGCTCAGAAGAAATCAATACTATGGAACTATGGACGATAGAAGACCAAGGAACCGAAAAGAATATCAAAGAAAAAACATCACAAGATGTGTTGCTCCAAGATATTCGAAAAGCCATAGAAAGGAAGGATAAAGAATACCCGAAAGTAGCACTAGGATCATGTAACTGGAAGGAAGGATACATGTGGTACGAAGGAAAAATCTGGTTACCAGAAAACGAACCAATAAGAACTGAAGTGATAAGAAGGAATCACGACACACCACAAAACGGACACGGTGGAACTGCCAAAACATTTGAATTAACACAACGAACATACTATTGGCCAGGAATGCGTCAAGATATTAAGCGATATGTCAAAAACTGCAACATGTGTCAACGGACAAAACCAAGTCGTCACGCACCCTATGGACTATTGCAACCACTACAAATACCAGAAAAACCATGGAAATCCATCAGTATGGATTTCATCACAGACTTGCCACTATCGAACAACTATGATGCAATATGGGTCGTTGTGAATCAATTAACCAAAATGGCTCATTTCATACCCTGTAGGAAGGATATGAAAACCAAACAATTTACACAATTGTTTATGAAAAATGTTTTCAAACTACATAGATTACCGAAAGATATCATTAGCGATAGGGGATCAATATTCACATCGGACCTATGGAAAGAAATGACCAAAGGATTGGACATCACACGGAAGATAAGCACAGCATTTCACCCACAAACGGATGGTCAAATAGAGCGAATGAACGCCTCACTCGAACAATTCCTAAGGGTATACGTGGAATACTCCCAACAAGACTGGGAAGGATGGCTATCATTTGCAGAATTTGCATACAACAATACAAAACAAGACGTCATCAAGACAACACCCTTCTATGCAAATTATGGACATCACCCCATCAATGAACCCATAGGACACATAGGCATACCAGGAATATTGGAAAAGGACGATATTAGCCGACTACACGGACTCATCTAAACAGAAATACGAATGGCACAAGATAAAATGAAGGAAAACAACAATCACTACAGAAAACCCGATCCGAGACTAGAATCAGGAGACAAAGTCTGGTTAATTACAAAGCACATTCATACCACAAGACCATCGAAGAAACTAGATTATCGAAAAATTGGACCATACAAAATCATTGAAAAAATTGGAGAAAAAGTTTATAAGCTAGACCTCCCGACCTCAATGAAAACAAAACATCCAGTCTTCCACATCAGCAAACTCGAACTCTACTCAGACAATCCCCTACCCTCACAAAAGAAACTTCCCCCTCCTCCTATCAAGTTAGAAGGAGAAGACGAATACGAACTTGATCAAATAGTTGACTTGAGACTACATTACGGAAAACTACAATACCGAGCCAAGTGGACTGACTACCCAGCACAGCACGATCAAGAGTGGTACCCAGCCACTAACTTCAACAACACCCAAAATGCAATCTCCACCTTCCACCAAAGATATCCGAACAAGCCAAGACCCAGAAACTGAAGATTGGGGCAAGATATACTACGAGGACACAAAAACTGAGCATGCGGCATATCATTTCACAGCATGCATAGACGAAGAGTGCCCGATCCACAAAGACACAAAAGAAAGATATGATCTTTGGCCCACAGCCAGAACAGCAACTACTAGTTCGAACGATTCCAGCAATGTCAACAGCTGGGAAAAAAGTTGGGAAACGTTCTCACCATTCACACTGAAAGAACCAATCCCTGACCGACCAAAGCATGAGAAAATACCAGCCAGAAATTGCATGCGAACCCACTGTTCCTTTCATGGGAAAGGAACCAAGAAAGTAAGATGGGGAGAAAACCAAGTTTCAGGGACGAAACTGGAGGAAAAAGAGGGGGATAAAAAGTTCATATCAAAAGAAGACCTCCGAAAAACGGTCGAATGACTGGAAGGTACCATCGAACGACTAAGAGAGGAGGAAAAAGGCCTAAGACTCAGGAAAAATGCCTTGGATAGGGAACTAGCAAGAGAAAGATACGTTAGAAAAGAGACGGAAAGAAGGATTAGGGGAATCGCTCATGATATAAGCAGATTGAAAGAGAATGTGGATCGAGATGTATACTACGAAAGGTATCATCACAAATCCTCAAGGGACTGAGGATTTAGGGAGAAGGGAGCTAGTATTACAAACCCAACATGGTTTGTAATGGTTTCACATGACATACAATTGTATGTCATAAGTATTTCATTTGTTAAAGGTTTTTCCCACATGACTCAGTTGAGTCATATGATATTGTGTTTTGCACTACGACTCACATATGAGTCATAGGGTCTCACATGATTCACAGTTGTGAGTCATAGTTATTTATGTTTGAGTTTGATTGGTATGTTGAGTATTGACTCATAGGTGTGCCGATGAGTCATAAGGACTAAGAGGCATGACTTCGTTTATACGAGTCATGAGGTTTTGCACATGACCCCTTTCTGGTCATGGGACTTTCGCGCATGACCAAGTATGATCATGAGATTATATGTCACGTGAATGTATGAGTCATAGTTGTGACTCATTTGATTTGTAAGCAGGTTGCTGGAAGAACTATATAAGGAGGTCAATAGGACCTGATAGTTAGTTCTTCACGCAACCACCTAAGTTATTTCCTATCTTATAAGTTATCAATAAAACACCTTTACGCTCTTTACTACAAAGGCCAACAATCACGGAGAAGAACAGAAGTAATACTAGTTAATACTATAAGGACTTAGTATTGACAACAGTCAATATCTAAGACGTAGTGTAAGATAACCAGTATTGAGAATTCTTGAAGGAAAGAGAATACAATAAGAGATAAGTAAGCATTATCTCTAAGAAAAAACTCACAGTAGGCTCGTTGCCTGTTGCGAGATATAAGAAAGGAGAGATCTTATAGCCGATTGTAACAGTAAGTCTGTAATGAAATCTATACTGATGGATTTCCATGGTTTTTCTGGTATTTGTAGTGGTTGCAATAGTCCATAGGGTGCGTGATGACTTGGTTTTATCTGTTGACACATGTCGCAGTTTTTGACGTATTGCTTAATATCTTGGCGCATTCCTGGCCAGTAGTATGTTTGTTGGATTAATTCCAATATTTTGGCAGTTCCACCATGTCCGTTTTGTGGTGTGTCGTGATTCCTTCTAATTGCTTCAGTTCTTATCGGTTTGTTTTCTGGTAACCAGATTTTTCCTTCATACCACATATATCCTTCTTTCCAGTTGCATGACCCTAATGCAACCTTTGGATATTTCTTATCCTTCCTTTCTATGGCTTTTCAAATATCTTGAAGTAATGCATCTTGCGATGTTTTTTCCTTAATATTCTTTTTGGTTCCTTGATCTTCTATTGTCTTTAGTTCCATAGTATTGATTTCTTCTGAACCCAAGGTATATCCTTCATCCTCAAAGAATTGTTCTTTAGGCAACAGAATTCTTTGTCATTGTGTAATGTGATCGTCTCCTCCCGTTGGTAGGTCATTTGTTCTTCTTGTAAGGGCATCTAGTTTTGTCCCTTCCTTGCCTGGTCGATATTCAATTTTGATGTTATATTGACTGAGCTCCTCACTCCATCATATCTGTCTTCCATTCAGGGCCTTGGTAGTTGTGAATGGGACAAGGTTCTTGCGGTCTGTAAGAATCTTGACTGTATGAGGGCTTCCTTGTGTATATTTCCTCCATTCTTTAAGGGCTTGCATGATTGCAAGAAGTTCCTTATCGTGTATGTCATAGTTGCATTCTGCTTTGGTCATTATTTTTGACCGATAGGCTATCAGTTTCCATAGTCCTTCCGTATCTTCTTGTGATATTATTCTGGAACAGACATAATTGGATGCATCTGTTTCGATCATAATGGGTGCCTCTGGGTCGAAGTGTCTTAGTATTGGCGTTGTGGTGAGTCTTTCCTTAAGACCTTCAAAGGCCCTTTGCTCTGACTCTCCCCATTCCCACTTCTGATTTTTCTTTGTCCTGTGGTATAGCGGTTTTGGTATCCTGCTAAATCCTTCTATGAACCGTCTATAGAAGTTGCAGAATCCCACAAAGCTTTGGATGTCTTTGACCTTTTCTGGCATTGTCCATATTTTTATGGCATCTGTTTTGGTAGGGTCTGTTCGTACGCCTTCAGAGTTGATGATGAATCCCAGATACTTGGTTTCTTCCTTGTGAAATTCACATTTCGTAAATTTTAGGCAAACTCCAATTTCCTTGAGTTTCGCTAGTATCATGGCCACGTCCTTTTGGTGTTATTCCACTGTATCCGAATATACCAATAGGTCATCCAGGTAAGCTATGCAGTTGACATCTAAGTATTTACTGAGTGCATTGTTGACCTATCATTGGAAAGTTGCTCGCGCATTGGCTAATCCAAATGGTATGACCATATATTCATATAGTTCATATCGTGTTCTGAATGCTGTTTTCCACTCGTCTCCTTTGGCAATCCATATATGTTGATATGCATCCTTGATGTCAAGTTTGTTGAAATATTTTGCCATTTGCAGTCGATCCAAGGCTTCACTTATCAATGGTAATGGATATTGATCTTTTTTTGAAACTGCATTTAGGCCTCTATAGTCCACACAGAGCCTTAAGCCCCCATCCTTTTTCTTGACGAAGAGTATGGGTGCTCCTGCTGATGAGGATGAAGGTCTTATCTATCATCTTTCTAGGTTCTTTTCCAGGTATTCTCTGAGTTCCTTAAGTTCTTCCCCTCTTAAGGGGTAGAGCTTCATGAATGGTGATGGTGCTTCCGTTTCGATCTTTTGGTCCACCGCCCTATGTGGTGGTAATTCGGTTCTTTCTTTTTCTTCAAATATGTCTAAGAAGTTGTGATACTCTTTAGGCACTATTTGTCTTAAGGTTTCTTTTCCGCCCTTTCCTTTCTTTTGCAGAGCTAGCTCAGTGCTGATTGTTGTAGCTGCTAGCATGAGTCTTGCATCGTCCCATTTTAGGATTCCAGTGATTTCTCCTTTTTTGTACATCCTACCGAATGCTCATGTGTAGATAAAAGCTATTGATAGCTTTTTCTTGTCCTGAGATGGTTCTTCCTTTTGGTGATCTGTACTGCTGAATCCTTGGTTGCCCCTTCCTGTGGGTTGAAGTTATTGTACCTCCTTGAATGGTGTTGAGACTATTTTCTCAATAATTCTCTAGGTGATCTTATCTCCTTTGTGGACCTCATAATCAACTTCTGACAGGTTTACCAATAGGACCCGAATCTATCCTGTATAGTCTACGTCTATGACTCTAGCATTAATAGTAAGGCCATTTTTGCTTGCCAAACTACTTCTGGGCGCGATGTGGGCATAGGTGTTCTCTGGAAGTCCCATCGAGATTCCTGTTCCAAGGAGCTTTTGTCCCCTTGCTGGGATTATGGCTCCTTCTATGCTGAACAGGTCGCTACCTGCAGCCTTTTGCGAACCTTTCATAGGTATCTTTGTGTCTTCTCTCAGCCTTTTGACCATAACCTCATAGTTTGGTCCTTCTTTAGTGCTGATCCTTAAAATCTGACTTTTCAGATTTTCCTGAACTGCTTCCTTTTCTGGTACTACGTATACCATTGGGGAGGCATCAAGGCATACTGCCTTACACCTGTCGCTATCGAAGGTGATTTCTTCTTTTCTCCAGTCGATCCTTGGGTTGTGATCTTTTAACCATGTCATGCCAAGGATGATTTCATGTTTGACAAGGTTCACTACTAGGAAAGTTGCTTTCTCTTTGTGGCTTCCAATGTCTATAGGGATTTCTGTGACATGGGTGATTGGTCCTGCATCTGATACAGTTCCATCTACCATGTATATATCTCTTGGTTTTTCAATTTTCATCAAGGGTAACTGATGGCTTATAGCAAAGTTGCGATCTATAGAATCTTCAGTTACCCCTGAATTGATCATTGCATTTGTCGATATCTGTTGTTGCTTGCTGTAGAGTTGTATTTTGACCATGATGTGGTCTGACTCGAGATTCCTTAGTTCTTTGTTGGTTATTGTGGTGTTGAGGTGTGTGATCTTGATGGTTTTTATCTCTTTGTCCCCTGGCCCATCATTTCCTGGGGACGTTTTCCTCCTTTTGATGGGTTTCATTCTGTTGTCCCCAGGACCACCTATTCCTGGGGACCTTCATTGTTTAAAGCCTCTTCTTGCTCTTTTTCCACGTCTAGTTCCTGGATCTTCGGTCCTTTGATATTGGCCTTCTTGACTCTACAGTCTTTTGCCATGTGTCCCTTCCTTCTACACTGATAGCACAATCCTTCTTTCATACATTTTCTCCATTCTTCCTGGGGTAGCCTTTGGTACCTCCTTCAATTTGTGGTGTCCAGGTCCATAGGATCTCCTCATTGTGGTTCCTTAAGTGTTGCTTTGTATGTACTATTGTTGTTTCTCAGGGTGTCATGTGTCTTGTTTTCTTGGGTCCCCTTCTGAATATGCTTCACCATAGCCAGCTTCGTTCCTTTGGTGATTGCCCATTGAGCCAGTTGTTCCATACTCTCAAATACAGTCGTATCCATTCCCCAAGCCGTTGATAGTGTCATGTCCATTCCTGCTAGCAGCCATTCTCCTTTTGTTGCCTCATCCAATTCTGCCTCTGTGGCTGTCATTCTGAAACTATTCCAATATTCCATCATGGGTCTGGTTCCTTGTCTTAGTTTCTTAAGTTTCATTCGAGCTTCTCCCCTGGCATTAATGGCTCCGAATTGTTCCTTGATGGCTATCTGTAAGAGTTCCCAAGATCCTCCCCATAGTTGTATTATACTTCCTTCAGTGTAGGGTATGATCCAGTGAGCTGCATCTCCTCTTAGCAGACTTGTCATGTATACTATCTTGTCTGTGTCATAGTTCTCATGCCATCCTATGGCCTGAAAGTATACCCTTAGTTTAGCTAGCCATGTCCATAGCTTGCTTCAGTCTCCTTTGAAGATTTCCAGTTTTTCTGTTTTAGGTCTCCTTTCTGCCTGTAATCCTGCTAGGATTTGTGTTAGTTGTTCTGCTGTTAGTACCATGGGTAATCCTTGGTTTTGTTCTCCTCCTTCTTCTTGTCCTCCTTCTTGTCCTCCTTCTTGTTCATCCCCCAATGGGGGGTTCATCTGTTGGTCTTCTGCCACATTGGCCATTGTTGTCATTGGGTGTTGCTTTGAGATGCAACCAAATATTATGATCGGCTATATGATCTCTCCTGTCTTATATCTTGCAACAGGCAACAAATCTGTAGTTAGCTTTTCTTGGAAGTAACTCTTACTTATCTTCTATTGTATTCTCTTTTCTTCGAGAATTCTTAATACTTGTTATCTTACGCTACATCTTAGATATTGACCGTTTGCCAATACTAAGTCCTTATAGTGCTAATTAGTATTAGTTCTGTTCCTCTTCATAATTGTTGGTCTTTGTAAGTAAAGAGCGTAAAGGTGTTTTATTGATAACTTACAAGATAGGAAATAACTTAGGTGGTTATGTGAAGAACTAACTATCAGATCCTACTGACCTTCTTATATAATTCTTCCAGCAACCCGCGTACAAATCAAATGAGTCACAACTGTGACTCATATACTCATGTAACATATAACCTCATGACCATACTTGGTCATGTGTGAAAGTCTCATGACCTTAAAGGGGTCATGTGTGAAACCTCATGACTCATATAAACAAAGTCATGCCTCTTAATCCTTATGACTCATAGGCATACCTATGAGTCAACGCTCAACGTACCAATCAAATTCAAATATAAATAACTATGACTCAAAACTGTGAGACATGTGAGACCCTATGACTCATATGTGAGTCATAGTGCGAAAACATAATATCATATGACTCAACTGAGTCATGTGCGAAAACCTTCAACAAATGAAATACTGTGACATACAATCATATGTCATGTGAAACCATTACAAACCATACCAGGTTTGTAATAGTAAGTGCTTGAGGATATAGTAGCCAAGAAGTAAATGATCTCAGGATCACTGAGAAATTGAGATGCAAGATAGTGAATCTTATTAGCTGTGCTAGTTTTATATTATATAAAGGTACATGAACCACACTGTAGTTTGGTGTTTACATATAAATCATTGGTATAAATACATTTTTGCCACTAGGCTGGTAGATATGGATGTTCTCTTGCAAATTTCCTTTACCTCTTTCTTGACAATGCATCTTACCATAGTCTCCATTGAGGAACTTAATTGTAACAGGTAGTAACCTGTATGAACTAAGTATAATAGGGATCGGGAGTAGGCCAGTGTTATGGGGTAGCCCAACCATAGGTAGTGTAGGTTGGTCTAGGCCGTATATTTCTTGAGATAAGGTAAGGTAAAGTAAAGATGAAGATCATCAAGGTAGGCTCAGAAAGTTGCACACGTAATAAGTTTTTTCAAGAGTAAATAATAAATATATTAATAAGATCTCTTCTCCATTGCTTGATGTCTCTAATAGCTGGGAGTACCTCAATATTTATATTCTGCATCTCGGTTATCGCAGGCTACAACCAACTCCCATACTATCTAAGTACTTCCGTCGTAAACCTCTTATTTTCCCTAAGTACGAACACTCCTAACCCTGAGAATATTTGCCTTGCTTAGCTTCGATCTCTTCAAACTCCTATTTGTTTCTGAGGGTGCGAACACTCTGCCAGTAGGTAGTCTTCAATCTCTCTGCTATATGAACTTAATTTGAGTATGCCACCCTAATAGCAACTATGCCAATCGTTCTGCCTCAAAATATAAAGTGATCAGCTTTAATGAATGAGCGCAGCTATTGCATTGCATTTTTATGCATCATAATGCCCATTGGACATGGAGGACTTTGGCCCTCGATCGAGCCAATGGCTCATCAGACGAAAACCTCTCATACCGATTCTTGAGCAGACCCTCTTGGGGTGCTACTTCTTTCAAAGCAAGAGGCTTGGCTCTATGGCTACCCTTTGGTGCCATAGGCTCGCAATATTTGGTCACTAACAGTTTCTTCCCAAATTGTCCCATTACTTATCAGCCATACTATTTAACTACTATCGTACAGGATAATAACTTGCTCAAAACTTAACCAAATTCCTTCAAGTTACTTCCCATGAGTCGCCAAAGGTGTCCTCTCATATATCCTATGAACAGCATCCAGTCGGATGGATGGCGACGATGTATACAGTATTATGCTGAAGGTGTCATTTATTGTCGCTAAAGTGTTAGGACACAACTCGGCCGTAATACCGTGATGACCCCCAGTTCCTACATGGGGGCTGCAGGGGTATGGTAGAAATAATCCTGAGTAAAGGCCGGGTAACTTTGGCCCTTTTTTCCATATGCCTAACAGCCAGCTAGTATTCAATTCCTAAGGGAGACTAAAGAGATAAACTTGAAGAAAAGAAGGTCTTAGAAGAAGTAAAGGAGAAAAAGAGCAATAGAATTGGCATTCAACCAAGTATATTTCTTATCTAGGTTCTGTCTGAAGTCTTGCAGTTTCTGCTGGTCAGGAAGTCTGTCTTAAATATATGATATCCTCTACCCTAGGTAGGTAGAGGTTCCTACAAACCCACAACCACTGTCATTACTGGAAAGTGTACACTACCAGAATCTTGTGATTCTACTGGAATCCTGAAAGCTCAAGGCAATCCTTCACTCAAGCCTTATCTCTACTGCCAGTATACATAACCCTTCCTTCCCTTGGAATCACTAGAGCAAAACCTTACCAGTACAAAAGCATAACTAATATAATCATAAACAAATTACTGGAATCCTAATAATACTGGTAGTGAAACAATCACTCAATCAACATAAGTAAGAACAAACAAAATAATATAACAAGGAAAACATAAGTATAACCAGTATATAGTTACTGGAATATGTACACATGTTACACTATAGAAAATACTTGTACTTTTGAAGTACTTTTCTAATCATTTTTATTAATATACTAAGGCCAGAATATGCTTTGATTTCATATAAAGGAGCTTGTAGATTCTGCTTAACTAGTCAGCAGAGGTGTTGCTTATTATGTAGAGTAAGTTTTAGTTTCTGACCATGCTGCTTCAGAGCTATAAATGCATGATTTTCTCCTACTATTTCCAAACCTTACTTACTCTATCATAACTGCAGTGAAGATTACTGGCAATCTTTGGCTAGGAGTTACTGGCTTTTACTTGTGAAATAATATCCAGCCTATCTTCAAGGGTGAAGTTATGTCTCTTTCCTTCAGTAGTCCAGGCTATTACAGGATAGTGGAGAAAGAGCATGTATCTGCAAATGAGATTTTTCTACACACTGGGGTTAGGATTACTGGGTAACTGCTCCACTCTTTCCTGCCTCTGTGCTCTTTGTAAAATAGGTCACTTTGGTGGTGAGATATATTTCCAGCAAAGTTAAGTTATGCTCAGGCTTATCCCAACTATAAAGCAAATTTCCCCCTGTATAAAATATAAGCAAGATGTCTATCCCCAATCATAAATTTATTACCCCCAGTTTGTATTTGATTCACCAGTGAAGAGAATTTACATATAATAGAAATTAAATTCTTCATCACAGGAATCCAATGTATTCCCATTTAGTATTATTTAACTTAGAGTGATGTGACTTTTATTTAATATAATCAAAAAAGTATGTGATAATAAGCAGTTTATATCAGAATAGTACTAGTAAGAGCAGCAAGACTTTTCAATATATACTAACTTGTACTCAGTATTCATTCTCTATTAATTGGTGGTGGTGTATCATAGTCAGTCATAAAAAATGCTAAATCTCACAGCTACTATACAAGTGGACAATGAATTAAGGTGTAAAAAGCTTCAAAAATCTACTATGAATAAAGCCCATACATTGGTTGCCATGCAAATACAATAAGATAATTGTTGCTGCCTGGTTGCCTCTCAAAACAACTTGACCAGGAGTTCATACTTTGCAAGGGAGATGGTAGACACATGCACTTGCTCTGTAGCATATCTGCCACAGAAAGTAGCTTACTTGACCAGTGAGATAGAACATATATAATTTTGTGTACGGATAAGTAACTAGATATTGTAAATAGCAAAATCCCAACAATTTTTGGGCAATTTTTCTGCATTGCCGCCTGGGGATCTACCATATTTCTATCTCGATGGTATTTCAGATAGTTTCGCACTTTCTAATAATACTCTATGCTCAATGTATAAGAATAAATTAGTTTTTCCATCCACTGTATTGTGATAACCACACAATTTCTTTTTCTCCCAAAGTATGATACAAAAGTAAAACAAATGATCCCAGGATGGGTATCTGAAGAAAAAGAAAAAAAGAAAAGAAAAAAAAAGAAGCTCTCCCCTAAACAAGCAGTACTTGAAACAACGATAGATTTGTATACTCCATCCAGCCGATAATTCAAATGATGATATCTGAAGACTCTTCTATGTAACTAAGCACAGTAGCAACTTAACCCCCGAGCAATCAATTACAAAAGTAGTTCAAATCCCACCAACACCGAATGTTATCCACGAGCCCTCACTTCCTAGCCCCAATATACCTATCGCAACCAATATTTACAGGAAAAAAAAAGAGGTAAAGCGTCCCATGATATGATACTCCTGCCTGGGTGTAGATAGATGCACGACAAAATAAAAACAAAACAGTAGGTCCCGGCAAATACCCTTTCCATTTACCCTACTCTTGTACAATATGCCTAGCGGGATGAAGTATGCAGGAACGTGTTCATTTCAGGCAGCCAGCAGCGCTGAATATGCTATCAACTCTCAGGATTAAGCCTTTTATTCGCAATCTCAGGTTCCGGAATTTGGGGTGTGCTGGACGGTGCCGAATGAGACTCTGATCGAAAATTAGTATGTTTTCATTCCGGTTACCCGTCACCTCTGTCTTGTTCCGTGGCATCTGTTATCCATCATCGTTGTCCCCAATGGTGATGCGGAAAACCAAACTGGGAGGTAATTCATCTTGACGATCTGCAATAATGAAGACCAAGTGGTATACGGTGATCATACCCCACCCCCGTTCCCCAATGGTTAAAGTTTACCAAAGAGGAGGCCTCCCTCCTCCTTCTCCTCAAGCTACAAAACATAAAAACACTCAATCTTAATCATGCCTGACTGCCTCCTCACTGAACCTCCCCCCCTTAATTCCCCTACTAAAACTACCACCCTGCTACCCTACAAGCACGCACGTTCATTCTGCTACGAAGAGCTATAACAAAAAAAGAAAGAAGGCAAAAGAGTTCAGCAACCGGGATTCCCACATGGTCACCCACTGTAGTACTAACCGGTCGATACGATGCTTGTTTACCGCAGAGCGGACGGGATGCGAAATTTTCATCGTTCTGTGGCCGAACACATCACCTGTGTTGTAATTTATCAATTTATCCCTTGGGTGGGTGAGTTACCTGAGGGACCAAGTGAGCAAGTCCTCATATCAAAAACTTCTGTTCACATTTTCTTTCTGCTGCTGGGGTTGGCTTCAGGTAAGTGGGGTTTAAAGGTAGTACTTTGTTTTGCCTCGTCTTGGGGAATAGGGATGACAGGGCAGGAGGCCTGTTGCACATCTTGCTGTAGTGAAGTTGGCAATACATACACTTTCATCGCTCCCACTGGGATGATATTGATTTTCCTGAGACGAGTGACGCTCAATGATTACCACTCGTTGGGTACCTGAAGGAGGATTTTCAAAATAAAAACATGCCAGGTATGATAATATAATTATTTGTGAAGAAAACTCTTCACCCGGAAGTGGTTTCCGATCATACAATACGTGGATAAGTCCACAAAGGCTGTCAGTTGTAGGTGAAACTATAACTTACTCAGCAATTCTAGGACTCCAGAAGCATCCCTCAGAACGTCCAAAAGAAGCATAACGATGAACCTCAGATCCGCCACTTCCTAGAATCAAAAAAAAAAAAAAAGAGGTTTTCTGAGAATTCCCACTTGAACATTCCCTTCACGCCTACCCTGAAAATATGTAAATATCTACCAAGGTTACCTCCTTGGTAAAGGTCCAGAGGCCAATGATATCCACCCTTCACCCTCGAAGTCACACTGGGCGTGCTTAACCAATCTGTTCATGTCATTTGTCCTCATATGTCGAACTCGGACTCAAGAAGTCTTCAAAGAGCTTAAGCAACTCCTCGGTTGGGCCCGGGCGGGTAGGGGGTTGAAGAATCAGGTTGTTCATATACTTGTGCAATAGGTTAGATTGGTACTCCTCATTAGGAATTACTGCGCTACAGGAAAGACACGATCATCATCATGAGTGATAATTGTTGTGACGAAATTTTACTTCCTTTGGGTAAGTGTGGGAGGAAGGATAAAAGGTGGGGAGGGAATATGGCGATGAGGGTAGTGTTGACCAGTCCGATTTCAAGCAAATATTTACCGTGATAACTCTGACATTTCTCCAGCATACAATAACCCAGCTAAACAGCGGGAGAGTAATATCAGATTCAAGCACCGTACTGCCAGCGCATCCCTACCTCAATTCCAACACAAAATCGCTTTCCCAACTCATCAAGCATCTATCAAACCTCGACTCACCGCCCCCCCTGTTACGGGCACTCCCTCTCACTCGCCCGCCGGGAACCTCCTCCTTCCCAGCCGCACCAACCAATACTAGCAACAAAAACCCACTTCCCAAATCCACGCTGGCCACCACTCCCCAACTACCGAGCACACAAGTCGCTATTTATCAACCAAATTTGGTGTGCCGCAAGCGCAGCCTCGGCACGTTAGTTAACCTTAACACCTCAAACCTTCCAGAACCCATCACAACGCATCATAACTAAAGCCTGTTCATCCGAACATACCGGATTTGGAAAGAGGTTTTGTACTGTACTGTACAGTACCCGGTACAGTATTAGCCACCGGCTTTCCTGCTGGCAGGTAAATAATGGAGTGACTATCGTACGAGAACTCTAGCATGCGTAACAAATAACATCAAAAGGGGAAATAAGTCTTGAATGGTAGGAAGTCTTGTTCGTCATGATATGATAGGATATTGTAGGATAGGACATGCCGGCTAGCCCCCCGGCATTGTCCATATTCTAGCGGCGGCGGCGTTAATTACATTAGCGTGACAGCGGGGGGGATCCCGGAGTATCTTTGTACAGTAGTTTCTGCCAGCAGTAACCTCTTCTTGTCAAGGGGTGCCCTGGTTTTACTGTGTCTGGGCCGAGGTATATCAGTGCCGGCACCGGTCGTCGGTGAGGTAAGGCAAGGTGAGAGATAGGTCGGTGTCGGTGGGCCTCAGGTTCACGCGCGTAGATTTGTGAGTTTTGCAAATTTTGGGGAGTGAAGGAGTAAGTTATTGGATTGGAACAGAGGATTGTGATAGCGGGTGTGATCGGATGTGAATCCGAGTGAGATTTTATGCATGTGCCAAGTCGGTGATGGTCCCGCTGGCGGGTTTTGTTACTGGTGGGTAGGTTGTGGTGGTTGTGGCTTGAGATGTAGATCTAGGATGTGTGTTGCAGTATGCGGCTCCGATAGTAACGAGGCTTCGCAACAGAATAGCGGCGGGGACAATAACTGTGGCTTGATTTTGTGGGGAGCGTCGTAACGCCTATTGTCATTATTTCAGTATTTCCCCTACTGTAAAGTAGTAACACCAACCATCAACTCTCTTCACCTCTTTTTTTGTCCCACCGCCCCTTCCTCCACGCCTATCGTATCACCACAAGACAACCTCGCACGAGTACCGTAAGCCTAGTCAGATGCTCATCCCCACCACCACCACACTCCTTCCTCCCCGACATCCAAACCTTCTCACACACCTTATCCATCTGCTCCATCCCCATCTCAAACTCCAGGGCCACTCACATGAGACACCCCACAACCTCATCCCGACCGCCCCATCCCTGCATTGACCCAAAAAAAAAATGCGCGAAATAGTGTCCGAGCGCTCTAACCTTTTGTCCCGGCAAGCAGGCCAGTTAGCCCCACCTGAAGATCCCCGCCCAGGCTGGCCTGACCGCAAACCCTCATCTCTCAGATTCCATCATCTCTCACACCTCATCTAAATCCGTAGATCTCCATCCGTGTTCCAGGACCTGATGCACGTTTAATACACGTCCCTGCTAGCCTGGCGCACGGGTTTCGCAGGCGTAAGTTAATCGCGCGGTATATAAGGGTGCTAACGAAAATGCGATGCGCCGAGGCGGCGAGTGACGAAACATGACTGTGCAGGAAAAGTTCATCGGAAGCAAATACCCATCCAGGTATAATCGGCTCGAGTATCTCAGTCTACTCTCCAACGCTCGAGCCTCGAAGCGCCTGTTGGGGGGGGCTTTGGTTGTTGGGACCTAAGGCTACAAATAAGGGCGGTCTTCAATTCAGGCGAGCCTTGCAAGATGAAGTGTATGTATGGCGAGAAAAGCGCTGTGCAATGGGTAAAGTAACGTTCTCAATTATTAGCCTTAACTTACGTTAGTTTGTAGATAGTCGGCAATCTGACATTTGAGATATTCATCATATCTTGCTTGCACTGCCATAGATAGATGCGTTATCGAAGGAGAAATATGGGTTCTAGATTTCCTCAGGCTATATTGATAGAGCCTTATCACGTATCAGGTGGAGCACGAACTGTACCGTGGGCGGGGTGTATGCAGACATGTGCACACCTCAGGCCCTGTCATGTCGTGCCCGGAGTGAGCGAGTGTTCATTAGTTTCCGAGAATCTATCCCGTCACCCACACACTTTTAGTACAAAAGACGGAGATTTTAGTGCGAAAATTCAATGATAAATAGGAAAGGCTATAAATCTAAACTGTGACCTGGCCAATAAATCCATGAAGAGGATCTGCCACAGTATTAGGGGGGCTTTTAGGATGTTTTACCACATGTACTTTGCACCCTAAAGGTTAGCAACGCTGTTAGTTCAAGTACTTGAAAAAGTACGAAGAGATCTGTCTGTCTGTCAGGCCGAGGCTGAACTCACCGAAGTAACTGAACTTGATTAGCCAGGTAAAGTCTTCATCAGCACCAAGGCTATCCCTTCGTTTGATTTCGTTGTCTTGTGCTATTTAGGGCGTTATACTGGAGAAGGTAATGCCTCCAAGGAGGTCACAAAAACCCAAACCCCTTTTGCAAGCCGTGACTTATGTTATACCCGTTTCTCTCCCACACTCGCCGATCCGCGATCCTTCTTTGGTGATGGTTTTTATGCTAAAAGGCTGTGAAATCTCATCATCCGTCCCGGTTTTCACACACTTTTAGTACAAAAGACGGAGATTTTGGTACAAAAGTTCAATGATAAATAGGAAAGGTCATAAAATCTAAACTCTGACCTGGCCAATAAATCTATGGAGAGGATCTGTCACAGTATTAGGAGGCTTTTAGGTTGTTTTGCCACTTGTGCTTCGCATCCTACAGGTTAGCAACGCTGTAAGTTCAAGTACTTGAAAACCTACGAAGGGATTGGGGAACAAACGAAGGGATGCGCACCAACGCTCACGGAACTCCCAGTGTTTACGCACCAAAGATCTACACTGCCACAATACCCGTAGCCTACTCGCAGAGTTTTATTTAGAGCTCTTCTACGCTTGACAGATAGACACTAACGCAGTCTAATTCCACCGCGGCGAACATCTCAGCGATCAATAAGTTACTGACACTCGACCATACCGCGCTTACGATACCGTACCGGTATCCCATCCCATCCCCGCCCGCCGGCCCCAGCTCTTAACCAACCAACCAACCAACCCACCCACCCAACCCCGCCTTTCCATCCACCGATCGATACGCACAAAACAATCATCAAAAGCGCAGCGCCGACAAAACAGACAATTCCCACAGGGGCTTGCATTCAAGTGACAGCCCCATCATATTATATACCGACGATCATCCGACAAGAATCAGGAAATCGAAGGAAAAAGAGTGAGAAAAAAAGCAGGGCACCCAATACTGAGCGGTAAATTCGCTAGCGAAAACATAACTTCCCGGCACAAGTCACAAGTAACCTTAGGCAAAAGACACAAAAAAAAAAAAAATCCACAATCGGACGCAGGTTAAAAAAAAAGAATTAAAAAAATTAGAACTATGATACTGTACCGTATGATACAAGTTCAAATAACCTCAACCTGCATCCCCAAGCCCAGCAGCCTTTTATCCCCAACGCAACAACAACCCCAAACCAGCTATCCCGCTCGATAAACGAGTCGGGATCTGCCGTACCGTA
The DNA here is from genome assembly GCA_003788595.2 of Choiromyces venosus 120613-1. NCBI lineage: Eukaryota > Fungi > Ascomycota > Pezizomycetes > Pezizales > Tuberaceae > Choiromyces > Choiromyces venosus. The sequence continues at coordinate 272,901 of ML120439.1, forward strand.
CCTCCCTCCCTTACTCACCAGTACTTTATGGGAAAAAAAAAAAAAAAAAAAAAAAAACTACCGTAGCATCGCTGGCTTATCTACCTACCCACACGAACCCAATGAGTACTCGTACTCGTACAGTACTCACTCCCACGGCAGTTTTGCCCACACCCGTTGGCGGGTATACTTTCCCATGCCGTACTGCAAGTAGTCCCCCTTTTGCACAAGTACGGCACCTTCGGTACCTAGGAGTATGATACCCCCCCGGCGAAAGATGGTAAGACTAGACTCGGGATCCAGATTTTTTTTTCTTTTTCTTTTCTTCTTTTCTTCTTTGTAGAGTACGGTAGAGGATTGGGGACTACTACCGTACAGTCCTCCAACGGGGCCGTGACGAATACCAGGCCGTGACGAACAGGGGTCGGTAACAGGTATTTTTTTTTTTGTTACCCTGCTTTGACGAACTCGATCTGCTTGCCAAATAACCCCTGTTCGTCACGGCCTCGTGGAGGACTGTACTGTACCGTACTGTATTGTATATCTACCTGTCTGTCGCTAACTGCGCATGTGGGAGAGAGAGAGAGAAAGGATCGGCGGCCCTGCCTCGGCATTTGTGCCAGGAGAAATTGGGCTTCGTATGATAGGTGAGTGCCGGGTGGGTGAGCAAAATGAATAGGAGATATTTTTTTCGGCTTTTTTTTTTTTTGAGTTTGGGCGGTGGAGATGTTATCGGCAGTTGATTGACGTTTGTTCTAACTGCACAGTCCTTCACGGTACAAAATTCCACAACCGCACTCCAATCAAATATTCACAAATCAACATTCTTTCTTTCTACACTCATGCTGCACTGTACTTTTATATAAACCCAAATCCATTTTCTATTCCATTTATCCCCAAACGGGAAAAGGCAAAGCAAAAGAAAAGAAAAAAATGACTCCCACCCAACCATCTAAAAACTCCCTCTTATATAAGATAAAAAAGCAAAAAGCAGAGTGGATAATAAGAAAAAAAGCAAAACGCCTGAGTAACCCCCCGCCCCACCCGTCGCAGCCCGCAATGTAGATGATAAATGGGAATAAATAATAATAAAAAAATGTAAAAGAGAAAAAAAAAAAAGGAAAAAAAAAAAAAAAAAAAAAAAAAAAAAAAAAAAAAAGGAAATCCCGTTCCGAGAATGTAAGTATGATAGTAATAGTATGAAATATAGAAAAAGGAAGAGAAAAAAAAGATCAGAAGAATGTAATGTGGTGTAATGTAATGCAAGGAAGAAGCGCCCGCCTATTTATCGTCTATGTTGATACCGACCGACCGACCGAACAAGAATGGATCAAAGCAATACGGGAAACAGAGAGAGAAGGGGAAAGAAATTACTCCGACTCCCCTCCACTCCCCCTCCTGAAGCTCTTCCGGGCCCTCTTCTTCCCAACCCCGCCAACAGTCCCCTTCCTCTTCCCTGCAGCTCCAGCGGCCCCGCTAGAACCCTTCTCACTGATACTCCCCTTCCCACACTTCTTCTTTGCAGCAAGTGCCCCCGCACCGCCAGGCAGGGACATCCTTCGTCCGCACCTCCCAACTTTTCCGTTTTCCGCCCCTTCACTCAGACTGCCGAAGCTGCCGCCCCGGGATACAACTTCGTTGACTAGTCTCTCCAGACAACGCATCTGCGCGTCCGAGGTTTGTAATCGCGCCAGGATCTGTCGTTGGAAGCGCACGCATGGCTGGGCATCTGCGCTCGGGGTAGTTGGCGAGGAGATTGTGCTATGCGGTGGGGATGGGGGAAGGAGGGCTTGTGGTGGTGGTGGGGTAATAGACAAGAGTGTCAAATGTGCCGAAAGAGTCTTTGGTGGTGGTGGGTCGTACGGACTCAGCGGGGGAGTTGTAGGTCGGTGGTAGAATGGAGGTGGAGGTGACTTTGTAAAGGAGAAGTTTTCGAACATTTTGTGTTTCGTTAAAAGTTTTTAACTTATTTGTATGATGATGATGATGTTTGGAGGAAAAGGAGGAACGATAAGTTCTTTTTGTATCCGGTCTGTGCTCGGATGTGGTTTGTTTTCTGATTTTTGTTCTTCTTTGTGATTTGATAGGTAGAGCGGTAGATTAGCTGTAGTGCTCCTCTTTTTTATTTTTATCTTCTCTTGTTTCGTGAAGTGAAGTGAAGTGATGATGATGATGGGCGATGAGGAGGAGGAGGGGGGGAACTCTGGTTTAAGTATCCGTAATCAGGGGTGAGTAATTGCCACCATCCACCATACACCCCCCTACCCTGCCCGTTATCTTAGCGGAGGGGTGTGCACGGTGGTAGGGTACGGTACTCGAGTACATCCTCAGTACGGTGGTGTGAAAGATGTGTGTGGGTGGGTTCTTCATCTTTCTTGGTGGAATTAGTTGGGTGGGACAGGGCCAAAAAAGCTGGATGGTGTGGAGCACCCGGGTTCTTTCGAGTCATGATTCAGCTGCTGGATGACGTTGGAGATTGGCCGGTGGCGGGGGATTGCGCCTCTTTTGGGCGGATCGTGAGGCGCTTTAAAAGGAGATGGCTTTCTTGGTCAAGGTGACGAGCTTTCATGACCGTTTGGTTTCCCGGTTTATTTGATACCTGTAGAAAACAAAGATAGCAAGTTTCTTCAATTTCCTTGAACTCTCACAGAAACTCTCCCTACAACTTCCCTTTTCCCGTCCCTCCCGTTGGCGGCACAAGGATAACTTAGACCTCTGAAAAGCCACGTCTAACCCATTCACGTGTCCAACGTGGCAATTCTCGAATTCTTCCTATTTAGTACTAGCACCCCACTTTATCTCCTCATTCATCCGACAACGCGACAGGCGCTCTCATCGAGATGGTTTGCTTGTTCATCATCATCATCACCTTTTTTTTCCTCTTCTCCACAACTGAAAACGTGTTCTCCTTCAAATCGACCGTTCAACAATCAAAGACATGAGAAAGAATGAGAAACGAAACAAAAAAAGAAATTTCCCCGCCAGCTTCATTTCATTTGGACGCTCGGGCCCTATTCCCATATTCTCCCCGTCCCGGTATGACTTGGACTTGAAACGGGCCTCCGTCCGGGATTTTCTGTCAAAGTGGAAGAGTTGCCCTTCCTGGATCCTTTAGTCTAATTGGAACAAGGTTCAGGATTGTTAGACTTTTTAGACAAAAAGCGGTTCCCCAGCATAAGCAAATAGAGAAAAAAAAAAAAAAAATTAGTGACAGCAAACATGGTTTAGAAAAAAAAACCCCCCTTTTTTCTCGACTTTGCTGACAACAATTTGACTGAATCGGATAAAGTTACGTTCCTGAGCGCTGACCGACCGACAGCCAACAAATCTGGAGAGAGAGAGAGAGACTCACTCTCATCCAAACAATCAACATTCAAGCCAACTGTGCTTTACTGTATTGCAGAATCTACTAGAAGCGCAAAAGTCATCCCGGAATCTAAGTGCGAGTTTCCAGTCGCCTGGATAACTTTATCGGTTGAAATCGTGGTACGCTGCTAGCGGCACAGTCCGGAGAACCTCATGAAGCCGGCAAGCAAATAATAACTCACGCCAGCTAGCTATCAAATAGGCGGCAAATGACGTATTCGGTGCAAAGAAAGGGAAAAATCGGATTTGCTCCCTAATCAACTTGAAAATTTGCCTGTGCTTTAATAGTGGTTTCCATTTGTTCTCCGACATTCATCTCATACGATGTTTGGATTGTCCGATGCATTGCTTGTGCGAGCAGGCTCGTTAAGGCCGATCTTTTTTTAGGAGAGTAGATTACCGAGATCTAGATCTTCCGAACCTCAGGCTGCGGTGGGTGGTGCCAACTGGTAGCCCTAACCCTGGTCGGGTCTTGTATCGGGCGTTCGGGTGCGTGCGCTGGGAAAGTGGCATTACTGGCTTGCGGGAGTCTGCCTCGTTGTCGAATTGCTTGGATGGAAGGTGGTTTGTCGGATGGAAGGTTTTTTGGCAGGTGTTCGTTGTCTATCGATGACCTTTGGTGACGGTTGTTTGTTTCTCATAGATATGATGAGTTGGACGGGATAACATGCTCCTCGAGTGACAGTGCTAGTAAACAATTCCTGGGGCAATATGTGCCAACGAACGAGAGTTTGAGGATATGATAACATTTTTTTTAAAAAGTCTCAAGCCATCGGAATCGTCCCCGCCCGAATTGCCATCAATCAAGCAGGTTCGCCAAGCAAATAAAAAAAAAAGCCCTCAACGGCAAACATGGCTGCCGCACTAAAAACCCCCAAAAAAAATCCCGAATTACAAAGCTCTGACAATCTTAGACACTCGCCATTCTCCCCCAGAAACCGGGTGCTTTCGCGGGAAGGTGAAAATAGTGAGACCGCATCATCAACACTCACTCGTCCCGACCATGACCACAATCCTCTACAAGCCCCCCAAACCAGCAACATAGAGCCTCAAACCTTTCCAGAACCGTGGCGAACAGCCATTTTATCAACTCCTCCACACCTTCTGTTGTGAATGGGACCGTTGCAACGGTCGCGAGGCGTTCCCCTGATGATATATGCATTGCACCGCCCCCCGAGGCGGCTAACCGCTGGGGATGAGAGTGGCCATGGGACCCCCTCGAATTCACAAAACGATGCCCGACAACCGTAGCAAGCGAGGACAGTGATACGGTACAGGTTCTCTTGCTCATCAGAAAAGTGGCTGAAGAGATATAATTAGAGTCTATATACCGTATCTTCACTAAAAAAAACTCGTTTTGACAAGGGTCCTGCAGTTCCGGTTGGCGGAAGTGGATGGAGGGATTTTAAAGTTTTCAGAAGGTTTTGGCGACAAATAAGGTTGCGCACAAGTCAGGCGAGAGTGCGTCTTCTCTCAGCCTTAGGCAGTGATGGAAAAATTTGACGCGGAAGTGGGGAAAGGTGTGTGTCTGGGTTAAGGAGTGATTGCCCTATATTGGAGCGTTAGGCGAGTGACTTTTCTGGTTTTACTCGCTGTTAAGTCAAGTTAGGGATGGTTTGACTTAACTATTGTTGGCGAATTTTTCAACTTCAGGGGGCTGTGGTTATATGCTTACCTATGATTGGCAAAGACCTGTTTAAATAATGAATCCCCGCAATCTTGAATCAAGGTCAACGACACGTGTAACATGCGTACTGTAAATAGAATCATTCTGGAAGGACCCTATCGTCCGGATGAGAATCGTTAAGCTGCCTGACTGGTGTAGAGGAGGATGAGGAAGGGAGATTTTGCAAGTTATTCGGCCACGCAAAAAGTCAGAGGGAACCCCGATTTATTAGTCGATCGTGGGATACCCGCTTCACAAATACCGTGATTTCTGACGGCTTGCCCGACTTACTAATGTCTCTGTCAAATCCTGCCAGCTCTGTGGGGCAAAGTAGTCCAGAGGAAATTAGGGATAAGCTCCCCCGAGGATTTCTGCCCCCCTTGTTTGGTGAGAAAAGACCGCAGGAGGTGTTCGACAGCCCGCTCGTACGCAAATTTTCAATCTTGCGAGTGTGTATAATTCTATAGTGCTTGAAGGAGCATAGGTTTCCTGACCTAGAAGTGCGACCATGTAGGGGTTCTCTGGAGACTAGCTTCTAGTGCCAAAGATACTCCAAAAAAAAAAAGAAAAAAACGCCAAAAGGAATACCAACAAGACAACATCCCCAGCCCCAAATCTCTCTCTCCTGCTGAACTGATACAGTGCAACCAAGAACGCGTATTCTAAGCAGTGGGAAAACTCACCCTCTAGCGGATCACCTTACCTTACCCTCCAAGTCTCACCTCAATCACATACTCTACCAACACCACCAGGAAGCCAAATCCATTTACACACGATGAGTAGAGTTATTGCGCAATGATATACTGGACCGCATGTCAGGAAGTTTATTCAAAACCCCCGCGCTCGCTCACATTTTCTAACCTAGACCTTGAATTTTGAAGGGGGCACTGCAGCTTGTGCTTGTTTACTAACTTACTACTCGTTCATAGGGTGATTGCTTATTTTTTATTTTATTTTTGGGAAAAATGATAGATGCTTGTTTCTTGTTGACTCAAAATTGCTATGGGTTGGTAAAGACGTGTCGTCACTTCGAGTAGTATGGTATTTAATACAGGGTGAGGACAGTCAAGCGTTTAAGAACGTTGCTTGCCCGGAGGAAGGTGTAAGAAAGAAAAGCTTAGGGTTCACAACGGCTTGAATGAAAAAAAATATCTAGAATATCGGCGTGACACCAGGCGATAAAGTGAGATCAGAGAATCTAGGGCGACAAAGAGTTGGATCGGAACATCTCGTCTCCGACCATACAGCAGTAAATAAATGCAGTGTTTTTTTCTTTTTCTTTTCTCACTCAGATGATCCAGGCAGAGAATCCTCGCTCCCATCATCAAGGATCACGAGTCCCGGGTCCCCCGGGAAGTGAAAATCCTTGCGTTAAACACTGGATTGGGGCATTCCATACTCAGCCCACCACATAACCACCCTAACATTCACTATCCATCACTCGCACCTCTCCCCTCCGCCGAATTTCCAACATTACACCCCCTACCCCTCACACCTTCAGTACCTCCAAATCGAAACCAGAGATAATACTGCTAGCCACACGCACCCTTCGTCAGCCTATCACATTTCACACCTTCAATCCGACATCCCACTACCCCGCAACCCCTTCCCCTAAATTCCGCCGGCCTCCCCACTTCCATCACCTAAAAAGGATCCTCCAACCCCAAGTCTATTTTTAACCCTCAAACATCGGACCCACGTTACGGCATCAAGAATTTAGTATAGTATCTGATATTTGCTAACAATAACTTAAACCGGGTGCGGTCACCGGTGGGGCCAGGTCGGCTTGCCCGGTGGTTTAGAGACCGAAAAAAAAACCGAGTGAGAGGAAGTGATGATGATGTGACCGTGGTAGATGTTGAATTTGGAGGGAGATAGAATGGGATGTGCTGGGATTTTTAATAGGGCTCTGTGGGAGTGGTGGGGTGGCGGGGGACGGATATGGCATGGCGAGAGGGAGTGTTGGTGGTATTGTCATCAGGATACTGCTGATTATGGGATCCAGCGGAGTTGCGGGGTATTGTGTGGTATGCAATGCTTGCAGGGATACGGGAGAAGGAGGAGGATGGGCCAAACAGCCCCACGCGGAGGTCCAGTGGGAGTACGACGGTAAGTCTAAGGGCAGTAATGTACTCCCTTCAGATTGACTCGTAACCCAGCCCCTCACGCCAAACTGAACTCAAGAGGTAGCACGCCAGAGGCCCTGGGGGTAAAAAGTGTGACCAATAGATTTCGTAAGTGCAGTTACTGGTATTTGACTCACTTGTATTAGCTAAACTGAGCTGAGTCAAATCTAGTCTTGCCAGGTACCCCCTGCTCTAGAAGAGATGGTAACGCTGTGGAATAATGATATCAAAAAAATCGTCTGTGTTGATGTTCTAGAGCAAACTGTTATCCGTTAGGATAAACATAGGGGGAGTACCCTGATTTCGTGCGGGAACCACGTAGCCAGAGCTTGATCATTTCCCCCACCAGACGAATCAGATTCACTAGGTCGATTGATTACTCATAATTTATTGCCATGGCTTGTCGGAGTATAGTGTGATGATGATATTGATTGCTGGCCAGCTATACTCTCCTGATGCCGTAGTTAGGGAGTCTGTAGGGAGTAAGACAAATGGGGGATGGTTGGTGTTAGAGATTTTCTTTCCGTGAAACAAAAGAGAAAAATGATGATCATTAAATTGGCGTATCTCTTCGTTTGAACCCGTTTGCACCCGTTTTCAGGTCTATGCAAGCCTAGTGAGTGTGAAGATAGATCTAAATCGCACAGGAATGGGCAAAGAGTGATCCAATCTTCCCTAATCTGCCTAATAAATCACCAGCGAATATTTTTCAAATCACACTTGCCACTTGGTACTGCTACCAAACCATCAATACCGAGTTAATGCCGTTTTTTATTTATTTATTCTGCATATGCTTGGGGTGGAAAACAAGGGGGAGGGGTTATACCATATAAATACATCCACGCTCATCTGCACACCCGCCCTTCCTATATCATCGAGAGTCGAAAGCATCCCATATCACAGTTTATAATGGCGAGGAAGCTCAATGGGCAAACGTCTCGTAACCCTTCTCGTAGGAATTAGTGCTCAGGCACTGGACTGTAACATAACTATAGAATAACTTCAATTGATACCATACCAAACATAACATTCGGAGACATCTGGGCATCTGTTGTGAGAGAGAAGGAGTATTAGTAGAGTAGAGCGTAACTCTTCATCCATATATCAGCCTGGTAAGCAAACAAGTAGGAAAAGAAAACTCACCCCGGGTATGATCAAAATTGGTCTCTAGTCATCGAAGGAAAATTTAGTGCTCTCAGGAAATGCGTAGATTACATAATGTACCTGACTGCCCGGAGAAAGGAGGTCCAAGAGAAATGTTCTAGCTGAGTGGAATTTTTGCTGCTGTTTCTGTTAGAGAAGGGTTCAGAGGGGAACCTAGTTAGGGGGTAGAGGAGGTGTTTAAATAGCGAATGAAGGGGAATGACCAATTGGATGACGGGTTCGGTAGACGATATTGCATGTTCTTGAGTAGATGTGCGCATTCTACCATCTCGGAATACGCAACTTGTTCCAGAAAAGGCATTATATTGAGGTTGAAGATTCACGGGATGGTATTAAGAAATTTAATGAGATGGTAATGTGCAGAATCGGTATTTATCATGCCACCGATATTTTGAAATCAGTGGTACAAAGTTTTATACATCCCCGAAGACTGCATCCTGTAGTCAATAGCCAAAGCTCCAAGAGACATCCCTATTCTTTAAAAAATAGTGTTAATCTATACGCACTATAGCCCCATACCGTCCAATATTCTAACTTCCTCACCCTGCCGTCTCAATAACTCTCGCATTTTCATTGAGTACTCCTCCTCTTCACCCTCAAGGCGCACCGCCTCTTCCAAGACCTCCTGATCCCTTCCAACACCCAACAACCCAAGCCTATCACCTGCCCATACCAATATCTTACCGTCCCCACTCCGTAGGGGCTTCACCCGCCGAATAACATCACCCCCATCCTCACCCACGTTCCATATACCGGAAGAGGCCTTCCCCCCACCCACAACCCAATGCTCGCGGATCACTGTTCTGGCATCTCTTTCGAAAAAGCTTATGCACCCCTCTGCATTACCAGTAACTATGAAACTCCCGTATGACGCAATTGTGAGGATTTTGCTTCTAGCGGCAGTTTGCCGATTTTTGACAATAGGGTAAAGTGGTTCTGGACCGGGATATATCTCTAGCGTTCCTCTACCATTGTATTCTCCGCATGCAGCGAGGCCAGAAGTACCAATGGTTGTTAAGCCGCAGAGCCGGGCACCGGAGTAGGTTGTTGAGGTAAGCTTTGGCCAACTTCGACGGTCGTACGACAATAATGACGGGAATCGGCCAGCTACCTTTATACTTGAGCCGGAGTGAAGAATTGATAGGGGTCCGGGTTGAAAGAGATGAGCGTGGGCGGGTGAGGGAGAGTTTGGCGAGACCCTGGAATCGAGCATATGTAGGGTTAGGGTTGTACCAACTGTCAAGGGGTAGGGTGAGGAGGTTTGCGAGAGAGCCATAATAGCGAATGGGAAGCGATGAGTTGAAACTCTTTTCAGAGTGATTAAATCCTAACCAAGTTAGTGATAAGAGGTTACGATACTAGGATTGGTAACACTTACGACCTCAACCAAGCCATCCTCTCCAGCAACCCAGATTCTCCCCGCCGTTTCATCAATGGAAACACCATCTACGATCCCCGCTTCCCGTATCTTCTTCTGTTGAGCCTCAAGAGCTGGTACTCTCTGTTTTTGCGAAAATATTAATCCTCTTTCAGACTTCCCAACTTCCCTGGCACCATAATTATCCTGTAAACTCCAAATCTTGACGCTTCCATCAGACGTTGCCGAGACGATCATATCATCTTCGTCACTCCCACCCCTGGATGAGAATGCTCCAATACCTTTCACCTCGTTTCCCATGGTCGGAGAGCTGGCTCCAACCCAACGCATTTTCGTAGGAGCATTACGAAATTTGTATTCAGTGTACCAATCTATGGTGGCAGACTCTACATCGGAAACGGGTATTCGAGGAGGGGTTGATAGGGTAAGAGATGAGACATCGCGGTAAGAACAAAGAGATCGCCAGAGGGTTGACTCAAGTCGAGTTAGGGCTCGTAGACGACGAGAGGTTGCATGTAGTGGGATAACATCCTTCGGGGGCAGGTCTTTCTGAGGTCAGTAGTCTATTGAAACGAAGCTGAGAAATGGCTTACGAGAGATTATCTCAACGAGCAATTCGTCGGGAAGACATAATAAAAAGCGAGCCTTTCTTGGCCTCATATCGATAGCCATGGGCGATGTTCAGATGGCGATGGTGATTAGAAGGGGAAACTTCAATTACTGTAATAAATATGGTGATTGGGGGGGTTGCGACTGTGGTTGAAATGTCCGCCGGAGTTCGAGGGTAAGCTCTTCTCTTGTGGGTTAGTAATTGAATGGTGTTCGTAAGCGGGTGGCCAAAGCGAGGAAACAAACATTAGAAGGGGGATAGGAACAGGAGAGCACGGGTTTGAAGGGAAGAGAGAGACAAGAGAAAAGAGAAAAGAGAAATATCTCTGCGGGAAACTGGAGAAGTGCAGCGGGAGGTTAATGTAAAAATTAATACAATAGGAAAATGGAGTATCGGTAGTGATATGTCTTTGTCCAGGAGAGCGGAAGTGGGACGATAACTAAATCGAAAGGGTAGGAGAAACAGATCGAGTGAGCGATCGAGTGAGGGGCGACAACGGTATAATGTTGACCGATGAGGCTTGATTGGACTTGAAAACCTCTATGGTAGTTTGAAGTCTACAGTAGACTCCCTGACTTTAGAGGAGAAAGAGGATGAAAGCGCAACAAGTAACCATAATACAGTAGTTAACTCTTCTCACATCCATCCTTTTTTCACTTCTTATTAAATTTTTTCTTCTTACATCTCTATTTTATTTTATCCAAGCTAATGTAAGGTCGTAGTAACACCTTTTTCGTATGATAAGTGGAATTGGACGGAATAAAGGTCCAAAAGGGGGCAAAAAAGGAAGAAAGAGAGACAGAAATGAGCCAAAGCCAAAGCACCGGCAAACCAAAATCGGATTTGAGCTTGGCGATCGCTGTAAGTTACGCGGGGGCCCCGGAAGCGGCCCTTGTTACGGTTCATGTGCGGTGATTGGATTGATAAAGCTCTTGTTTTCTCTTATCGAAACACTGGCTTGGTGAGATTCGAGTAACTTATTGAGTAAGTTAGAGAAACACGTGATGAATTATTTGATGAACTATTTGTTGGAATCCATCATTGACACGACTTTTCACTCGTCACTGCTGGTCCAGAGAGGCCCCTTTTTCCCTATCGTTTCTAATCTCATCACTTATTTTTTTTTACATACTATCCTCCTACTGAATCTCACACCCCACTTACCTCTCACACCTCTCTCCTCATGGAGAAGCGGTGCCGGCCCGCCACAGTATCCCCAGAGGGCCCTGGAGGTTCTAATCCAGATCTCGATACCTCCTCCAATGGTCGCCGTACCCCATCTCATCCCTGTAAGAGTGATCCTCAAACCCCAGACTCTATTGAGAGGGCTACTGCTACTTTATTCACTCGGATACGTGCATTGATAGCTTCCCAGCCCGAGGGCAGCCTTGGAAGCTCTCCTAGTGGTGCCGCTGGGACTTCCTCATATTATGGCAATGATGAATCTCGGAGTAGTGTAGGTCGGCAAGGCTCGGGAGCAAAGACCGAATCGACTTCTTCATCCTCCGGAGTGATTGCTTTCGGAAGTGTTCCACAGCATTCTGTGCCCGATTCGATTTTCATGAATCATCTACCAATGCCAGGTTCATATTTACATTCCTCTCAGCCCAACATATACAAGAGGTTTTTGAGCAAACGCAAGTTGGATAGTGTTTCTTGCCCCAGTGAAGCCTTCCGAGCACAGAATGATGATGATTTGGAGGATTCGTCGAGTGATGATACCGAGGAAGATGCCCGGATTATTGATGGGGGACTTGATCCTGAGAAGGTACGGAAATGGATTCTTGATAGACCGCCTTCTGAACCGATTCCAACAACGGACCCGATAGTATCTGTTATTTATGATAGCTCTTCTAGTGCCCGGCAGTTCATACGCCCCACTCCTGATCTTTTTGCACAGGAATTGGTTTTTCGACAGTGTGCGAACCTTGTTAAGACCCCGCCTAACTCAATCGAAACACCGCAGCAGCCCCTCGTGAATATTATTCCACCTACTCCAGAGGCATGGTATAAGGAGGGGGTTAATACTACGGCTATCGGTCCTAGCCTCATCGCTCATACAGGGACACCAACCCCTCAGGAGGGCCTGCCTAATGATGAATTGAATGGACGAGATAATGTTAAGGGTATCTGTACAGGGGCTGATATTGAATCATTAGGGTCTGGTGATTATGGGTATGCAAATGTTAGGGCTTCAGGGGATGTCCCGGAGGAGGTTGAATCTCCAGAAGGCTCCCCAGATAGGATTGGAGAAAACTCTGTAGGAAATACAGCTTCAAATGGTTTCCGGGGGAAATGGCCTGGTGGCTATTACTCACCATTCTCGTCCTCGGTAACATGCTCAGGCTCTGGAGTAGAGAAAGAGACCGCCGACCCAACATGTCCGGACAAGAAACCCCAGTCCTTACGCCGAGTATTGAAGAGCAGTGAGCTAGGGCGCAAAGAGCCAAGACCAGAAGTGCCAATTAGGTCTGTGGAACGTGCCCCAATCAGAGTTGCAAATCAGACCGTGATTCCACTATCTGCCAGCTCCTTCGGGCGGATAATTTATGAATTGGAAGAAATGCTTAATCAGGCGCTTGACTTGGCAAGTAGGGCGGTTTCTGATTCACGGACCGCTTTGAATCAAAGAGATGTCAGTCAAAGTCGGAGGAGAAGCGCAAGAATTAGTGTCGCTGCGCATGCAACAAGTACTGGAGATAACGGCGGCGCGAGGTCTTTCAAAACTGCTAACGAACTTGGGCAGGACGAGGAAAATCTCGCTGCACCAATTGAAGCTTTCGGGAGCACGGAAGCCACTAGCCTGAGTACGGCGGTCGTTGGTAGTCGTAATGGGAGATTTATCAATCGTCGGGCGCAGTGTGAGCAAAGTGCGGAAAGAGAACCCTATCTGGAAGCGGAGACTGGCACCCCTGGTGCTGCCCGAGATGTACGTCGTCTAGAAAATTTTGAATTTACTCGTAGAGGAGGTCAACCTTCCGGCAATGTGGGTCCTACGCATGGCCAGCCACATTTGCCAGTGGAAACTGGGTCACTCGAGGGACACCACAGGACTCTTAAAAGGCGAAGAGATACAGATTTTACAGACCGCCCGCTGCATGTCCGGATCGAAGAGCCAGCCCATGGAAATCGGTATACAGGGGGGTGGGACTGGAGCTTACGAAAAAAGAGAATTGTGGCTGCAATTGCATGCTTAATTCCGGGGCTTATAGGGTTCGTAGTGGGATGTTACTTTGGCGAAGCAGCAACTATACAAAAAAGTCTCCGAGTAAGTAGTAATATTGTCGCGTTAGGAAATGTTAGCTTTCTTGTTGGTGTGGCATTGTCGGGATTGGTTTTCTGGCCACTTCCCCTTTTGCATGGAAAGAAGCCATACCTGCTAGTATCTCTTGCATTTGTAATACCTTTACAGCTTCCGCAGGCTCTTTCGCTACCACCGCATACCACTCTCGGGAAACGTGCGGGTGAATCTATGGTACCATACGTTATTTGTTTGCTAGTTTTCAGAAGCGTTTCCGGTGTTGTCATGGGGTTTACTGGTCTGACTTCTTTTGCAACGATTCTTGATATGTTTGGACCAGACACTGGAGCATGCTGCCGGGGTGGCATAATCTTTAATAACTGTGTCCCGACCGAGGGGGTGGATCAATTTCACTTGGTACCCGGAGGTGAGGCGGGTGCTAGGGTGGGGGTGTGGTTAGGTGTTTGGGCATGGTTCTTTGTGGCCTTCCCGGGCATTGGGTTTTTTGTTGGTGGGATAATTGCCGAAAAACTGGGCCCCGCCTGGGGCTTTTGGTTAGCGACCATCGTAGATGCTGTCCTCTTCCTTGCAGCAGCAGCAATACCCGAGGTGCGGCCGCCATGGCAGCGATTGGTAGGCGGCGAAAGACGATCTGGGTGGGTTAGAAGGAGAGTGGAGAGAGGTGAGTTGGCGTTGGTAATATTTGGGAAACCTCCTGAATGGTGGTGGAAGGAAGTTTGGGCCGGATTAAAAATGACAGGGAGGATGTGTGGGCAAGCCGGATTTCTCGTTTTAGCTGTATACACGGCATGGCTTGTGGGACAAGTGACAATTATCATGAGGGTTAGTTAGGGAAACTCTTGTTTGTGAATATCTGCTAATCCCCCAAAGCTCCTTGTGCGCCTCCTCTCCTATAACTACGAATTCAAATCAATCGATGTTGGCCTAGCCGTCCTTGCTCTTCCTATTGCTTCTCTTCCTTCAATACCATTTCAGCTCTCTACTTTCTACCTTCGCAACTTTCGGCACCTTGCCCATCACGCAGCACATTCTAGCATGGGCCAACATCGCTATCATTCCTCACTCTTCTTTCCTGCTGTTCTCCTTCCCCTATCAAGTCTAGGTTTTACTATATCTGCTACTGGTCCTTCAACGCACTTTACGATACCGGTAGCCTTCGCTGCTGCAGCATTTTTCTCCGGAACACTCGCTTTCGCCGAATGCCATCTCATTTTATAGGATAACTGGGATGTCAGTGACCTACCGGCAGTCAGGCTAGGTCGATCCGGTAGCGTCTCAAGTGGTGTTAGTCAAGGTGGACGACCACATGGAACCAGTAAACCCGCGATGCTTCAGGACCCCGGAGATTCAGGTTTCGTGACATCTCATCCGGAGATTAGCGCGGGCATGGCGGTATTCCATTCAATATCGTTGATACTAGCTGCCCTAGGTGTCGGAGTCTCCGGCCCTGTTGAACAAACCATTGGTGTGAGGAATGGTGTAGCGATATGGGTTGGAGTGGGTTTCTTGCTAACGGTAGGACTGGGGGCTGTTTTCTGGAGAGGTCGGAAGCAGAGGGTTTTAGCTCTTGGGGAGGGAGTTACGTCTGAGAGGTGGTGTCTTGTAGGGTTACTGCAGAGGGGGAAATGGACGAGGTGGAGTGAGGCTGGGGGTAGATGGGGGGATGAGATTGGGGACTAGCGGGTATGATGGAAGGGATTGTACAATTGAATTGAGTTCTCTGACCTCAGTGGTTCCCTGCTTGCCGTGAGAAGTTTTGTTGGATAGGCAGGTCATGCTTATCTGTTTGGATTATCCGTCGCAACACCCCGTAACTTCAAAATTCGATCGCAGCCTAACACATCCAGAGTCTCCATAACCTTTTAACTTGTACCATCTCACACACCTCCACCTTCCATCACAATGTAATCTAACTTTACCTTCGCTCGTTGATTCCCGATACTCAAAACTCCAAACCTACTCCACTCTCTTTACAGATAATCCGACCACAGCATATCACGAACCATCACTCGATATCCACTTCTCAGCACCCCAGAAAAAGAGATGCAGACATGATATACGGACCCGCGCACATGATACCAGCAATGACTATACCTTTTGCCATATAACCATGTTCTGAAATTGTGAGTGATCGCACCTTGCACTTGCCTTGCCTCACGAGGAGTAGCGAAGCCTCCAACTACGGTAGTAAGTTACTGATGTATTTTACAAAGTTGCATGGCCATTTCATTTCATTCTCCGTTTTAGCGTATACTTGGCGGTGTCTTCCAGCCTCGGGGCTGCGAAGGAGTGGGTGAGCGGGAGGGAGGGAGATGAAGGTGTTAAGGTAAGGTACCGTAAGTCTGGGATGGGAAATTGGGGATGTTTCATTCCTTCCTTCATTCCTTTATTCATTTTTTTGCTCCAAGTTTGGTTCTTAGTTGTTAGGTTAGTACACTGGATAATTTCTGCTATTTTTCTTTTTTTTTCTTTTTCTTTTCTTTGCAAAAGCACCTTGCGTTTGGTGTTTTTATAGGTAATTGCACCGGCTTGTCTTACCACTCGCGCGTGGTATGTGTGTAGTAATACAAGAGTTGCTGCAGGATGGGTTGTGTTACGGTGGGTAAAGCCACGGTGGGGTTATTGTGACTGCAATGGAAGTTATTTGCTGGGCGCTTGGGGTTTATGATGATATCGGGGGTGTGGGTTTTTGGTGATAGTGATGGGGTCCATGGGGATGGCATGGTAGTGGGGGGTGCAGGTATTTAGTTGATGGTCATGATGGGAAATAGAACTTGATTGCATTAAGCTTACCTGAAGACTGCCTTACCGTACGCGGTAGGTCCAGGGTAACTGATGTATTTTAAGCGGAAGCATCATGGCTGAGATGTATCATAGAGATGGGGGTGGCGGGATTAATTCGGGTGTGAATGGCGCTCAAAACCCCAGTTGTTGTTGTAGAAAACTCGCTTCTAATTTCGAAGCTCCCCAAAAAGAGCGAATGTGACTGTGCTGCGCTCGGAGAATTTAAAGTTAATATATTGCTACACTGTTGGACATATATTGAGATTCACAGTTCCCCTATGTCCCAGTTAGGTATTGCTGGGTTGCTTGTTCATCTGATCTATGATATGATACTTCTCGTTCTAGTACAGTATTGTATACGCACACACCCAGGTTGGCTCATGGAGGGCTACTAAAGCCTGGGGAATCACCGAAAACACAAGCTTATGGCAAGAATAAATCTTGATGCCATAAATTTAATCAAGCTCTCCATGCATGATACCGTATTGGCTTGAAGGCTACGGTACTGGAAGCTTAACGACAATCCATCTGTCTGTATCACTCAAACTACTGTTGTTTCACTCACTTTGCCCCTGACTTGGCTCAGCACAGCACATCACGACTGCCAAAACAAGCTTATTTAAAGTTCCCCTTGACATTAGCCTGCAGTGTGAATTATGAATTAAGCGTACACCTGCGAGCTTAGAATGTTAAACTACTATTGTACTCTTACTGCCGCTACGAGATATCCTGGAAGATAGAAAATAGCCCAACCAGTACGGTAGTCTAGTTCAAGAAAATTTAGAAAAAAAGATATTACGTAAACGCACTATTCCTACGAACGAGCCTTCGGCCATCTCCCCGATGTACTTTACAGGAACTACCGTACAGCATACTTCCAGGCTTTTCAAACGACCGCGGGTGAGTCTCGTCGCAATGCGCCGCATCCTCACCCTTCCCCCGCAAATAGTTCTTACCAAGTAGACAACGTCTATTGTAGTCGTCGTACGCTCGCATGAAGATATTACCGCTCTTCTTCACCTATCTGTTAGCTAATTCTCTTGTTTACTACTAGACCTTGCACAACTGGACTTTATTTCATAACGTACCCTACCGGTATTACCGTATGTTTGTAGAATTTCACTTCTCCTCGATAGTGAGTATTCAAAATTTCTAGCTTTGGCAAGGTTTTTGGTATCAGATGGGGGCAGGGTGGCGGATAGAGCCACTGGCGTACTGATAGGATTTAGACAAACCCTACCAGAAGACTATTAATTCTAAATTCACTTAATCTAGAGGCTGGCTGTGTGGTTTGCAAGATCGTTGTCGGTGTGCAGGCGGGGAGATATCATCCCGATTGCTTGCCCAGCACTCGAATATAGTGCTGTAGAAGCACAATTGAGAAGATCCAGGGAGTGTCAGATTCTATTCTCACACATTCCTAACAGAATCTACACCCATGCTAAACAATAGTTAATCAAGAAAGCAAGCAATCCCAATATCTCGGCAGCGGCTCCAATGCACTAAAACTTCAATCACCAAAGATGTCTACCGTGAGTGAATGGGATTGTTTCAATAGGTGGCACAGATATCTTGCAGATGCTATTAGACTACAGTACCGTGCGGCTACGATAGTTGTAAAGAGGCTCCGAATAAACGGGATGGACGTGAGATTGCTCGAGCCTTTACCAGGCCGGAGAGTGTGGAAGGAAGCGTCTATGCAATGTTCTACGGTGTTCGTGCTTGGCCTTTAAGCTCTTTCCTTACCTTTATATCTAGATCTTACAGTAACAGACTACCGTACTACCAGTACCGTATGATACCCTAATTCACGATCTCATGATGTACAAAGTCATCAAAGCTCCCAGAACTTGGCACCCAGAGCAACATCCCCACCCCTCACCAGCACTATATCCAAAACAAACTCTAGGATACCAACCACCAACTGGCCCAAGCTATTCCCGGGAACTGAAGCGCCATCCATCGCATCAATTCCTCCCAGGATCATTTCTCTATAATACTATCTTATAGGATAAACAGCGGTTAGTTCTGCGGTCGGCTATTCGACTGTAATGCACGATCCTTGGTTTTTTTCCCTCCAGTTCTGCGGAGGACGCTGGGCTAAACTTCTTTCGCTACCGCCACTACTATAATTAGCCATTGATAAAGTGCGTCGATTGCAAGATTTGGAATTTTTTCTACTGGGGAGGTGTAGTCATTAGGCAGCAGTAATTAATTCTTAATTATTCCGCTTGCACAATGACATTTACTACTCGATCACCTTTCTGAAGTGAAAAGTTGGTGGAAAGATTTGGGAATAGTGAGGCTCTTTGTTTATTCGCAAGTGCAGGAAGGCTTCAGAACGCCTCGCGGATAAGCCTTTTCTGCAGGATAAGAGTTATCCCGGCTATGATGAATCCCGGCTATTATAAGAAACCGTTCTGTACGACATGAGGATACAGTAGGACTAACGAGCTGTTTTTGGTAACTCAGGTTGGTTGGCACCCCAACGATCAAATAATACACGACCTGTGATTATCTCGTGTTTCCGGAATATATACCGTACCTGCCTCCCGGTCAAGAGATGGAGGAGAAAAAAAGAAAAAAGTTTCAGAGCTTCACTTTCTTTCCTTATATCCCTTCGAAGGGCTGAACCACACTCCTTCATGTCTTTCCGCCACCAGCACAGAACGGGCGACCCGGTGTCGCCCATATCCTCTACCCGGGAGGACAATTCTGACTTTGGCCTGAGAGGCGGGAATAGCCCGTACCGGACGGGAAGACCAACGCGAGACCCAGCGTATAGTCCACTACAACGACAGCCTAGTAATTCAAGTCTATCTTCGGAAGACGCAGACGGAAACGTACGCTCAGAGCTACACTACTACCTCACCAGCCCGCCGGAGCGAAACCCTAGGGGGCCAATCTCCATCTCGCGAAAGCCGCTGCCAGTACGGCCTACCGTGACTGCAGACCATGCATCATCCTCCCTCTCAGAATCAGTCCGGACAGATGACTCCCCCGTAAAAGGTGATGATGCTCGTCCAATGCACTGGATGCAAGCGCTGTGGGCTACCTCTCCAATAGTCATGATGACAGTATTATTCCTGCTTGGAATAGCCTTCGCAGTGGGTCATTATGCATTTTACAAGTCCTGGCGAGACAATATTGTCGAGGAGAACTTGCAACAAGAGTACATTATCCGTGCGGGCACTGCGTTTGCCTTCTTGTCGAAGGCATCCCTGGTGGGCGCCGTGGTGGTCGCGCATAAGCAGATTGCATGGGATACTGTGAGGAAGAGGGCTATTACCGTGGACGGGATTGACGCGATGTTTGTCGCGCCGACGGACTTCACGTCGTTTTTGAATGGAGATATGATTAAACGGGCGAAGGTTGCTACTCTTCTTGCGTTGCTAGCCTGGTATGTTTCTCCATCCTCTCTCCCGAGAGAGTGTATCATCGTGCTAATTAGGAGGAAAAAGGTGCATCCCAATATCAGCGATCATAACACCCGGTTCCCTCTCCGTAAACCTTGTGCAGCGGGAATACAACATCACAGCACCCATCCCCTCCACAAACTTCAGTGATCCAACAGGGTTCACAACAAACCTAGGTCTCAGCGTCCTCCAAGACGAGTCGCGCAAGACCAACGCACCAGAGGCCATCGCCGGGGCAACCGTAGCTCCCAGCCCCCTCCTCTCCAGAATCGTAAGCACCACCGCCACCAGCGGCTCAATCCTGCCCGTCCAACCCCCGCACCCAAACTCCTCCTACGTCTACAGCTTCCACGGCCCCAGTCTCCGCTGCATACCAGCGGACCTACGCGTAACTCAAGCCATGCAGAAGACAATCGACTACGACAAATCCGGACGAATCAGGTACGCGGCGATATACAACCCGGAAATCAAGGGCGATACCTGCAGTATATACATAGGTCTGGCATACAACACCACCACTGTGCAGAACCAAACATACAGTATATGCAGCCCCAACGGAGGCGGATGTATGGCCGGGCACGTTCAAAAGTCAAACCTCAATGACCCGAGTTACGGACAGGCGTTTTCTTGCGAGCTGTATAACACGTTCTTCACCGTAAACGTCACGTTCCGGAACTCGGTGCAGAGGTTCGGGATTCAGACTTTGGAACACTTAACCCCCGTTTCTTGCGTACCCCTGAGTCCACCCGTCGTCGGTCGCAAGCCGTTCGCAGAGTGGGAAGCGTCCTACGCTGTGTTCGCCGCAATGGGCGATTTACTCGTCGGTAACATCACCAAGCTCCGGAGCGACGGATTCGAAGGCGTAGCCCCAGTATCTTGGGACACAAAAATATTGCAAACAACCCTGATCGGCAGTCAGGATTTTTCAGGCGTGAATATCAGCGGCATGCCCAGCGATGTATTCACCGGTCCGCTCGCTCGCGGAATCGAGGAGCTTTCTAGGAATATCACACTTAGCTTACTCAGCTCCGACACCTTCGGTCTCCCGATCCGCAGCGACGTACTCATCACCCGGCAGAATAACAGATACATTTTCAACGAGACGAACTTCTGGCTTGCTTACGGGATCGCCATATTTGTGACTGCGGGAGCGGTACTCATTGGTATTGTAGCGTACTATACAAATGGCGTTTCCCTCGAGACAAACTTTTCGACGGTAATGGCTACCACGCAGACCGATGAGATGAGGGAGTTGGCTAGCGGTGTTGATGTAGATTCTAGAGTTCTGCAGGGCGTGATTGGCGGGAGGGAGGTTAGGCTTCGGAAGTTGAGGAATGGGGATAGGAGGTTTGTGCTTGTGGAGGAGGTGAAGGGATGAAATTTTATGATTTGCTTTGTTTTTGGTGTTTTGGTTGTTTTGGGGGGGGGGGCGCTTTGTTTTTTTTGGGAGGGAGGTGTACATAGGATCATAGAATATCACTTTTGGTATTACTAGCGATCTGCTGAATCGGTATCATTACATGATAAACTTCACCAATCCCAATTCCCCATCCCTGTATCAAAAAAAATATAGCTGCTACTCGTAACTTGCCGTACCATTTCCTAACTCAGCAAAGCAAAGCAAAGCAAAAACCACCCATATCCACACTCCCCTATTCTCGGAAAAAAAAAATCTCCTAAATCCAACCCATCCCGCTCGCAAGATACACAATTCCCAACCAACCAGCCAGCCAGCCCAGTCTAATGTTTGCCCGCGAATTTCCCCTTTTTTTTTGTTTTGCCGGTATTATTATTCGAATAGTACACGCGTCGGAGGGTACTTACTTACGCACTACTGGTAGGTAGGTAGGTAGGTACTTATGCAAGACTTGAGTATTATAATAAGAAAAGGAAAGGTTGGAAAAGGTAGATTCCTTCCTTCCTTCCTTCATTAATTTTTACTGTATATAAGCTTTCGAAGCCCTTGCTTTATTTGTTCCACACACTGTAGGTGCTTGCTGGATGCCTCCTTCTTTGTTGAGGGCTTTTGGGGATGTTGGTTGATCTGGTATATACTTGGGGTATACAGTAGTTCTTGAAGGAATGTTCGACCATTTGGCGGAACGGAATAATCTATCTTTTTTTTTTTTTTTTTTTTTTTTCATACTTGAGATGTCGCGGGTTGGTAGGTACAATGTGTTCGTCCGGAGTTGATGTATGCGCTGGATATACTTACTTATTTACTACATATTTACAAAAAATCCTCACACGTTGTAGGGAAGAAGTGCGAGATCGGTATTTTGCGGCTTGTACGCAAGTAACACTTCCTTGCACCCCCTCCCTTTTACAAGCCTGGTATATGCTACACAGGCAGTCTGAGCCAAACCTGCTTATTTTATCTTCAGAGTACAGTAATGGGGAAGAGTATGTGTGCTTAACTTAAATACACGATTGGTACTCGCACAGGCAGTGTGCATACCCGCAGCCCAGCGTGGCACAATCGGAAATTGGTTTATAGTTATTGTAAGAAACTGTGCGCGAGCTCGTTGCATTGAAAAGGAAAAGAAAAAGAAGCGTGGGGATAGAAAATTGAGGAGGAGGAGGAGGAGGAGGAGGAGGAGGAGGAAATAGGTGGAGGTGGGGATGAGAGGGGTGGGTGGTGTCAGGGTAGGTTGGACTTTGGAAGGAAGGAACGGGAGGAGTGAGGGAGGAAGTGGGTTTGCCAAAGTGGACTTGATATCAGTTTATGAACTTATGTGCCAGGTGATATCGTGGTCGTTGCAGAGTTGGATACTTGTAGCTTCTGCCTGCTGGGAGAAGGAAGGGGGATATTTTGCGCAAAGCGACCCAAAGAGGGATTTAAGGTAGTACCCTTTTGGACTTACATTCTGGGATATCATTCTGGGATATCATTCACGGGTATAAATTTAAATATACTGTAGAAGTTCAGGAGATATTGTCCTAGTTTTTGAGCTTAAGCTATGGCGGACTATGATGACGACATGACTGTAAGGCTAGATACTCTGCACGGTTTTTGGAATTATCTCATGAATGTAAGTCTCAAGAAGAAGAAGAAGGAGGAGGAGGAGAAGAACTAGGCCAATAAGATCATCACCACCTCTTCCATCCCCCCCCAACTTACTATCATATCCAACTTACCCCGACCCTCCCGTTCAGATCCCCCTCTTCCTCCTCCCCCCATCCTTCATGATAACCAAGTACAGCAAGATGCCAACAATGCTCAAGCTCAGCGCAACTGATGTGTCGTTGTCGACAGCCACATAGAGCGTCAACGAGTTGAAGTAAACTTCTCGCGGAAGGATAGGGGAAGGGTTGTAGATTGGATAGGATGTTGTTGGGGAGGTGTTGCGCTTCTTTGGCTTCTTGATCTGCATGGCGGGTCGGGATATCATTGTAGGTAGAAGAAAGTTGTTGGTCAAGGTTGATATTGAAAGCGTATTTTGCCTACCAACTCTACCTGAAAATTAAGATTTTTTTGTTCTTGGTAGATGGAGAGACTGTTGAGGGTTGTGACTCTGCGCTGGAGCGTGTCTAGAAGAGTGGTCGACAAGTAGGTTAATTGGGTGGTGAGGACGAAGGCGTTGAGTGGCGCACCCAGGGTAAGTTAAGGGCCGGGATAAGGCAAACGGTGGGAGAAACTCGGGGAGGAACCATTTTGTTTCTGGTGTTGTGAAGGTGGTTGGGACTTGTAAGTGTTGATGGTGGGTGGTAGTTCTCGGTGAACCGTGAAGGTGAGTTTGATGGTGTGTGTAGAGAGGGAAAGAACTTGGCGAGGAAATGCCGAAAGGGTATTTTATTGATAGGGAATGTGTGGAATTAGTGGCAATATGTTGGGAAATATGGCTTATAGGTGACCTCGAGAATGATGATAGTACGGGTAAAGTTTCAGGGCTCTTTTCGGCAGGCAGGGGTCAAAGTAATTGTGTCCCAGTGCAATGCCCTGATACTTGCTATTTTGAAATAAGCAACGCTACCAGCAGGACCAAATAGTAGTTATCAAGATAGTGGAAGATTTCCTGCTCTCACAGAGAACACCCAGCAGAGTCACCAGAAATCACTCGCATGCTGCTACGGGTTGAATGGTACTCCAAGACTCCCTCCAACTCCTCTTATTGGGCGAAGCCCAATCATCTCACGGCTATCGCTCCAAAAACCACCCACACATATTACGAATGTTGGGTTAGGGTTACAAATAATGATAACATGGCCGAAAAAAAAGATGAAAACCAAAAACACACACCAGGTGACATGATTATATAACACGATTACATAACAAAAGGTTAGGTATGATAGCATGATACCTCTTAATTTTTCCGGCGCATTTCCCTCGCCCACTTCACACCTCTCGGAGGCGTTCCTTGTGGTACCACACTCAAATATGGTCTCTTCCGGCATTGCGAGATTCCAGAGTTGCGAGAGTGGCTGCAGAAAAGTGGGGGTATAGTTAATCCTGGAACAACACTTAACTTATAGGAGGGTTAATGACCTCAAAACAGGCTGCCAACCTATGATGAACAATGACATAGGGTCCAAGTACAATAGAAGTAGATATAAAAGATTGTATCATAATATCAGTACTTTTAATAAAAAAAAGAAACTCACCTTTGAGACCCTCCACATAATACCTCATAACATGATGCTGGTTCATTCAAAGCCTCTAAGACTTCCAGAAATCTTTAGTCTTGAAGAAAAAAAGCATATAGCAATAGCCTAGATTGAGAGAGAGAAGTACATGGTGGACTTACTCCAAACCAGAAGATGATTGTAGAGGTATACAGTATTGCATATTCTACTATATATCATGCAATAAGGGGCTGTGCAAGTAGGCAGGAAGGAATAGAAAAAAAAGTATATGTTAATGGTAGGTGAAGAAAAGGCTATTGTGGACCAATGCAGTTTATTGAGTTTGTGGCTTCAGCCTGTTCAGCATGGAGTAGTAGAAGAGATGTTACTCAGTTTACTGCAATGATGGGAACCTGAAGGAACTCTAGTAGTGTTCATTATGGGGCCTCCAGGGTACTGAAATCTATAGACCCTTGGTCCCTTTCCCTATCCCACCCTACTTAGCAGCCTGGGGTAGGGTATTTTTATTATTATTCCCTGCCCTTGCTACTGCCCAGGACCCCACCCTGCCCATGGTATGGACAGGCCCTATCAAATATAGAAGGTGCAAAATAGGGGCCTGTACAGGGAATGAGTGGGTTCAGGCCCTATGTGGGGGCAGAAGTAGGGATGACAGAGGAAATATTCCCCTTGGGCCAGAGTAACCATCAGCAAAAATATTATCTTGTGCCCAGTACATCCTGTGCATCTGATGTACAGAATGCCCATAATGATAACGGTTAACTGGGATGTGCTGTCAAACTGACGTCGCATCCTGATGTCAAGTTGTGCACCTGGTGCATCCTGCTAGTATATAGACATGGACTCCTATGCCAGGTGTGCCCTGATAATGTCTGATTCTGTGCTCTTGCATCCTCACAACATCTGATCCTCGAGTGTTGCATCCTAACAATATCTGATCCTTGAGTGTTGCATCCTAACAATGTCTGATCCTCAGGTGTTACATCCTAACACCATCTGATCCTAGCCTATTGCATTTGGATACTACTTGATCCTAAGCTCTTACATTGTGACAATGCCTAATTCTGGAATCTTCCACCCTAACATCGCATCCTTGCTGTGTGTATTGGGATTCCATGATACTCACAATGCGCATGCTGGTACTGCCTATCATCAGTCTTTTCCATCCAGATTCTTTCTATGTGACACTCCTCTTGTCTGGATCTGAGTCCCTGCCTACATACATGATGTATCCAGATTTCACCTCGACTACAAAGTCTCATCTTGATGCTCCTACTTCATGTCTGGACCTCCTCAGGATGCCTTCCAAAGTGTGGTGAATTACCCCTGATGCCATCTACACTTTGCAACTAAGATTGTCTAATCTTCCCAACTCCCTCCTGATATCCAATATACTACATTGCGATCACCCTGACACCCTCCAGATGGCTGCTTTTCATAGATTCTATGGTGAATATCATCCTGATTATTCCTTTGCACTACATCCTTTAGTTTCTATTGTAGTGTCATCATAGTAAGCTAAATTAAATCTATTACTCATAATCTTTACATGTTCTTAATTCCCCTTAATCACCCCCAGTGATGGTCCCACCCACTAGCTTGTCATTGTTCGGCTTAGGAGGACATCCCCACTGGTGCTGCTTGTACTTCCTGAGAATCCCCAATGCTCAACAAGACCCCTTGAGATATAGAAGGGATCCCCAATAGTGCTGCTTACATTTCCTGCGAATCCCTAAGGCTCAACAAGACCCCCTGAGATTGAGAAGGGATCTCTGCTAGTGCTACTTGAGCTTCCTAAGAATCATCTGGACTCAGAGGACCTGAACCTTGTAACTTCCAGTGATTAGTGTGTTGCAGTACATGCTATGTAGAAGTATGGTTAGATATCTGACTCTCAAGCTCAGCACTTACAACTTCCCAATCATTGTCGTATCCTTCACGGTAGTCCTGCTGCACCCAGTAAACTTGCGCCACCCTCTTATCGATTGTTTCTCCAATATTTTGCACAATCCTATCCTGCATCCTCTGTGGGCACTTACCCTAAGTTTCCTTTTGCTGGTCAAAAAGGTCTTGTATGTTTGGTAACAGGTTAGCTACCTCAGTCACAAATGAACAGTTGGATGATTCAGAGACTCACCCCTTGCTGCCTCAGGCTTGAAGTACCCGGGCTGCTGATATATCTCCATTTGCCATACATACAGTGTATGGCTGATTATAGTACACATCAAGTAGATCATAGTGCCTTTGATGCACGCAAGAAACCTGGGATCCACAATACCTTGCATCTTCTTCCCTGCAAAGTACTTATGGAAAATCGCCTCAGTAATCAGGGGTACCAGAAATCATAATGTCAGGTTCTGGGTTATGTCCAATTACAGTCAGTAGTGGTTACTATATGGTAGGCATCTGGTGGAGACAAACATTGTACCCTCTTAGGTCATACATAAACCTATCCTATTCTAGCAGATAATTGACTCTGCATGCTATCGCTGTGAGATCATCTGGCAGACTGTATAACTCCACAATCTTTTTCTTCACCTCATGTACAAACTGGGATTGTCCCTCAGAGTGTTTTTAGCATATATTTCTGGGTTAGTATTGCATTCTCCATTGCATCATATCTGCCTGAGTGCACTTACCAAACTTATGCACTGTTCTGAGGGTTAGATGTTTTTGGCATCTGCAATATTAGCAAGTGTGGCATCCCAAACTTTGTGCAACTAGGCTATCAGAGCAACAACATTCAGGAGTGGATGCTCAAACAGGGTGTACTGTTGAATCAGAGTCTTCACATCATCTAATATGGCCTTTTCACATCTGTGACTTGATTTCACTGAGAGTGAGGAGCTAGACTAGAGATTAGGGTACTAGATGCAGGACCACACAGGCTACCCAGTGGAGATGATAACCGTGTATCACTTGATGATGGGAACATTGGAGTACTGTAGGCTCTCCACCAAATTATTCATCCAAGATCCGTGGTCGTAGTACCCTGGCAGGACCTATCTTCTGAGACCCTGATGTGGTTGAAATGTGTATAGTTCTCACCCGATTGTCTCTCTTTCTCTTAGCTATTGTGAGCCATGATCACATCTTGATCTGGGGCTATCTGCAATATCGATGCCTTCTCCATCAGGTTCGGTGTCTGATTCTTGTTTATCTGGTCCATGTGAGATTTGGTAATTATCACCACTATCCTCTGATAGATGCACTGTTTGGGTATTTGGTTGATCATTGGGTTCAGTTTCAGGTTCAGCATGAACCATGGTCAGCATTGTACCCTTCTATGGGTGCTTCAGTACTCTTTCTACTAGGCTTACAATTGAAGGTGGACAAGAATCCTGAGTTGAGGATGCATCTTGAGATTCATTTTGACATGTTCTGGATCTCCCTGTTCCTGATCCCATGGTACTGGGTTGCACGTCACATCTACCTCTGTATAGATTGCCAACTCAGCGTACTGGCTGACTGCGTGTATTGGCCTGTTGCTTATTCATGATGTAATAAGTTAGTTAGAGTAAGGTAAGTAAGGATTCAGGCTGGAGTAAAATCATAAGTATCTCAAGCACAGTTTGGTGAAGATAAGAAGTTTGTATTATTTTCTTGTGTTGTATACAACACATCAGGTCTTATACATGGTACTCCCCAGGGGGGGGGGTTGCACAGGATCACTGACTATTACTCATTATTGAAGCAAAAGATTTGCTCACAAAATAGTGTTTTCAAAGTGTTCAATAGTATGTTTATAATAATCTAAGCATTCTCAACTATGATTAGACTCAAGACTCCAGCATGAAATGAGGGTGTTGTTAGGGTGGGTGGCTTAATAAAATCTAGCCATAAATGGTATCATTTACTGACACTATTGGCGCTATGATATTCTTGCATTGCCTAACTAGTACTAGAAGTGTCTGAAATTGTCTCCTGACATTGAGTCAATACAGCTGAACACCTGAGAGGCTGAATTCAAGCAATCTGACCTACTCAGGCATAGAAGTTAGTGATAAGATAGACAGCAGTTGTAGCACAGCCATTCCTGACCAACTTCAAACCCCAGTCTGTCTCATCACTAATATCAATACCCTCGTAGATAATCGACTCAGATGGTCAGCCAATGCTAGGTGACATACTGGATGCCAAAGCAAGGGGCTGAATGCTATTACTATTATCATATACTATAGTCTACTGTACTGTACCAGGTACTTGACATTGAAATGGTAAGTAATGAGAGATACCAAAGCAAGGGTATCAAATCATATCATTAGTATCACATACTAGGCACTCAAGATCGAAACATCTAGCAATAGGAGATGGTGGGGGTATCAATTAGTATCATTAGCAGCTAACAAGTACAGGCTAAGAACTACTAGCTAAACCTAGTAAACAAATCCTAAAATGTGAAACAAAAATAAAACTAAACTTCTAAAATCAGATAGCAAAAAAAAAAAAAAAGAGACTAAGAAAATTCTATATAAGAAAAAATAGAATCTACAGCTGGGGAAAATTAGTTTACATATATAAAATAGTGTCATGATATGTAGAGACATCATACAATGACATATATCTACAGCTATCATGATCCATCACTGTAGAAATATATGTCTCCATATGACATATCTACATATCATGACACTATTTTATATATGCAAATATGATAGTATCGCGACCACAGTGCAGACAAAAGCTAATTTTATTTCTATATTCAAAAGATATTTCTATACCTATCATGGTACTATACAAATATCTTTTGAATATACAACAAAAATCAGCTTTTCGCTGTACTGTTGTGGTAATGCCATGGACATTGTGCTGCTTGGCTGCCAAGAGGTATCGATAACACTCAAATATATGTTATCGATGCCTCTTGGTATCGTGAAAATAGTACAGCCAAAAGTTGATTTTTTTTCTATATCCAATAAATATTTTTATACCATGATAGGTATCCAAATATCTTTTGAATATACAAATAAAATCAACTTGTTGCCATACAGTTGTAGTGATGCTGGGGACATCATGCAGCTGTACTGCCAAGGGGTGTAGGTGGTATATCTTATATCATTTCATGAAATAAGCTTTTAAGCCACACTAGTGAAGTGATGCCAAGAGGTCATTAGTGGTGCTTAAAAGCTTATTTTATGATAATTAGTGACAAGTTAGACTCTATAGATATCACCATAGATTTTAAAATATATTTTATATACATACAGAATACATCCTCAGGTACTGCTATTGGTGAAATCGATATGCTTTGCACACCTCATTGTACTGCAAACAATGCTCACACATCTGATGATGTCTAAGCATTATTTGAGTGTACAATGAGGTGTACAAACAAACCAGGAAACATATATACATCATTTCTTATATACCCTGTGCACATGAGGTCTGCATGAGGTACTCATGCGAGGTGCGTATCAGGTGCGCATATGTGTACCTCATGTGTGAACGGTATATAAGCCCAGCCCTTCTTCCCTCCTTTCCTCCTTTCCTCCTTCCCTTCTCTTCTCTCCACCACAAAGGAAGATAAGAAGACCTCTTCCTTCCCCCTCCCTTCCCATCCCCTTCCTAGCATATCTGTTTACCCTAACACTCCTCTTTGCCCCTCCTCAGCTTAATGTTTTTCCCTTTTTCCCTTTTTTTCTTTTTTTTTTCTTCTAATGTTTGTTGGAGGTTCAATAGCTGTAACATGTGTACATGTTCCAGCAACTGTATACTGGTTACACTTGTGTTTTCCTTTGTTATGTTATTTCATTTGTTCTTGCTTATGTTGAGTGAATGATTATTTCACTACTGGTATCATTAGGATTCTGGTAACTTGTTATGTTTTGTATTAGTTATGTTCTTGTACCGGCAAGGTTTTGCCCTAGGGATTCCAAGGGAAGGAATGG
This sequence comes from Choiromyces venosus 120613-1, assembly GCA_003788595.2. Classification (NCBI taxonomy): domain Eukaryota; kingdom Fungi; phylum Ascomycota; class Pezizomycetes; order Pezizales; family Tuberaceae; genus Choiromyces; species Choiromyces venosus. The sequence continues at coordinate 303,124 of ML120439.1, forward strand.
TCATTTATACCTGTGGTAGAGATAAGGCTTAGGTGAAGGATTGCCTTGGGCTTTCAGGATTCTAATAGGATCACAAGATTCTGGTAGTGTGCACTTACCAGTAATGATAGTAGTTGTGGGTTTTCAGGAACCTCTACTTTGGGTAGAGGAAATCATGTATTGAAGACAGGCTTTCTGACTAGTAGGAAATGCCAGACTTCAGACAGAACCTAGATAAGAAATATACTTAGTTGAATGGTGATTCTCTTGCTCCCTTTCCCTTCACTTCTTCTAAGACCTTCTTGTCTTTACCTCTCTAGTCTCCATTAGGAATCGAATGCTAGCTGGCCTACCACCAATCTCTATTGTATCAGTTCATACAGGTTACCACCTGTTACATTTCTTTCACCTCAGCAGGTAAGCTAACCCTCTGTAGGTACTCACAGGTTCTCAGGATGAGAATACCAGGTAGGATTGATTACCCTTCCTGTATCTTGATAACTAGTTCGAAGCAGGAGTGGTAGGGAAAGACACTCCCAGCTCAGGTGCTACATTCACAATTTCAGAACAAAGCAGTCATCGAAGGACCCAGTCTGGAAGGATATCCAAACTACCATATAGGCTAGGATTTCCCCCAAACCCCTTAGCAACTGACAGCAACTCAGACACAGAAACCGAAGCTTCAGTACAAGCTGGAAGTGTCTTACAACCAGATGACCTTGACATTGACCCAGAGGAGGACCTAATGGTAGAATAGATCCTCCAGCGAGCAGCAAGAGGTCCCAGTTCAGAAACAAGACACAGATCCAGAAGCCTTTTTGGAGCAGTCTTCAGAAGTACAGTCCAATCTCAGACAGCAAGCCAAGTGGCAAGCCTGTCAGCATCCAGAGAGTGAACCCTACCTCCAGGAGCATTCCCAGAATCTCCAGCCAAACCAGCCAAACTTGAAACACCCCAAGGCAAGCGCAAGCAACCAGAAGACTCAAGACCCCTATAAGACCCAGCACTACTACCGGGAGGAGCAGGAATGGGCGATACAGTACAAAGACCCACTGATGATGCAGTACAAAGGCCAAAGATCAAATTCCCTCTACCATTGAAGTTCAGTGGGGAAGGAGATGACCTAAAACCCAATGGACTCAAGAAATGGCTCAGAGAAGTAAAGAAGTACCTCTCAAAACATGGCATCAACGATGATACAGAGGATGTGATTGATTACTATGGAGCCTATACTGAGAAGTGAGTGCAAAATGCATACATGACACTACTTGATGAGCATGATGATATACCCAACCTTGAGACCTTTCGAAACTGATTCAAGCAACTCTTTGAAGCATCTACAAATACAGACAAACTATACCAACAATGGTAGAAGGTGTCACAAACTAGAGGATGAAAACTAGCTAGGATATTGAAGATTGCTGGAGAACTAGAAGACCTAAGAGCTACCCTCCCGAGAGAATCTGTCTCAGACTACACACAAAGGCAGCAGTTCCTAGATGCAATGGATTCTCGCCTCAGAAGAAATATTGAACCACAGATCTGGGAAACAGATACCTGGACCTAGATAGTCCAAATTGTGGAAAGATATGATACAACTATGTATAAAACTGGAGACTATGGCAGCAGCAGTAGTCCCTCCACCAACAAGTCAAACAAACCAGAGAAAGACTACCAGACTACACAGGCTTTGAGCAGCAAAGTGGCAGGAAAAGGCAAGGCAACAGCAAAGAAGATGACCTATGCAAAGAACAAGAAACCCAGCAAGAAGGAAATGGATCGACGGAAAAAGGAAGGAGCTTGCTACTACTGTAGAGAAGGTGAACATATGGCAAATGAATGCCCTAAGAAAGAAGTTAAAACCAACCATATCAGGATCACAGAGGATGATACTGATAGCAGTGATGAGGAATATGAGTTAGAGAGTAACTCAACACAAGAAGTGGATGGACAGGATCCTATAAGGACCTACAAGACTACTGTTGGGGTACTCGATGACCTTGGCGTACCCTTCCAAGCCCTTGAATTGAACATGCTAGTGAATGGCAAACAAGCAAGAGTACTAGTGGATACAGGAACTATCAGCAGAAGCTTGATAAGCAACCAATTTGTCACCACACACAACATCCCTTACCAGCCTTGAAAGTACACTGTCACTCAAAAAATGGCAGTCAAGGGGTCGAGATCAAGTAGCAATTATAACAGTACTGTCAATATTCTGATAAAGAAGATGAAGATGCTGAGAATTGAGATGATGGTCATGCCAGTATCAGACTGTGATATCCTACTAAGTATGGATGACCTTGTCAAACTCGGAGCAATGATAGATTGCAGGAAAAACAGCTTATACTTCCCTGACCACAAAATAAGAGTAAACTGTAATGGACAGTCAACTCAGCCCAGATCTGCAATGGCAAAAGCAGAAAAGGCACCGGATTTCCTAACAATGTTCCCTAAGGTATCTGTCAAGGAAGTATCTATCACCATGCCACCAAGAAGGAACAAACACTACCAGATCTGTCTAAAAGATCCTAACCTTTACCCAAAATTGCCAAACTACAAGACACTTGAAAAGCTTCTATAACTATTCAAAGTATGGATCAAGAAGCAACAAAAAGCAGGAGTTATTTACAGAGCAGAAGCACCGGGTGGATCAAGCATGTTTGTGCAAGGCAAACCAAATGGTGGCATAAGACCACTAGCAAATCTGTGACACAGGAATCTAAACACAATTAAGGACTACTCACCAATACCCAACCAGCAGGTAATAATCAATGCTGTTGGAGGAGTGAAATATAGAAGCAAAATACACCTCAGTGATGCCTATTTTCAGACCAGAGTTCACCCAGATGACAAAAAATACAACACTATCAAGATGCTCTTTGGAGAATTTGTATGCAGGGTAATCCTGCAAGGAGATACAAATGCCCCAGCCATGTTTATGAGGGTTATGGAAGACACCCTCTCAGATGAACTAGGTATTTTCATTTAGGTTTACATTGATGATATTCTTATATTTAGCGACACATACCAGGACCATGTAGAACATATCAAAATAGTCAACAGGAGGCTAGAACAGGCAAAGCTATATGCGAACCCAAAAAAGAGTATCTTCTTTGCCAAACAACTGGATATATTGGGCCATATAATTGATGACAATGGCATATACCCAGTACCAGAAAAAATAAGGACTGTTAGAGATTGGACTAGGCTGAAGAATAAGAAGGAACTTCAGCGATTTAATGAGATGGTTAATTATATCTCATAGTTCCTACCCCACATTGCTACCATTACTGCCCCACTTACAGTACTTACAGGTGATGGGGAATGGCTTTACACTGACCTGCAGGAAGCTGCATTCCAGGCAGTTAAAAAGACTGCAGAAGAATACCAGGTCTTGTGACTGATAAATTATTACAAACCAAATATGATATGGCTATTTACTGATACATCCCCCACTGGAACAGGTGCATAGGTAGGACAAGGAGGAACCAGGGAGGAGGCTACACTAGCAGCATTCCATAGCCAGAAATTAACACCCTCCCAAAGCAACTATCCCACACATCAACAGGAGCCTCTTGCAATCATTAAGGCTATGGAAGCCTTTACACACCTGTTGTCACATACCAAATTCACTATAGTTACTGATTATGAGAGTCTAACTATACTAATAACTTAGAAGAATTTAAGCAACCAGCTGCAAAGATAGTTAATGCACCTTAGCCACTTTGATTTTTCTATCCAATATTTGCCTGGAGCAAAGAATTTCTTAGTAGACTACCTATCAAGGATTCATGAAGATGAGCCTTCAATTTATGATATAATCCTCCAAGATCCCGCTTCTGAAAACCATGATACCCAGATCACACCAGACACTAAAACATCAGAAATCCGAACCAACTACGCCTCCTCAGCATCCTACAGCTTAGAATCTGATAGCAATATGTACTCGTCAGCAGCAAGCCAACACTCTCCAACCCTTACCATGTGAGATTCGATACTCAAGGTCAGCCCTGATTACATGTTGAACACCATTCAAACCAATGCAGTTACCCGATCCCAGAAACGAAAGGACAGCAACTGAAGCCCTCCCAGGAGTGAGGCCAGCACTCACTGGCTGATAGTTCCATCACTAAAGGCAACTCCTGGGGAGATGAAGTCACACTTCTCAAGCTATCCAAAAAGAAAGCAGCACATGTGGTGACCTCCTGGATGGTATGTTATGAAGATAAATACGAATTACACAAGTCTGACAAGGAAGGAGCAAGTTACTTTCCTAAGGATCACAAGAAGTGGAAGCAAAGCAAAAAGTACAAGGGAAAGAAACCTTCAGGTGCAGTCATTTCCTCCTCACCAGTAAGCACCCCTTCACTCACCACATAGCCTTCTCCCTCTCTCACCCATCTTCCTCCCAGATTCCTGGCAGACCAGGAAAGGTTAGCAGAAAAATTGATACTTGATCAGTTACGAGATGCCTCCCCAGCTTCCTCTTCACCCCTCTGTAGCGAACCCTTCTGGAGTAACCAGAGAACTGAAAGAGCAAACAACTTCTTAGGTACAATCCACACAACACTCATGGGCGATTTCCACCCCAAGGTCATTGTAGCGCTTAAGCTTGACCCCCTCTTTGCCAGAGTCCAGGAGACCAGCAACAAACTACACTATTCCATTCAAGATGGCCTACTTATTGCATGGAATACTAATGAGTATTCTAACCTTTACATCCCTGTGGGACCTTTGGAAAGAGGAGTATCCCTTTGGGATTTTATTCTCAAAACAGTTCATGAAGGTCTTAGGCATTTCTCAGCTCATAAAAGCTACTGATACGCAGCCTGTTTCTTTTGGTGGCCACAGATGCAGCAGGATTTCATAGCCTATTGTCACTCCTGTGACCAATGTCAGATCAACAATGAACCAACCACCCTCCCAGCAGGATGATCCCTCACCCCTCCCAGAGCCAGATGAGGCATACCAGTCCTTGGCTATTAATTTTACTGGACCCTTCACCAAATCCAACAAATACAATACTATCATGTTTATTATGGACTGGTTCACATCTTACACCCACCTTGTCCCTCTTAGAGACCTTGCCACCTCTGAGAAATTATTCAAAAAGCTTCAGAGCACTATCTTTGATGTTCATGGCCTTCTACTCAGCATAATACTCGACTGGGACTCCCATTTTACCTCTAAGTTTTGGTTTCAAATGATGAAATCATTGGGAATTCAGGTCTGGATGGCCACCTAATATTATCACCAAACCAATGGCCAAGTAGAGCATAGGATTCGCACCCTTAAGCAAATGATGAGGAACTTTGTAAACAAAAGGCAGAACAACTGGTCCTAGGCTCTCCCCTCAATAGCAGCAGCAATGAATGGTGCACTCTATGAATCATTGGGTATCTCACCCTACCAGGCCCTCAATGGACGTCCATCGAAAATCTTCAACCCAGTTCAGCAATTAGCCAATAAGGTACTGGCTGTCGATGAAATACTGAATACCCATGAAGCAACAAGAATGGAAGTAGATATGACATGGAAGTATGCAATATTCAGGCAAACAGTATAAGTGGACAAGCGATGCAAACTCCAGAGACACCCCTTTAAGATTAGCACCAGAGTACTGGTTAGAGGATGGCCCTACACCTCTACACCTGGACGATCAAGAAAGCTGGAACCCAGATGGTTTGGACCCTTCAAGGTACTGGAACATGATGTCTATACCAACAACTACAAGCTTGAATTGCCCTGGTGAATGGAGTGGCAGAAACCCTTCTTCCATGTATCTTCCCTCCAGGAATACCTCGAAAATGACCCAGATAGATTCGTATCTTGAAGGATGGACAGGCTGACACCTATTATTATTGACAATGATGAAGAATAGGAAGCAGAACAAATCCTCGACTACAGATGCTAGAACAATAGGGACATATTCCTGGTGCACTAGAAAGGATATGAAAGGACTGACAAATCTTGGGAAGCCATTGAGAATCTGGAGAACTCCTTTGAAATCATCCAAGAATACTGGCCTATAAACTACCCAGTGGCCCCCCTACCTAAGATCAATTCACACTATATTAGAATGGTTTGGGAACCAATGGAAGTTGACCCCCTGTGCAGCTGGACCTATACCTGATAAATTTTGGGAACATTATGATGATGAGGAATATGACTCTAGCTATTTGGAATTTGACTACTTCAGTACCGATGATGACTCCCTCCTTTAGCACATGGATAGGAATGAGCAGGAGGACTTGGACTAGGGTATGTGGTATTTTAGATTGGGGGAATGTAACATGTGTACATGTTCCAGCAACTGTATACTGGTTACACTTGTATTTTCCTTTGTTATGTTATTTCATTTGTTCCTGCTTATGTTGAGTGAATGATTGTTTCACTGTGGTATCATTAGGATTCTGGTAACTTGTTATGTTTTGTATTAGTTATGTTCTTGTACCAGCAGGGTTTTGCCCTAGGGATTCCAAGGGAAGGAATGGTCATGTATACCAGTGGTAGAGATAAGCCTTGGGTAAAGGATTGCCTTGGGCTTTCAGGAGTCCGGTAGGATCACAAGATCCTGGTAGTGTGCACTTACTGGTAATGACAGTAGTTGCAGGTTTTCAGGAACATCTACCTTTGGTGGAGGAAATCATGTATTTAAGAGAGGCTTCCTGACTAGCAGGAAATGCCAGACTTCAGACAGAACCTAGATAAGAAATATACTTGGTTGGGGGGTGATTGTCTCACTCACTTTCTCTTCACTTTTTCTAAGACCTTCTTGTCTTTACCTCTCTAGTCTCCCTTAGGAATTGAATGCTAGCTGGCCTACCACCAATTCCTATTGTATTAGTTCATACAGGTTACCACCTGTTACAATAGCACCTCCAAGGCTATGACTGGGGCAAACCCCAAAGTAAGTACATTCTGGTTATATATTAGCTGGTGATAATTACTAACCTTTCTTTTGCACTTAGACATCAAGTTGTCTCTGTTCCTGCGAGTCCTTCCTACATACGTGACATGCACCTGGGGAAGTAAGTACATCCTGTTTCCCATCTATATATTAGCTGCTGATAATTACTAACATTTCTTTTGCACTTAGATATCTGGTTGTCTTTGTTCCTGCAGGTCCTTCGCACACCAGTGACATGCACCTAGGGAAGTAAGTATATTTGATTTATATATTAGCTGATGGTAATTACTAACTATTCTTTTGCACTTAGACATCTGGCTGTCTCTGTTCCTGTCGGTCCTTCGTGTACAAGTGATGTGCGCCTGGGAAAGTAAGTACATCCTATTTCCCGTTTATATATTAGCTGGTGATAATTACTTGTAATGACTCACCAGAGGGTATCTTACAGTAAACTATTCTTACACCTATACTGGAGACCTTGAGGTCAACGGGTAAGGGTAGTTTGGTTCACTATAGTGGACAACTATGCATGCTATCAGATTGTAGTATTAAATGCGGGCTTGGGAAAGGCTCGTGTAATGAGGCCTGAGTTACCCTGCTATAAGGTCTGAGTCACCCTGACATGGCACCCAAGTTACCCTACCTAGCATATAGAGGTACTTACTTGGGGCAGTGGGGCGATCCTATAAGGACTGGGCACTCTGGTAAAATCTAAAGGTAACAAACTTAGTAGCCTTTGGGGGGCTATAGGAGGAGCTACAGGGCTCCGAATGCCCCAGGATTTTACAGAGGTATTCCTAACACCCCCCTGCGGCCCCAGCGTAAGGACCGCACATCATGGGCTTATGATTGTTGAGTTGCTCCCTTCCTAACAAAAGGAGTTACGTAGAGGCATTCTTATAACACCATATAAGTTGTCACCATCCATCTGACCAGATACTGTCTGTAGGATATATGAGAGGGTATATGGTGTGCTCCAGAAGAAGGGCAATCTTCTGGAACCAAATATGTGTAAAATGGACAAGAACTAAAGGAGTTACTCAGGTAATACTGGAAGAGTAGTCCAGAGCCTTCCAGGTAGTCCTGGGGTGGCCCAGAAGATGTTGAAGTATCTCCAGGCAGGTGAATCACACATAGACACAACTCATACCCAATCACTGTAAGACTATTGGAGTTGTTTGAGAACTCTAAAAGAATGATTCTTATCATGGTAGGGGTACTTTTGGGGAGTTGACTGTGGGTAGCACCCACCAGGGCAATCAACAAGGTACCCCACTGAGGGAGCCAAGTAGACTTTCCTATCAGGCAAAGACTTGACTAGAATGAAGTAGAAGATTCAGCTCGATCATGAGAGCTATGTCTACTAAAGGCTTGCATAGATGAAATGCATATGAGTATGAGAGTTTGTAAATGGTATATCTCCTCAGTTACATGATAGTTTGCCAGTAGCATGTCAATGATATGAAGAGTTTTTCTCCTGTGGTCGCATTAGAGATGCAGTGCTGAAACACTTAATGTTGGAAGGAGATTTAGCCAGAGCAGACCAACATCCACAAAGGAAGAATGTCCTGAGTAGTGTGTATTGGCAAGCCTAGAGGAGACAGGTGTGCTCATGATTCAGTCAGAGTAGTGATGGGTGGGAACTGGCAGTATATGATATTCTACTTAAACTATATACAAGTCTCACTCTACTCTGGCAATCAACTACCTCTCAAGAAACTTACTGAGTAAAGCTGTGGCTTAACGATATTAAGTTTTACTGTTTTGATTCTTCTTTACTCTATTGTTGATTATCGCTTTTGATCTTTGAGTCACTTCAGTGCAGTCACGAACTCAGGATCCATCTTCCCTTATGGCACCCCCATTACAGTATATTGTTAATCGACTTCCTCACTTAACTCTCTTGAACTTGTTGCCACAAAACCTTCCTATATTGACATATTTGAGTATGAGTCACTTGTCTGGTACAAGAAGCATCGGGTGGAAAGAATTGTGTCTTCCAAAGTTGGTTTTACTGACCCTGAAGCACAGGAGTATGCTATCCAAACCCTATGAGCAAACATTATCGCAGATCTACAAGGTTTGGAGTGGGAACCTGTGTTACTATTACTTGAAGCTGCTCTCATTGAAGTTCCTCAGGCATGTTAAGAATGGGTTGTTGTAGACCCAAGGGCCCTCATGCCATCCTTTTCCTATGATGCTGAGTTTACCAAGATGATGAGTGTCGACAATCAGGGTATCGGCTTTGCAAACTTTACACATAAGTACATTGAACTGTACATCCTTCCAGGAATTGGTCATCAGTTTCACATGGCTCAGGAATAGTTACATTTCTGAAATGAGTAAAGGCAAGCTGCATTTCATCAGGATATGGTCAAGATAGCATGGAGTTGGATGTTAGATCAATAGGCCGCATTTCATGAGCATGTCTAAAATGCAAACTTGCTAAATACCAGGATCGGAGCTCTGGAGAAGGTAATCCAATGTGGATATGCAATAGACTCTGATAATGATGCAATTATGAGAGATGCTCCTCCCCTTCTATTAGTGATTACTGAAAAACGTGCATCTAACTTTGCTCTGAAACTTCATGAAAGGTTGTGGAAGGTAGAAGAAAGGCAGTTTCTCACCTCTTTAAGGATATGAGAAATCAGTAAAGACTGGGAAGAGCAGTTCTGTCAGGAAGCCTCACAGGCTCCATCCAATCCTCCCCCACAAGCATGGAGAAGTAGAGACAATAGTCCCTCTGGGGTGCTAGGTCCTATGAACAGGCCACTGCCAAGGGTGGAGAGAAGGACAAGGTGGATACCACCGGTAGGAGAAATGTCAATGACTCTTTCAGGAGCCAGGAACACCCTGACGGTTGCAGTCTGACCACTCACAGGGGAGAGACCTTTTGGTAGTATGATGCCAGTCCCTACAGGACAGGCACTACAGATGCCAGCATGAAATACTCCTATTATTATTCCACCAGCTCCAGAACCTAAGCCATTGACTAGTAATTTTGGTCAAAATTTAGGGGTCCTGGGGGCTTCGATGCAGTCACTTATGAGTGATTGTTCCCCTGCTTATTGGGTCGGAGGAGACTCAGTTTTCACCAGACATTTTCATCATGTTGACGGGTGTATCAAACTACTTTCACAGGCAGTCAGGCACCCACTGGGACAGAATACGTCAGGTGAAAGGAGAGTTGAAGTTGAAAAAACCCCTTGTGATTTTTGAGGTTCACTTTGCCACCAAGGACTCCTGCTTACACTGGACACTTGTTTGGAATACCAACAGTCCCAGTTCAAACTTGGGCAAGCAATGGGAACTCTGAGTCAATCAGATAGTACTCGCTTACCGACTCCAACACCATACCCAGTTCTACCATCCAGGGGTGGTTCCTGCTTTAGTGGACCAGGTTGTTTGGAGGAATCCTTTGATGGATATGATGTTCCAGGAGGAGGTGGAGGTAACAGACCTCCTACAGGTGGAAATGCTGGGACTGGAGCAGATCCAGATGGTTCTGATTCCTCTAGCAGTTCAGACAATGATACTGACTCCCTCCCCAATCTTGAGCAATTCCTTGGGTGATGTAAGTCAAACTGGAATGACTCAAAGAAGTGATGCTATGACCGCAGAACTCGTAAGCTAGCCAAATTCTTACAGTCATGTAAGAACGAAAGTAAGACAGCTTCCAAGGTAAAGCCTAAGAAACCAGAGAAATTGGGTGATGTTAAGGCTTTTACTGGGGATGTTAATGATATGCTGAGGTTTCTTAGTGACGTGGAAATCAAGTTTAATTATTTCCATGAGTCTGTCACTGATAACATGGATAAAATTAGCTTGGTTATCCCTCTCTTGGAAGGTTCTGCCAAAAGCTAGTATATGGGTCTCCACTGTTATATTAATGAGGAGGCTGCCCAATTGAGCAGAATGCTATTTAACCCAGACAATGAACTATGTACCTGGGAAGGATTTCACTATCATCTGGAAACCAGTTTTGGAGGACATGCTGATCAGGATCGTGCTTTAGCCAAGTGGACCTCTTTGGAGATGAAACTGGGCCAAGTAGATAAGTACTTGGACAAGGTTATTGATCTAATGACCACACTAGTGTATCCGGATGGATGAGTAGTGAAAGACAAGGTGCGTATCAGCATTACATCAGAACTGCGGACAGCCTGGGCTCAGAAGAACCCCCATCCTGAGGATGTAAATGAGTACCTTGATCTCCTAAGGAAAACTGGCCATGACTTGGAAGACAATACATGCTTTAGCCAAACAGTGGTTAAGGATAAAGGATCCAGTCATGATAAGAGTGAGGATAAGTATTCCTCAAAGAAGCAACAGAAGAATGGACAGGGTTCAGGTAAGCAGAATCCCAAACCTGCTAATTCTTCAGGCAGCCATCAGTCAAACACGGAAAATTCAGAGTATTCAATTGCTCACAAGAATATTTCTAACACACTTCTTGACAAGTTCTGAAAGTTAGGCCAATGCACTAAATGGGGACAACCAGGTCACTTCTGGTGGAAGTATACCTTGGTCACTCTGGTTATTAGCTCTTCCAAGCCAGTCAAGGCATGCAAGCGATCTGCAGAAGAGGTGGGCCATATATCTGGTCCCTATAATAAAGTTAAGTGCATTGAGGCCCCTCCTCCTGCTACTAGAAAAATTCTTGAAGTCCATGAATCAACTCCTCAGATAATGGAGGTTGAGATAGATACTTCGGACTAGGTAAGTAACCCTCCGAAGAGAAATTAGTTAGCAACTAACAATTCCCTAGGCCAACGATGGCATGCTGGGGTGATAAGCTTCATGGACTGGAGATGGACAAGGTAAGTCCACCCTCCGAAGACTATGTATAGAAAGCTAAATTTGACTAGACTGAGCGGAGTAAGGTAGTCAAGGATGGAAAAGGTTTTCTTATGGGTTTTCGGTATTAGGGGTTCTCTCTATTATGCATTTATTGGGTTTTTCTTATTATATTCTGTCTGGTTTTTCTTGGTTTGTTTGGATCTGGTTTAGTTATGTTTACATCAGGTGGGACTTGATTATATACAATGAAAGTTATTTCCACATTTACCTGAGGAGGGTTTAGTACCAGAATTCATACTGGTGTGATAGTAAACAGTACTACTTACTTTAACTCATGATTTTATAACTTAACTGTTTGCAAAACACTTTAAACTTAACTGCGATTGACCTATTTTGACCTCTCTTGTATTGAAAGATGAGAGACCCCATACCCTTACTTACCTACTAACATTATTTGATACTAGAAATGTCTAGTGAAGGAAGAACCAGAAAGCAGCAGAGACTCTCATGTCCCCCAAGACATACAAAGTCTATCCAGGTAAAGGTTAGACTCGAGTGGCAACTGAATGCAAAAAGGAGTAGTGCGGAAGCAGTACTACTCCTGGATAGTGGCACTATGGGAGCTGTGCTCAGTAGCAGATGGGTAAAGGACACTCAAATACTCTTTGTCCCAAGGAAGACTCCTTCCCCCATATTAGATGCAAGTGGGAACAATATCCCAGGATCAGGTCTCCATTATACCAAGGTGGTAAAGATGAAGATAGGAGACCACTCAAATAAAATGAGCTTCGAGATTGCAGAAATGCCAGAGGCCAAAATTGATGGGTATCTTCTGATGTCCTGGCTCTCTGAGTATAACCCGGACATTGAGTAGGAAAAGGGTATACTGGCTTGGCAGTCAGTATACTGTAAGGCAAATTGCCTAGCTGGATGTAGTTATCAGTGATTAGAATTCATCACTAATGAAGAAATAATGGCTGAAGATCAAGGATCTGTCCATCTCCTTGGGATGGCTAAATTCTCAGATGAAGATGGGAATGATATCGCAATAAAGCTCCTCCCAGAATATAAGGACTTTAGTGATATCTTTAATCAAGAAAGGATAGAGTCCTTACTGAAGTACTCTAAGTACAATCACAGGATTGAACTACAGGCGGGAATGACTCCTCCTTTTGGTCTGATCTATCCCCTCTGAGAGAAGGAACTAAAGGTACTCCGTGAGTACCTTGATGAGATGCTAGTAACCGGAAAGATCAGGAGATCCAGCTCACTGGCTGCTGCTCCTGTATTATTTGTACCAATGCCAGATCCTACACTATGGTTATGTATTGACTATAGAGGACTGAACAAGATAACTGTGAAGAGCTGTTATCCCCTCCCACTAATGAATGAGCTGTGGGATAGACTTGGTAAAGCGATGGTATTTACCAAGTTAGATCTGAAAAACAGTTATTACCTTTTGTGAATGGCAAAGGGTGAAGAATGGAAGACTGCTCTTTATTGTCAGTATAGCTTGTATGAGTATACCGTGATGCCTTTTGGAGTATATAATGCACCATCTACTTTCCAGACAATGATAAATGATGTATTTAGAGGTCTACTAGATGAAGGAGTCATTGCTTATATGGATAATATCTTGATCTACTCAGAGACTAATAAGGAGCATGTTGCTCTAGTTAGGAGAGTAATGGAAAAGTTGCGAGAAGCAGGCTTATGCGTTAGCATCAAGAAGTCAACCTTCCACTAGAGAGAAGTTGAATTCCTAGGGTATAAATTTCTGATCATGGGATATCAATGACAATGGAAAAGGTAGAATCAATCAAGAACTGGTCGAGTCCAAAGAGTGTCATTGAAGTACAAAGCTTCATGGGCTTTGCTAACTTCTACCAAAGGTTCATCAAGGGGTTTAGCAAGATAGTGAGGCCATTGACAGACATGATGATGAAGGACATAGTAAAATGGGACTGGACACCAGCCTGCATGGAGGCTTTTGAACAATTGAAGGAGTTGTTTACATCCAGCCCTATTCTAGCACACTTTGACCCTAACCAGCCAACAAAGTTAGAAACCGATGCAAATGACTTTTCATTAGGTGCTGTTCTGTCGCAGCTCTGTGAGGATGAGAAATGGCACCCAGTGGCCTATCATAGTAGGAAGTTTGTACCAGCAGAGGTGAATTATGATGTCCATGATAAGGAAACGACCGTGATTGTGGCAGCATTCAAAGAATGGGATCATTTACTGAGGTTTGTCACTGATCAAATTGTTATATATACTGATCACAAGAATCTTGAATACTTTGATACTACTAAGATACTGAATAGATGGCAACACCGCTGGGCAGAATTCTTACAACCATTCAATTTTAAGGTTATCTACTATGAAGGTAGGTTGAACAAGAAGGCAGATGCATTGTCAAGGTGTAGGGACTACTGCTTTGAGGGGGGGGGTGATTCTCAACTAAACTCTGAAACAACTTTTTTTTGACCTGGTCAATGGGTTGTAAATGAGGAGTGGGACATCTTGTGACCACAGGTATTGCAATCTTGCCAAGGCTATCAGTTGCAATCTTTCTTTTTGGAAGTGCTTAAGAAAGTAAGTAGTGCTGATGACAAGTACATGGGCATATTCAAGTCAGTCATCAGTGGGCAGAAAGATGTTGACCCTTGTTTTTTGGTAGAGAAAGACTTACTACTCTATAAGAATAGGTAGTACATACCCGAGGCCAAAGAGTTGAAGCAAGCAATCATGGAAGCAGAACATGATTCTTAGATCGCAGGAAACTTTGGGACATACAAGACATTTGGATGAATCAAGGCAAACTTCTACTGGCCCAAGATGGATGAGCATATCATGGAGTATGTGTACACTTACGATACATGTCAAAGGAGCAAGACAGTCTGGCATAAGAAATTTGGATTACTTGAACCAACTGAGGTGCCAATAAGATCATGGAATGATATTTCTATGGACTTCATTGTAGCATTACTGGAGTCTGAGGGATATACAAAGTTATGGCTCATTGTTGATCGATTCTTGAAAATGACTCACTTTATACAATTGACAATGGAGGTATCTATAGAAAAGTTGGCATTAATATTCCTGAAGGAGATATGGCACCTACATGGGCTCCCAGAATTGATAATCTCAGACTGAGATAGCCAATTCACCTCTAAGTTTTGGGTAAGCTTAATGAAGTTACTATAAATCAAGCTTAATATATTGATGGCTTTCCACCCAGAAACTGATGGGCAGAGTGAATGGGTGAACCAGACTTTGGAACAATATCTTCAGAGCTATTGCTCATATCAGCAAGATGATTGAGTGTCTTTGTTACCATTAGCAGAGTACGCATATAATACTTCTACCTTGGAATCCACTAGGGCTTCTCCTTTTGAGATTAACTATGGATTCAATCCTCATACAAACTGGTCAGGCATAGTTCCAGATAGCCAAGGGATTCATCCAAGCAGCAAGCTCTTAGTACGGAACTGGGAAGGTTCATGGCAAGAGGTCAGAGAAACCTTACAAGGGGCACAAGAAAAGCAACAGAAGTGGCATGACCAAAAGAGGCTACCATCTCCAAAATATGTTACAATGGAAGATGTGACTAATAGAGTTGCAAGAAAAGCCGACCAGGTAATGTTGAACTGAAAAAACATCCAGACAAAAAGGCTGATGGAGAAGTTAGACCACTGAATATTTGGCCCCTTTGTGGTTCAATGAAAGGTAGGGTCCTGGGCATATGAGCTTGAACTCCCAGCTCATTGGTCAATCCATCCCGTATTCAATGTCAGTTTACTGGAACCATACCGTGATGATCCAGTTGGTAGGCCCCAGAAGGAAGTTCTGTTACTAGAGATAGTAGACAATGAGCTAAGCTATGTTGTGGAAGCTATCCTGGATAGTCATTAGTATGGTGGGATAAAGATGAGTTCCCGCCACTGTTTCGTTCAATACTTAGTAGCGTGGGAAGGTTATGGAGCAGAGGAGAATTCATGGAAACCTTTAGAGATGCTAGAAGGAATGGCCACAGAGACCCTAAATGATTTCCACCAAAGGTATCCATCTAAGCCACAGGATCACCACATAGTGGATGTACCGAAACTGGGAAATAAATGATGTTGCTAATAGTCTGGGACAAACCTTAGAGAAGAGGGGAGTTGTGTAACAACCCACCAGAGGGTGTCTTACAGTAAATTATTCTTACACCCATACTGGAGACCTTGAGGTCAATGGGTAAGTGTAGTTTGGTTCACTATAGTGGACAACTATGCATGCTATCAGATTGTAGTATTAAAGACAGGCTTGGGAAAGGCTCGTGTAATGAGACCTGAGTTACCCTGACATGAGGCCTGGGTTACCCTAACATGAGGTCCGGGTAACCCTGCCATAAGGTCTGAGTTACCCTGACATGGCACCCAAGTTACCCTACCTAGCATATAGAGGTACTTACTTGGGGCAGGGGGGCGATCCTATAAGGACTGGGCACTCCAGTAAAATCCAAAGGGAACAAACCTGGTAGCCTTTTCGGGGCTATAGGAGGAGCTACAGGGCTCCGAATGCCTCAGGATTCTACAGAGGTATTCCTACCACCCCCCTGTGGCCCCAGTATAAGGACCGCACATCATGGGCTTACGGTTGTTGAGTTGCTCCATTCCTTACAAAAGGAACTGAGTGGAAGCACTCTTGTAATACCGTATAGGTTGTCACTGTCCGTCCGACTGGATACTGTCTGTAGGATATATGAGAGAGTATAGGGTCTGCTCCAGAAGAAGGGCTATCTTCTGGTACCAAATATGTGTAAAACAGACAAGAACGGAAGGAGTTACTCAGGTAATACTGGAAGAGTAGTCCAGAGCCTCCCAGGTAGTCCCAGGGTGGCCCAGAAGATGTTGAAGCATCTCCAGGCAGGTGAATCACACATAGACACAACTCATGCCCAATCGCTGTAAGACTATTGTGGTTGTTTGAGAACTCTAAAAGCATGATTCTTATCATAGTAGGGGTACTTTTGGGGAGTTGACTGTGGGTAGCGCCTACTAGGCCAATCACTAAGGTACCCCACCAGGGGAGCCAAGTAGACTTTCCTCTCAGGCAAAGACTTGACTAGAATGAAGTAGAAGATTCAACTCGATCATGAGAGCTATATCTACTAAAGGCTTGCATAGATGAAATGCATATGGGTATGAGAGTTTGTAAATGGTATATCTCCTCACTTGCATGATAGTTCACCACTAGCATGTCAATGATATGCAGAGTTTTTCTCCTGCAGTCGCATTAGAGATCCAGCGCTGAAACACTTAATGTCAGAAGGAGATTTAGCCAGAGCAGACCAACATCCACAAAGGAAGAATGTCCTGAGTGGTGTGTGTTTACCAGCCCAGAGGAGACGGGTGTGCTTATGATTAAGTTAGAGTAGTGATGGGTGGGAACTGGCAGTATATGATATTCTACTTAAACTATATGTGAGTCCCACTCTACTCTGGCAATCAACTACCTCTCAAGAAACTTACTGAGTGAAGCTGTAGCTTAACAATATTAAGTTTTACTGTTTTGATTCTTCTTTACTCTATTGTTGATTTTTGCTTTTGATCTTTGAGTCACTTCAGTGCGGTCGTGAACTCGGGATCCATCTTCCCTTAGGGCACCCCCATTACATTACTAACCTTTCTTTTGCACTTAGATGTACCACTGTTGAGCCTTCCAACCCCCAAGAGTGAGGTAGGAAATGCAGAGCCCTGCATAGTCATGATATAAGTTGAGGGGGGATGGAGAGAGCATCAGCAAAACATCCCCACTTACCCATCATGTCTATGCATCCCCTGATATCGAGCTCACAATTATTCTTTTATTTGAGTAGTCTTATCCAGGAGAGTACACTGGAGCACCCCCTCTTCGAGCAAGCAGTGGAGGACAAGGCGTAAGTGAAATGCTCCTACTCCAATCTGTCACATATTCTAAACTAATACTCATAAGGGGTGCTATAGTGACATCACCTATGCGAAAAGCTGGTGTGGGTTCTCAAAACCTCTTGCCAGCACTGTTGCCTACAGTGTATGGCACTAGCAAAAGGCCCGCGAGAACTTGAGGGTGGCTGGTCATGTGTTGAGCTTGGTTTGTTGTGTGATTAACTGTGCACCCTGCAGTGTGTGTAGCTGTGCACTCATACTGCACTTGCTATACCCTCAGCTATGCACTCACCCTGCCCTCAGCTGTGTACTTGCCATGCAAGTAGCTCTAGAGTGTAAAAATAAAATAAAACCTAACCCTTAATAAAGCTAAGAAATCAATATAGACTGGTAAGAAAATAAAAAGGATCCTCTTTGACTGTAGAATTATCCTGCAATTGTAGTACCCAATGATAACCAGATTCACCTTTTGAAAAGAATAACATATAGTGCAAAGGCATATATGAAGTATGATTCCCATTTATTATAGAAAAATGTAGTCTATTATCATTACTTCTTGATGCTAAAATAATGTCACAAAATCCACTCTCTGTATATTCATTTCTAATAATTATAGCCACCTTATTACCAGTTGGCAAGTTGTATCTTCACTTATCTACTCCTGATTCAACAATTAGTTGTAGTTGTGAGTTTAATACTATTCATGTTATCCTATCAGCAGCATTAATATTTGCAGTATCTAATCTTTCCTTTGCTGTTTGATATATGCAAATAAATAGATTGCACTCATCCAATATGAGTGTAAGTTGTTCAAGAAGGTGTAAATCTAAATCTGAAAAAGATATAAACCATATAATAATAGCATATTGTGGATTATACAGGAATAGTTATGCAAATTGAGATATACCATGTAGTACAGGTTCTAGTAAACTCTGTAAATAATATAGCTCACTATGAATCTGAAAGCATTGAACTCCTGGTTCCCAGGTTACTATACATATATCTGCTTGATATTTACTCAAAGTAAAAGAAAGTGCAGAGTTATATCCTTGAATTTTATTGCAAAATACTCGACTTATACAGTCTTAGATTTTCATCAATGATTGGAGTAGCTCTGGTGGAGGCAATAGGAGTGGCAACTGAACTGTACCTTTCTTATAACATTGTTTGAAAACTGACTATATTGTTGTACTTCTTGATGTGTACTTATTGAACCAATGTTTTACATTACAAAAATCACAAAGCATGTTCATTTGTCCTAAATTCAATGCTTTCTACCTTGCTCACTTCATGATAAATGTAAGTAGTATTGTTGGTTCAAATATGTATTTCCATATTGGTAATAATAGTATGTAAGTTTCTATATTTGCATTCTATTTCATATTAGCTCATTTAATTTTAAGTATTACTTTACTTGACATATCTCTATAACTGATTCATTCTCTCCCTTAATATCTATCTTCTGTAGTCTCTGTATTGGTCCCCTTCTCCAGGGTATCAGATGTTTGGCCTTTGCCATATTAGTAACTTTATACACATCATAATACTTGTTATATTATGTGAAAGGATATTAAAACTTACTAAATAGTCTCTATATATTTTATAAATTTATCCATGGCTATTTCTATCAAATTCTGATGGGCTCTTATGCTGTTTACACCTACTACATTATTGGTTTGACATTGTGCTATGTGCCCTTATTAGTTACACAACTATATACTCACTACTTATACTAAATGGAAATGTAAGCTCTTACCAAATGTGATAAATATAATGTAATATAGTATGAAATACTGTATATTTTGTCTGAATATAATGTAAGGAATAATAATATTATAATAATACTTTATATTGTGTAGTTGTAAAGGTGTATACTGTATCATCTCTTTTACTTGTTTTTACTGGCAGAATGTGTGCAATGGTTCTTGCAACTTTGGCATTGCTTACATAAGTATAGGAGTTGGTTATGAATTCTTACCTCAAAATCCAGATCTTTTAATTTATGTATATTTTTCTAGTTTCTTTTTAACATTTTCTTTATTTTTATTATACAATTCTACATTCATGTTTTTACTGTATATTATTTATTTTTTCCATTATATGCATTCTTTTTTGAATTGGAGTGTGGCTCATTCTATCTTAGTTTGTTGTGGTATTTTATTGTATTGTGGCTTGGATGTTTTAGTCGTACACGCCAAGAAAGCAACTCCAGTACAATATAGACGAGGAGATGAGAACCTACTTGACAGCTCACTCCCTTGACCTTTGCCACCCAACAGAATCCAATCTGGATTCAGCCATCATTTTCACTCACTCCCTTCCCCTGGTCATGGCCCAGATCACACTTGTTTGAGACAAGCACTGGGCTGAAGACATGGAGGAAGTCGAGCGCCATCTAAGACTCTTGGTGTGAGATACTACCAAGAACTTTAGGATATCAAATAGGTGCCATCTGGCTAAGGGGAAGGAGGCTGGTAGTAGTAAGGTCATGGGACCTCAGAGTAAGTATTCCCCTGTACTATCTATTATCTGTTATCCCATCTATCATCTGTTATCCTCATGCTAATACATTTTATTAGTGATTCAGCTCGATTGGGACTCCTCTTATTACCTTCGAGCAATAAGGATACATATCGTCTACTGGATGGGTGTCCTAGAACTTGTGCACCCATTCCTTGGCCACGCCTGGTGTGCTAGCAACTTGGACCAGGGAATTGCCTGGGGGGTTATGGCATCACTGAGCATAGATAACCTACTTGAGGTAGTCAAGCGAGAGTGGGTGTCGGGGGCAATCAGGTGCCCCCAATATTTCCTGGGGGTGACCAGTGAGGGCACCCAAGCACTTCATTAGGTGCCCTCCAAGCCTCTCCTGCTCACCCAAATCATCTTTTTAAATAAAGATGATGACATCTGGGCGTGGCTCCTTGCTAATTGGGCCAGACACCCACTGGACCTAACTGTTCTGGAGTCATGTCTGGGTGAGGGAGACACTGAGCACTGGACCCCTGAGCCTGCTCATAATAGATACCCTTTCTTCAACTGCAAGGTCTGGGATCACTGTGGGCAGGCTGGAGATATCAAGGAGGCCATGGTAGAGGAAGAAACGGAGGGGGAGGAGGAGCAGGAGGAGCAGGGGGAGGAACTGCAGGAGGAGGAGTAGGTGGTTGGTTTTGGGGAGGATACGGGTAAGGTGGAGGGGTTGGATGTGCTTGTGGAGGAGGATAATGAGGAGGATGAGTCTGAGGGGGACTCTGGTGAGAGGTCAATTGTGATTAGTGACGTAAGTTTCTAGCCTAACCTTGATTTAGTTAACTCAACTAATCACCAATATAGGAGGAAGAACTGGTTGAGGAAGCAGGCTCCTCAACAGGCTAGGACTCCCCACCACCAGGTGACACTGCACCTTCTGGGCACTCGAACGAGGACAAGGATCGAATAATGCTTGTTCTTATCTGAGAGCAGCCATAGTTGGTAGAGTTCCTGGCTCCATCGCAGCCAACTAACTATGGTTGGGACAATGGGGACCTGGACAGCTTCTCTTCCCCTGATGCACTGATGGTGCCACTGACACCCTTGATGCCCCCTGTGCCCCACATGTCTTTGGTTGGCTCTAACCTCATAGCTCCTCTGATAGTTCCTTTGGCTCGTTCGTCCCCCCCGGTGCCCCACTGAGGCACACAGGTCCGGAATGCCCCAAAATAATTTTCCACAGCCATAGATTTTATTTTATCTTAAGTAGAATTTTCTTTATATTTTTTTTTTTCTTTTTTTTTTTTGCTATCTGATTGCAGGTTTTATTTTTATTTCCTATTTTCAGATTTGTTTGCTAGGTTTAGCTAGTAGTTCTTAGCCTGTACTTGTTAGCTACTATTGATACCTATTGATGCTTCCGACATCTCCTATTGCTAGATGTTTTGATCTCAAGTGCCTGGTATGTGATACTAATGATACCATTTGATGTCCTTGCTTTGGCATCTCTCATTGCTTGTCATTTGGATCTCGAGTACCTGGTACAGTACTGTAGACTACAGTATGTGATAATAGTAATAGCATTTAGCCGCCTTGCTTTGCCATCCAGTGTGTCACCTAGTATTAGCTGATGATCTGAGTCTATTGTTTACAAGGGTATGCATATTAGTGATGAGATAGACCAGGGTTTGAAGTTGGTCAGGAACAGCTACACAACAATCCCTGTCTGTCTCATCACTAATATCTATGTGTGAGTAGGTCGGATTGCTTGAGTTCAGCCTCTCGAGTATTCAGCTATGTTGACTCGACAACAGGAGATGATTTCAGACACTTGTAGTACTCGTTAGGCAATGTGAGAATACTGTAGTGCCAATACCACAGGTAAAACATACTGTTCATGGCTAGATTTTATTAAGCCAACCACCCTAGCAACAACCTCATTTTGGCTAATTTTTTCATGCCAGAGTCTTGAGTCTAATCATAGTTGAGAATGCTTAGATTATAATGAATATAATGTTGAACACTCTGAAAATGCTATTTTGCAAGCAAATCTTTTGCTTCAATAATGAGTGATAGTCAGTGATCCAGGACCCCCCTTAGACCCCTGCATATTAGACATGATGTGTTGTATACAATACAAGAAAACTATACAAACTTCTCATCTTCAACAAACTGTTGTCATGATACCAAAAGCTGTCAGTAACATTTCTACATTACCAATGTCTCTTGGCATATTCACGACCACATAATATCCCATGATGTCACAATCATCATAGCATGACATCCCATGACATCATAGTTATGACAACATGATGTCCCATGGTGTCATGGTTGTGACCCAATCCTTGCACCTTCTCCAGTGTACCTTCAAGCTTTCTACTATATATTCTCTTCTATGGGCCTCCTCTCCAGCTACGTCCTCCCACCACCAAACCATTACATCAAGTTATTCCAATTTCTCTATGCACCAGCCTCTTGAGATAACCTTTGTGAATCTTATTTCTGACTAACCACTCAGGGGTGGCAGAGGGAGAAAGTTACAAACCAGTATACATCTCTCTATATAGTGCTTCATGGCTGGTATACCTTTGGAACCATGTTGTGAGATTTCTCAGGTCGCATGAATTGGCATTCTGATTAGCTTAGATCTGTTTGTTGTGCCTCTCCTCTGTGCAGATAATCATAATGCTAGAACTGACCCTATTCTTAACTGACCATCTTGTGCTCCACGATTCTAAATGTACCATACCATGCTACATCTTTCTTAACTCCCCCAGCATCATACCAATAATGGCACGCCAGGAGACCTTATGTGTCCCCCCTATGACCAAACACCCACCAGTATAAGGCAAAGGCCTGGGAGCAAGGAACTAGTAATAATTGATACCACACTTTATCATATGGTGAGGTTCCATATTGATGGGGGGTCTGCCTCAATGAAGCTCTCTCAGCCCAAGAGCAAGCAACCAAGGCTGAGGCCAAGAACTGATAGTGAAATAGAAGGCTGGTTTGATAAGGGAATATCCATCACCTAGGAGGACTAGGTAGCCTGTGAGGAGCCAAATGAGAGAGGTGAGAAGGTGTTGCATGTTATTTTGTGCAAGGAAGGTATGCAATAGCAGGTGTGTAGTACATGTCATGAAATACTCAAATAGCACATCTTCAGGAAACATTATTGAATTCTTCCCTAATATAGACATTGAGATGCACAATTCCCATCCACACCTGACCAGCCTGCAAGTGCTATCTCTGGACCAATGCGATGCACTTGGCACCTCCTATCAGCAAGTGAAAATTGGTGCAGGTGAACTGTATGTGGCCCTTGATTGCAACTATCACTGCCTTCTTGTTGTATTTACCAATCCAGCCCTCACCATCTATGGTAAGCAGGTTGGGGCAAGGATCGTGAAGCAGGCTATAGACAACATTACCAAGTACTGTGAGATTCAGCCTCTGAGGCTTTCCGGTAATGTGAGGCACAGTCATACAGAGGATTGGCTCCTGCAAAACCCACAATACTATGCCTATCCGAACTCGTGCTGTAGCGTGTTCCATTTTGGCATTTGGGCACAACAAGGACATGAGGTCCTAGGACCCATTTTGACCAAGGATACAAATGATGTCAGTTCAAATACATGCAGAAACCTACAAGCACTGCTTGCCTCATTCCAGAATATCAAACAGTATAAGCAGTTGCTTCTCGGGACTATTGACAGGCCACAATGTGACACAATGCAGCTGCTATTGAGCTATTACCTTATGACTTCTAGAATCTATAGACTGATTATGACAATGAATGTGTTTCCCTATGCACATGCCTCATCAACATCGTAACAGAGTTGTACCTGGACCAGGGTGACCTTGACTGGACAATAAGTGCACTATTGGGACAGTTTGTAGGGGCTGGGCTTTGTGCATTCAATTTGGAATGCTGCTTTCACTTTCCAAGAGGTTTGATGGCAGGCATCTGTGGTTGTAAGCTAATCTACATTATAAGACTCTGGACTGATTCCTGACTCTGATTGGTTTTGAATATACATGGGTCCCTGCTGTAGCATGTTTTTGGCAGCAAGACTGAGGCAGGTACCCATAGGGGGCAGACATGTAAATAGAAGCATGAATGTGTAAATGGCACTGCTCTACCTGATCTTCAGAATGAGGGTTCCGATTCTGAATCCTTTCTGAGAAATTAACTTCGCTTATTTGTGTGATGAGATGTATCTGCCCTCTGTTGTACTGGATTGCCCCCAATGGCATGGAGTTGTACAGATATGTGGATATGGATTTGTGGTATATCAGAATAAAAAAGATAATATGAGAACAATTGATAATGTAGCTAGCAACAACATTCCTAAGCCTACTATAATGGATAACTAACATTTGTGAAATTAGCTTCTAATTTGCACAAGTGTCATGATACAAAGTGATGTTGAGACATGGCCCAAGAAGGAGAAGTAGCTTATGTTACAATAGAGAGAATAAGGTGATCTGATAAGATGGGGCAATATAAGGCATCAAGCTACAAGTGCTAAACCTGTTTGAATATTAGTTACAGTTCACCATGTGCAAACCTCTTGACCCAGTGTTCCACTGATATGTGTCAAGATCTGCACTATACAGTACTCCTACATCTCATAATATATAGAGGACCCTTGAGATCGACTAGGCAGACTTTCACCATGGCTGTCAAATATCTATTTTGTTGCTGAAGGTATGTGTAGGCAGGAGCATATGAGAAACACTTATGAACTGCACATGCAAATCTGGACATCATACTTACCTCTATTATATGATATACACCTTCCATGAGTGCTATTAATGATACTGAAACGGATCTATTCCTCACCCAAGAGGTAAATGACAAGAATGAACAGTCAGATTCAGAATATGAATCTAATCTGGACCCCACTGGATGCAATACCAATGTATTGAATGATGATGTCATGCACAAGTCTGATGCTGAAGTACTCAACCACAACACTTCAGCAATGGCTGGCAGACAATCACGTTACCCAGGTGCTGGGGAAGCAATTAGGGACGTGAGCAGGTTTGAGGATGAACACCGTACTCTGTACCAGGATCCATGGGCTCCGTTTGCCAATGCTCAAGATTTCAAACTTGCATCTTAGTTCATTCAGAGCAAAGTCTTGAAGTCTCAAATCAATGAATTCTTTTCCAGTAGTATGGGTAGTTCTATGTCAGTTGGCTATAGTTCAATGCACATGCTGGAAAATCATCCCCAATGATTGGACCCCTACGGTCTATATCTACAGGTGTTCAAAACTGAAGTTGACAATTGCAAGAGAATATAGTATTTCTTCTATTGGAACATCCTTAACCATGTCAGATACCTTCTTTGGTAGATAGCATACAGGGATGACTTGGTCTACATGCTGTGACATGAATATGATCACAATGGACATGTGATATATGCTGAAATGCATACAGCGAACTAGTGGTGGGATGTCCAAGTACTGTACAACCTGTATCACAACCTCCTTCATCAGGTCATTGGCAAACCATTTATAGGATACACTTCCATGTGGTGCAACTCTTGTTCCACTAATTGGAATGTCTGATCAGATGCATCTTACTAACCTCTCGGGAGACAAGAAAGTGTGGCCTGTCTATATTATGACCAGAAATCTCCTATCAACTAAGTGTAATAGACCTAAATCAAGGGCAGTCCTTCTTCTTGCACTATTACCCATCCTGGCCAAGTTTCCACAGTCCTCTTCAATAGACTAACTGCAGAGACAAATCAATATCACCATACTATAAGGCATATTCGAACTCATACTGTCACCCTTGCAAGATGTGGTACTTGACAGTATCTCAATCAACTGTGTGGATGAAAAGGTTTGGCGGTGCTTCCCTATCTTATCTGCATGGGTTGCAGACCATATGGAAAATGTTGCACTACACAGAGTAAAATCTAATGCCTGTCCAAAATATGAGGTACCTCCTGATGCATTAGGTGCCAATGCACAGGAGACATATCAGATACGAGATTATACCACATATAAACATTTTGAACAAGAAAATAATCATTGGTTACTGGACTCTGGGTTGAGAGATATAAATACCATATTTGATGCACTTGCCAGTAGTATCAAGATGGGACTGAATGTCTTTCATGGGCTTCAATGGGTTTCAGTACCTGATCTGCACAAGCCAGATTTGCTCTATATAGTTGATTTCAGACTATTCAAGCATATGATAGACTGGGTTCAGGGATTCCTCAAGAAATACACATGACTGCAGGCTTTTGATGATACCTGGAAGGCTTTACTACCATAGTACACAGGATTCTTTGCACCCAAAAAAGTATACTATAAGGTTACACAGTAGCAAGGAAAGGAGATGAGGATCCTGGGGCATTGTCTTTTGGGAGTTCTCACCATAGCATTGAGGCAGCCTGATAGTATGCAAGTATTACCATTCAAATACATACTCACCTGCATCAGTTCATTACTCAATCTCACTTTGATAGCCCAATATAGAAGGCACACACCTGAGACCCTAGATTATATGGAACAATATCTGAATTGGTTTCATGATACAAAAGATATCCTCTTGGAGTTTCAAATATTGAAGTGGACATAGGCAAAGGTTGATGAGCAGCAATGGGAGCTACAACGTCAGAGGATATGGGTAAACTAATGTGTTGCAAAATCCAACTGGTATCAGGTACAGGAGCAGGATTATGAAGAAGAGATCCACCAACCTATGAAACTAATCCATACAGAATCTCATTTCAACTTCATTAAGATGTATCTACTAAGTCATTTTCAGGGTCACATATACCAGTTTGGAAACATTCAGATGTATTCTACAGAGTTTGGCAAGCTTACACATAAGTAACAAATCAAGGAGGGGTAGCACCATTCAAATAAAAATAATGCTACAAGATAGATCCTGCAGAGCTATGGTCAACAGCATGCGATCTGAATGAGACTTTTGGACTTGAATTCCCTTCAATGTCGTGGGGCTGATCTTCCTGCTGATGTCGTGGAATATTTAGATAAAATGAATTCTGTATCCACACCAGTCACCAATCATAGGATCCTTAAGGGGTATCATGATGATGTTTCCCATATGATAGATTTTTCCAAGGTCTTGGGTATTACACTAAAGACTATCTGTTGGGAATTGATTTGATATACCTGAAATAGCCTGCTCACCAAGTGCTGCATTCTTGAAGATCTTGCCATACTTTGATTCCTTCTAGTTGAACTACTAATGTAACTTGAAATCCCTATTCCAGCATTCCAGGAAACTGACATTTATGACATCCACAGGATGCACTCCACTGATACCCAACTCTTCAGGAACCAGGCGAGTCACAATGATTGGGTTTGGTACAGATGTGTGACAAGCATATGTATGGTGTGCTCCAGGACCATCTCCCAGGAAAGCTCCTTGCACTCTTCAAAACCAGAGACTACATGCATAAGGACACAGTTTGCAGGCTGGCAATGTGTCCAAATATTGAATATGGTTAACTCAGGATGCATATCTGATGTTCACACCCTTGTCATGATCCAGCTAAGAGAAAATGCAGGAGAGTTTACTATAGTAGATATAGAGATGATCCCAGGCTTGGTATACCTCATCCCTGAGACAGAGCAGTGATGGCTTGTTAACAGCCATATCGATTTAAGAACATTTAATGAGATTTAATGAAGAATCATGAGATCAGACAATTGGGCAATGACTGTTTGCTTGGGCAAGTATTCTGCATTGAGGATTGTTGAATGGTATGGAGAATATTATAGTATCTTTCATTGTAACCTGTATATACAAAGCTTTATGTAAAAACAAACTAATAGATACAAGTAAAAGTACATGATATAAAAGATTACTGTAGAGAATTGGTCAGTGTGTGAGATTGTGACCCTGATGAGACCACACAGGGAAACATTGCAGGTCCTGACATTGTGATAATGTTGTGGGATGTTGTGGGTCCCAACATAGCCAGAATGCAGTGAAGAAACCAGACAGATTACAATGAATTGCAGCAATGCCTTGTAGCCTCACAGTGAGGAACTAACAATAGCAATGCATTAGGATGCTGGGAAGAAGCAGGGCAGGGATGGGGACATTGTGGGATGGAAAGCATCTGTAGTTGCTCTTGGGATGGAGTTACAGTGTCACAATGAGAGATCAAAGGAACATGATGAAGGGTGTCCTTGTGTGGCCACACCCAATAGTGCTCCCATGAGGTGACGACCATAGTCAGATGTCAGGATATGGAGAAAAAGCTATGACAGAGATGCAGATGTTCAGGCATGGTGAGGATATTGACCCAATGTCAAGTAGTGTCCAGAGGTAGCAGACTGTTACTATGTGATACAGGACGTACTATGGGCAATGTTGTATTGCAATGCACATCAGGATACATAGGGTGCAACTGGGGGTTGCAATGTAACTCAGGATGTATCAGGTACATGAGTTGTACAAGAAATGCAGTGTGCATCAGTATGCGATGCCCATGCATCAGAAGTGGGATTTTTTTTTGCTGATGTAGTGGTAATACTACTGAGAGAAACATTAAGTGAGGTAAAGGTTTCACATGACTCATAGGTATATGAGTCATATGTTATATGTAGGCTGATTAGTAAAGCAGATTAGGATTTTGCATTATGACTCATAGTTAAGAGTCATAGGGTTTCATATGATTGCACACTTGCAAGTCATAGTTATTATTAGTATGTTTATTATTTGAGTGACTCACAGTTGTGAGTCATATGACGTATTTGTGAAATGACTCATCATTGTGAGTCATATAAATAGTTTTATTGGTTACTTTTGATATGATTCATAGTTATGAGTCATATGAGATTTTGCACTTATGACTTGATTGGAGTTATAAGAGCTTTTACATGACTCATGATTGTGAGTCATATGGGTTAGGGTTTGTGGGAAGAGGTCTATATAAGGAGGGGGTTTATTCTAAGGGAGATAGCTCTTCACACAACTACTTAAGTTATTTCCTATCTATATAATTTACAAATAAAATACTCTTTATACTCCTCCAGTACCTAAGTACCTTTGAAGACTTGAGACTACAGACAAGTAGGTACTACTTGGCAGATTCAAAAGTATTCGGAAATCGTCCGTGCACTTGACGCCAAGTGTTAAAGAGATTGGGCCAGATAAAAAACATATAGGTTTGAAAGTGAGAACATAGAAAAAAGTGAAAATGGTGAGAGATAGGTTTAGAAAGAGAGCAATAGGATTACGTGGTTTATGACTGAAATTTATTGCCGCCATTGGCAGCCACATACTTGATCATTATATCAGGTAATTTAACAATCTCGTGATTGATTTCTTCAATGGTAATCTTATCCCACTCCTCTCAAAGGACCCTTTCCATTTCTGATGGGGTGGTGATTCGTTCTTGTCCCCGGCAGCGTAATATTCTCCATTTCATTAGCCTCCAAATATGCTCAATAGGATTTAGGTCCGGAGAGTTTGGAGGCCACTTAGCCTTTGGTATGCCTTCATTCTCTCGCTCCTGATTGGTAAAGCAGGAATTATGGGAAGGGGCATTGTCTTCCATAAGCAAAAATTGGGGATTTAGAAGTAGTCGTTCTCGGCAGGTTAGCCATAGTAATGGGCGACATAGTGTGGTCACATATCGCCAAGAATCAATGCCTTTCGCATCCTTCCACTGAGCCCGAACAATTTTGAACTTTTTTGCCCACTATGATTGAGGCACCGTAATCTTTCCCCCCTCTCCTTTGCCACTGCTCAGAGACTTCTTGCAGCCCTCAAGGCTGCCAATTCCACCTCCTTCAGCTCTCGCCACTCTTCCGTCCCTCTCCAAACCGCATTCAGCTCATCCTCCTTCCTTCATGCCTCCTTATTCCACTCATCCACAGCCCTTGTAGCTTCCTCTTTCTCCACCCGGGTTTCCTTTGCCCATATATGAAACGGGCCTTTCCAATTCCACCTGATCATTCCCCAGCACATCACTGTAACTCCTTTTTTTTTTTGTCCCCACACAGTCTTCGTGCCATTGCTCTCCCTGCTCCCTCCATACAAGATTAACCCCAAAGCAAGCGCCAACTTCTATAGACATTTCATCTGTAAAGGCATAGTCTGCCCACTGTCTTGCCGGCAGCCAATATTCCCTTTCTTTACAATACTCCTAATTATTTCCATACTAGTTAGTACTTGTAGTCTAAGCAGGAGAAAGGATTCTTACTAGATGGATCTTTTTATTCTCTGCAGTAAGAATGGGCTTAAACTCCTCATGATAAGCCCCTACTTTCCTTTCCTTCAGGGCCCGCAGCAGTGTAGTTACACTAACATGTGAAAATCCTGCTTCACGCTGTATATCAATCATTTGCATTCTTCTTGTATCAAAATCCCTTTTGATAAAGGCAATTAATCTGTCTTTATCCTCTTTACTCAGCAGAGCAGGCCTTCCAGATCGGGCATCAGAGTCTAAATTTGAACTCTGGATCAACTCACTCAGCAACAGGGGGGTGTTGAGCAAATCCAGTGGGTAGGTAACATCCTGAGCTTCCTGAGCATTTGCACTTGCATGCTGCCAAATATCATGCGCAGTCGAGATTGCAACACCAGTAGCTTCCCTAATTTTTTTGAATGAAATAGGGGTTGGTAGACTTCGGAATGCGATTATCACCACTCGACGACGGGGTGATATCTCCTTTCCTGTATGTTATTCATGTCTGTTAGCAACCAGACCGGCATTCATTGATGGTTTGCTTACCTCATGTATTGCGTAGCGGAGCCATCTTCCTTGATTGTTGTTTATCTCAGTATCCCGGGTATGCAGAATAAGTGTGAAAAGATAATTGAGAGCTTGCCTCAACCTTACAGCTTGGCACCAAGTGCACGGATGATTTCTGAATACTTTTGAATCTGCCAAGTATTGAGCATTACATAGTGGGACTAAAAGGATAGTCCAGCATGTAGTAATATATACTCATCTGGAGTATAAAAATCAATAGGACTCAAGCTAGATTATTGCCTGTTGTGCAATATAGATAGTCGAGAGTTAATACTATATGTAATTTCTTTACCTCTGGAATTCTTTACAGTCATCCCAATATATCTATTCTACTGTTATTACTATTCAATTCCAATTCCAATTATGGTATTCAGTTATTTCATTGTTTTTATTTTTACTGTCTGCCTTCTAGTATCATACTACTGTATATTCTCTTTGTATTCTTTTTTTTTTTTTGCCTCTGGTCTTTTCCAGTTTGTCAGATATTATATAGTTGAGTTCCTAAACTCTAATGTAGTTTTCTGTTTTTTTTCCTCCTAGTCTTTTTTGCTTCATTGGATACTATTGAGCTGAGTTCCTAAACCCCAACACTGTTTTCTGTTTTTTTTACCTCTAGTCCTTTCCTCCACCTCAACTGTTATAGTATAGTGAAAGACTCGGATGTTTATAGTGTACACCAAATAGTTTGTAATAGGGCATGCCTTGGCATACAAAATATGTACTCCAGTTCAATCTATGTCAAGATCAAAGTTTTTGTAAACAATAGTCAAGCCACAGCCTGCCAATGTATCAAATACACTAATATCATTCACCCATCAGCTACCAATACCAGAATAACCACCCTCCCCACCACGAATGAATTCCTACTCAACCACAGTAAAAACAAATTTTTGAATACCCAATGGATCCCTCATCAACTCCTATAAAACAGAAAAATAGAAGACCACAATTACAAAATGCACAGTCTGCTTCTGCATCAACAATATGTATTCATACCCATCAGGAGAGACTCCATCATGCAGCTTTAGATAAGCAAGTAGTTGCCTGTTCTTTGGAACAACAAAGGTACATCCAGAGAAACCTAAGAGATCACTTTCTATTCAGTTCATGACCTAATTAACAGTTAATAGGCAGCCTGAGACTATTAATGCAAGTACAATACATTTACAGAAATGGCATGAAAGAGCCTGAGCTCAAAACCTACTTGTTGACAATGAAAACAATGAAATCAGCCCTTCAATGAATTCTGAGACTGAACTGCAGTGACCCTCACCACTCTTTAGCCCTATTGTACTACTAACCTTGAGGTATATAGAAGAAGATGCAATGCTATTTTCTATAACTATACTGCAATAGTCTCAATGGCCAGGTAAATGTTGTATTGCCTCTTCTGAATGACTTGCTATTTTGTGCAAGTCAATTCAACATATCAAGAGGGTTACTTCTCCTTGACTTAGTTCAAGAACCAAGATTGTCATTGGTCTATACTTTCAACAGCACTATCGTATTCTCTACTTTTTAAAGCTGCAAGCTTTTCAGGAGAAGCAAGTACTCTTTCGATCAGATCTACATCTCTTGAGATCTCGCAAAACTCTAGTGAAGTAAGTTGTGAATGGATGTCAGGCTGGCAGATTAGTGATGAGGAGACTCATAAAAGATGAGGTAGCTTGGGTTCAACATCAAAAAAATACAAGCTATTAAGCAAGAAACACATCAGAAAGTAATGTGTATATTGGATGATGAGAGTACTTTGTTAGCTGTACAGGAACATATTTCCCAATCAGGTCAAAATAAGTTACATGAACACCCATAAATCTGATTTCTCAATTACCTCCTTATGTATTATCCCAATATTAATTATATAAATTTGAATAGACAATTTACTAACTAGAATACATCAGACATCAACTCATATGGAATGGCTCAGGTTATTAAACAATCCTGAGTTGAAGCAGAAGACTTAGTAATTGCCCCAGGAAGTAAACAAAATATCCAGTGTATTCAGAAGACAATTATTAGCCAAACTGGTTCCTGATAGTTATTGAAGCTAGGATTCAAATGGAAGGAAGTCAGGAAAGGAGTTTACAACAATGGACACAAATGAGAAGATATTATTGCCTATCAAAGTGACATATTCCTATACTTCCTGAAGTCAGTCAATGGTTATCTGATGGTATGGGATGTGGATTTCAATATATAACTAAACCTACCTCTTCTTACTGGTGAGCTACAGCCATTAATTGTAGTTATACATGATGCATACACCTTCAATGCAAATGATGGCAAATGCTGTATATGGATACATGAAGAATATAATCCTATATGAAAGAAGGGGAGAGGTCAGGGGCTTCATGTCTCTGAACTATTGACACCTATTGGTAGAATTGGTGGAGGACAAGCTGGTAAGATACTAAAATGTGGAGGAGATATTTGGTGGGATGGGGCAAAGTTACTGGATCAAGTATTAACTAAAGCTATTCTAGTGTTTGAGGAAGAGTTTCCCAGTTGTCAAGCATACTTTATGTTTGATAATGCTAAGAATCATATTAAGTTTGCTGATAATGCCTTAAGGGTATCAAAGATGAACTTAGAGGATAGGAGAAAAAATGCAAAACCAATGCATTCAACCTTTATTATTGATCCAGATTCTCCAGGGAGTAAATGGTCACAATGTATGGTAACAGCAGATGGTACTCCAAAGGGACTCCGAACAGTATTGACTGAGCAGAAACTATGGCTAACTAATGGCTCTAGGTTTCTGACTCAATGTAGTATAAAGACAACATCAGGAAACTCGTAGCCAAGTCCCAAATGCCTTAAAGGTGAAACATCTTGTGCTTGAACTTTACTGGCTTTACAACCAGATTTTAAAGCTCAGAAAGGTAAGCTTCAAGAGGTGATTGAGGGAGCTGAGTACCTGGTACTTTTTTACCCCCCCTTTCATTGTGAGATTAATTTTATAGAGTACTTTTGGGGAGCAGCCAAGTGGTATACCCATAAATACTGTAAGTATGATTTTCCTTCTCTTAGGAGATTGGTACCATAAGCTATGACACAAATCCCAAATCAGTTAATTTGGAAGTACTAAAACTGGGTAAAGTGAATAATTGATGCTTATGATACAGGTACTGTATATGGGTCGGAAATATATAAATCTATTGTATCAACTAAGTATAAATCTCATTGCAGGGTTCTATTAAGCTAAATATATTCTAGGAGGAGGAGGATAGTCTTTTTTTTATCTTAATCTAGACTTTTATTGTACTTACTTCTTATTCTAATTTTCTTCTCTACTTAAATTCAAATTCACTCTTGGTAATTTGCAGCCTATGTTTCTTGCTTATTTCTGTAACATTTACGAAATATTGACTGCCTCAGTAGTACACATGTAAGTTTGGCTAGATAATTGTAAAATAACTATGTCTGTACCAAGAGTTGAACTCAAATACAATTTTTGAATATGTGGCTGAACGCCAAGGCGTCCCCCGTTACAAACTATTTGGTGCACACTATAAACGTCTTCCACCATATAGTATAACTTATTAAAAGTGTGGCTGTGCATATCTTGTTCTTGAAAGCACATTAATTACAGTAACCAATCCCATAGTCATTGACCGCAGCCCAGCTTGAAACGATCGCGGCTGTAGGTAATTAGTATTTCGCTCACCAGTTCATAGCGAGGTAAAAACCCATCTATAGTACTACACCTCTCTCCACGGGGAAAGAAAAATGCAAAAATACAAAGGTAAATAGAAACAGTGGTATCGTAGAAACGATGCAGAATAAATAATCGAAAAGAAACCACAAGATTGAATATAATAAGGAAAATGAATAAAGAAATCAAGCAAGAAATGGACTATCATTGCCTGTAAGTATTCGAAAAGGTTTATGAACGATAGTATTCAGAGGGGTATGATGTATACAAATTACTAAACAGAGGACACAAGAATATCCTATTGAAACATTTCGATCGAATCCGGAAAATATGAAGATGCCTAAAACGTATAAGTTAGCATCCTCTACTCCCGAAGATTGGAAGTAGTTTTGAGCAAGGGGTATGCTGCAGATGGGTACTCTACAGCCCTGGGGATGCCGCGCAAAGGATACATACTCATTCGTGTTGATGCTGGAAGATGCTTGAAGTTATACTATGTACGAGTGTGATATTATAGCTAAGCATCAGCGAGATTATGGTAGACACAATAGTGGTATTGATGGAAAACTCTCGTGAGCGGGAGTGCTTGGTATGTGTTTCTTTTTGTGTTGGTGGATTTCGGAGAAAGTTTAAGTCATTTTCCTTTGTCCAGGAATTTTGTGGAAAATGATGGATATTTGTGGCGAACGAGAGATGATGTTTGGATT
Source organism: Choiromyces venosus 120613-1 (assembly GCA_003788595.2). NCBI lineage: Eukaryota > Fungi > Ascomycota > Pezizomycetes > Pezizales > Tuberaceae > Choiromyces > Choiromyces venosus. The sequence continues at coordinate 338,327 of ML120439.1, forward strand.
TGTTTTCCTTTGATATAATCACTCCTGTCTTTGCCGGATATTCTTTAATTTTTGAAGTTAGACAACTAATTTACAAACAACGGCGATTATTTTTACTTTGCCTCTTTTTTTGCTTCATCGGATCAATGCACCGAGTCCACGTTCGTCCGCTGTGCGCGCCATATAACAATAGTTCGTAGCCAGCAAGAGAGATTGTTCTCAGGCAGGCTTAAACGGTACTGGGTGCTATGGGGTTGTGAGCTTTTAGCAGAGCTACTAGTCATGATGCCCACGCGTGACAGCCCAAATCATGGGTGTTCGCTCGGGATTGTCGCGCGGGCTGGGGTTTACATCTCCCGGGCCCAGCAGTAGTTTCACTACTGCCAGGCGGCCAGAGCGAGAAGCAAGCAAGAGCGGCGTTCGGCCGGAATTGCTCGGTATGTCAGGGCGGACGTCTTTGCGTTTCAAGAGGAGCTTGACAACTCTTGGATGACCATGCATGGCAGCCAACGAAAGTGGCGTCAGGCCGGTTCCGTCCGGTATGTTAGGGTCGACCTCGTTCCGTTCTAATAGTAACTCAACGACTTTTTCGTGCCCCGCACCGGCAGCCCATGAAAGCGGTGTCTTCTTCTTGTCGTCTTGCGCGTCGGGGTAGACATCTTTCCGTTCCAAGAGGAGCTTGACAATTCTATCGTAACCGCACATGGCAGCTAACGCGAGCGGTGTTTTGCCCGTGTTGTCTAGGATGTTGGGGTCGAAATCATCCCGCCCTAACAGTAGCCCCACCCCCATGCCCCTGATACACGGCCCGCCAGAGCGGTGCCCGGCTCTCGTTGTCCGGCATGTCCAGTTTAACATCATTCCGCTCCATGAGTAGCTCTCTTGAAACCTCCTAGAATACCAACAACTATCATTGACGAACTAGAACCCTCCCATAATACTAGTATTGTCCCTTAGCAGAATTAACCGAACATCGCGATGCAACGGAGTGCACCCTCTCAATACTCGACTTCTTAACAAATGACTACCAAAACCACAACTAAAAAATATTTAAAAATAAAATAAATACATAATCCTAATTAGTGCCTGGTGTACCATCCATCTGCCTCAATAATAGTTTTTTTGTTGTGGTAGTGGTATAGTGGGGTTCAGGAGGAGGGGGAGTGGTTGTGATTTCACTCAATTGAACGTTGCAACACCAAATGTTCGGTTATTTATGCTAACGTATTGTACGTTAACAAAAATAACCGTACAGTACATCAACGGACGGAAAAACTTGGCCATGGCAACCCCACTACCCCACCAACCCCACCATCATGAAAACCAAAAAAAAATTAAAAAAATGTAAATACATAGTAGAAATTAATATTTAGTATACCATCCATCAGCCTTAATAATTTCTTCCACCCTATCTACCATTGATCCTGCCAAAGTATCAAAAACCTTTGGGTCAAGAAGTTACTAACAATTAGTAATGGCCTCCTCTATTGCTTTTTTGACCTCATCAACAGGACCCTTCATGAGATAGAGCTCAGGATAGTTCTTGTGAAGCTTATCTTTCACCAGAGACCAAACATTCTCAATAGGATTGAGATCTGGTGAATAGGCAGGAATTTCCAGAAGAGTAATTCCCTGCACTCTGAGCCATCTCCTAAAGGGCAAGTGAGTCTTAGCATTGTCAATGATAAAAAATACCTCTTCATCTCCAACCCTTTCTCTGATATCCTCCCATATCCCTAGAAAGTCATAATGATCATAAACATCAATAATTGACTTTCCAGTCACTCCACCCCTAGCAGAAGTAGGATCAGGAAAAACAGGTAAAAAGAGACCATGAGTTTGACCATAAAAACAACCAGTCATCATTTGGCTAATCTTCCTCTCTCCTCTCCTAGCAGCAGGCTTAATACAATCCTTATTCCACTTCTCTTTTGGATATCTAAATATCCATTTTCTCCTCTTTCCTCCTCCTCTCTCCACAGCTACCTCATCTCCCCACATTGCCTTTCTTCTCCACATCTCTCTTGTCCAATGCCTATGAGCTAATGCTCATTCCAATCTCTCTTGAGCTAGATCCTCATCCAAAGGAACCCTTTCTTGTGCCAAACACTTTTTGAGATACTTTTGTTGAAGTCTTCTCACTGTCATAGAAGAGATATTGGGAGCAACTTTTTTGGCAATCTCAGAATAGCTAGTATTGCGATAGCTGAGAGCTTCCTCCACCATAGCATCATCCTGAAACTTGGTAGTTTTAGGATATCTTCCTCTACCCTTTCTCTCCTGGCCCTCTTGATCTCCTTTTAAGATACTATCTTTAATAGTGTTGAGTGGGATGTCAAGGTAGTGGGAAATTTGGCGATAGCTCATTTGAGGTTCGTGTAACCCGAGAATTCTCCCCCTGGTAAACTCTGAGAGGTGCTTGGAGGGAATAGGCTTTTTGGCATGACTGCGAAGAATAGGAGGCATAGTTTCTTAAAACAAAAGAATTAGGAAAATTGGTTGAGTTTTGGTTGATGTAGAGGAATTTCTTTAGGTGGTGTTCAAAGTAAGAGGTGATGAGGAGGGTTGCGTTGCCACAGATCATGGATGTACGGTTAATTTTGTTAATGTACAATATCTTTAGCCCTGACTTCTTCTAGCTAGTGGTTTGACCAGTGAGCTTTTTTCTAGGGTTTCCACTCTAAGGGCTACATGGTTTTGGCAGTATATGGTGTAGAGGTCAAGTGAAGGGATACCTATTTCTGCATATATAGCATCCAGGGGTGTTTTTATATCTAGCCTGAAGGTACTCCAGATGATTTTGTTTAGCACCATCTAAGTTTCTAAGTCCCTAATTTGGCCTTTAGTATTCTATCCTGTAAGTTAACTGTAGAATAACTAGTCCCTAGATTAGTTGCAGGATAGTTCATGTACTGAGTCCTCCTACTTGATATCTAGTGGTCAGGACCTTGAGGCCAAATCTGGATTTGTTGGCTTTAGTGATCTAGTTCCCTGTGTAGGTAGTCTATTTCAGGTCTGTAGTGATAAAGTATCTGAACCATCTCATGACTTCCTTCTCTAGAACTCTTGTATTCTTGATCTTTGGGTTGAGTTGGTGTATAGCTAGTATCTTTAGGTAGATATGTTCCAACTTCAGTAGAGAGAGGCCATATCTGTAGTCCCTTCCTGTATCCTGGATCTCTTGTAGTACTCTTTGATGGGCTATCTATATGTTCACTTTTTCCTAGTAGGTAGTAACCACCAAGATGTCATCTACATATATTTGGATTTTGGTGTTGGTTCTTTTTGGGCTCTTATCTTTAATCACTGCCATTTTCCTGATACTTATTAAAAATAGTATAGGGGAAAGGAGAGAGCCTTATAGGGTACCATTATCTGTTGCAAAAGATCTAGAGTCTGGTCTATTGAAGTAGTAAGTTGTATTTCTTTATACTGCCCCATAGTGTACCTATTATCTTAGGTGTTTTTATCTTATTTTAATGGTCTAGTACACTTCTTTCATTTGGTAGTAATTGAAGTCTCCTTTGATGTCTAAAGATGTAAGGCAGGCATATGGGAGTTTAGGTATAGCTAGAATATTGTCTAGAGACTGTGTAGTATCTATAGTATATTTTCTCTTTCTTTCTCTATACATATTTGGTTCTAGGAGTTTGAGACCTACTATTCTGATAACCACTGCTCCTTCTAGGACTTTGGTGAGGATGGGTTGGAGTTAGACTGGCCTCCAACTTTTCACAATGGTGCATGAGTCTTTCTTTTCTTTAGGGATTAGGTTCATGGTATTGGCCTTCCAAGTATTGGAGATGCCCTTGTTCTAGGTCATATTTACAGTTACCAGAAAGAGTTTCTCTTAGATTCTCCTAAACTCCTTAATGAGTCTTGTAGGAATATGGTCTGGGCCTAGAGTAGCTATATTTGGTGAGCTCTTCAGAGCTATATTAAAGATACCTATATTTAGGTTATCAGGTAACTTGGTTGGTTGTTGGAGGGGTCTCCTATATTTTTCCCCATATAGTGTCCATTGGAACTCTTCAGCTATATATGAGTATTCTACTATTATATTCCTGTTGCTTTTCAGTAAGACCAGGATAGGGTATTTGTTTTGCCTTAGTCTGACATTCTGGAAGCATCTGGGGTCAGTTTTCTCCTAGAATACTTTTCTGTTCACTTGCAGTTTACCTATTGCTATTTCTTTCCTGTAATTCTTTCTTACATCTGGAAGGTCTGGACTTCTGGAATTATTGGTAACTATTTTTATAATACATTACCTTTTTTTGCTTAAGTCCTTATTCCAGAATACCTTGGCTTTTGGGTGTGCTGTGGGGGTAGAAGAGAGAATGATTCTTGTGAGCTTTACCTAGACACTGATTGGGTCATCTTTAGGGTTGAGTAGGAGGAGTTCCATGCTTATCTTTTCCCAATTGCCCTTGTTATATTTCAGGGGTCGGCTTTACACTTTCTCCTATTTGATGGGTATTTTTGTGCTTAGGGCATAGTGGTTGGCTCTGTAAATTGGAATAATTTTTACATTGAAGAGAAAGCTCAAACTTCCTACCAGTAGCTTGATGGTTGTGCTAGTAGCATAGCAGTTATTGGGTAGGAGGATGACATAAAACCAGTTTCTGACTGTTATATTTCTGACATCCATCTATTTTCTAAGGAGGTTGCTCATCCTGTTTGACTCTCCTACTGACCATGTGCAGTATTTAGCATTCAGATCTCCTATTATAATATTACTAGTACTTAAGTATCATTCATTATATTTGTCAAAGTTTCCAAATGAGGGTCTTCTGTATCCTAAGGTGATTTCAGTACTTCTTGTCCATAGTGTGATATCCTGTGAGTTGATTCTCTCCACTATAAACATGTACAGGTATTCATCATTAATATAAGGGGCACTGCTGTACTTTTTTGCTTTTATGCCAGTATAGCATATGTATCCTTCAATGTGGATCTAGTCCTTGTTTTCAATTGGACACTCCCCTAATGCTATCATTTTTGGTTTAAGTTTTAGTGAAGTCTTAAGTAACTCTGTAATAACATTTATGGACTCACCAACATTGTAGTATATTATATTGGTGGTTACCATAAAGTAGTTATGAGGATTAGTTTGGGCTGATGCTACTGGGTGATATCAAGGCTAGTATTGGATACCATTAGGGAATGAGCTTTGGTCCTAGAGAGGTAGTGATTGTCTCTGGTAAAGTGAGAGGTTTCCTCACAGTTAATATATTTCCTGATTGTATGGGAGCAGGATTTGCCCTTGCTACTAGTACAGTAGGTCACTGGACAGCTGTGGTCTTTAGTGTAGTGACTTTCTTCACAGAATTTGCATGTAGGATTTAGATGGCAATGTACTCCCTGGTACCTAAACTGTAGGTATCTCTCCTGGAGTCACAGTAGGTTGAAGAGTCCTTTCTGATATACTTCCTGAAGGTATAGCATTGGATAAATAGGGTGAGGGAGGGTCAGCTTTTCTGGAGCTCATTTCTGATTTAGTTATTGATTTCTACTGATACTATGATAAATAAGTAAGCTTTATTATCAGCTTTTAGGGCTACTGGTAATCTGAACTATTTTGGTCAGTCCATAATTTGGATAGTGGGGTTGAACTCTGAGATTTCTCATTCAAGTACATTCCAGTTTGTGGAGTCTGTTTGACAGTTCTCAGGATTCCAGTTTCCCTCTCCTAATAGTCTCTATCAATGATAACATTTGTAGTAGCCATATCAGTGGTGATGCTGTCAATAAATAGAAAGATGTTGATATTGTTGAGGGCCTTAGTGATGGTGCCTATATCTTGGAGGGCCAGTTCTACTGGGAGGTCTTGCATGGAGGTTAGGACTAGGTTTTTATTTCTTTTGAATTCTGCACATGCTAATTTAACTCTGGAGGCTCTGTTGACTGCATCCCTCATTTGTACTAGAAAGAGGCTCATTATCTCTATCCTCTAGCCTCTTTCTACCAAGTGGATCAAAAGGTAGTGTTGCCTAATGTACTATATAAAGGGTACCAATAGGACCTAGGTTTGGGTATTAATACTTAGGGTATTGTTTTTACCTTTTCCATTTTTTGTAGAGACTAGTCTAATGCCTTTAATGTCAATACCTGCCAAAGTGATTGCTGTCTAGGTTTGTTTAGCAGTGGGACTGTTTTCTTTCTGGGGTTGAGGTAGAGCCAAGGGTGCTATGGGTTATTGGATTTTTTGGGTCCTAAGTTATTATAAGATAGGTGGGGAGAAGCCTCAAGGGGTAAGGATGGTTCCCTTATTTCTTAGGTTTTTCCTTGATGGCAACTCGGCTAAGTATTAGTCTTATTGGGGGTTTGTTGCTTATACTACTGCAAGGATTTACTCCTCTATTTCAACCAGTTTCTTGCTGAAGTTGACTTCAAGGTCAGTGAAAGGGATAGCAAGGGCCCTATTAGTGATTAGGTTTTTCTTATCTCCCAGGTATATTTACACTCAGGCTCCTTCAGAGGTACTCAAGTCTATAATCTTACTTCCCATAAAAAAGGCAGTGAGGATCATCATAGGGCTTTCTTGTCATTCCCTTTCCTTCCTCTTGTTGGAGTTTGAATTTGTGGGTACTGTTTAGGAGGAGGAGGAGGGTTCTGCTGTGATGTTTTCTAAGGGGCTATAAGGGATTTCCTTAGTCATTGCTATTGGTAACAAGAAATGAACTCTTCTCAAGAGCTCCAGTGAGGTAGGGGCATACTGACTATCACTTATCGCCATTCCATTGGAGTTTTACCTGTTATGTAGGGTCATTTCTATATCCCTAGTAAGTCTGGTTTCCTCAATTATATTCTAAGAATCTGTCATTTCAACCAAAGGAGGTAAGGACCCTGGGATTTGGAAGACCATAACTAGGCTCTCCTGGGAGGGGTGGAAGGTAGAGGCCAAGATGGCTAGTTCTGCTAGTGCCTCAGTATCAACATTATCTACTGCTTAGTCATTGAATACCTTCTGGAGAGAGGTGCAGAATCTTGGGAGAGGGGCCATGAGGCTGGGGGTAGTGGGTCTGGTACTGGCTAGACTGACAAAGCAGATGTTTAAGCATCTGAGTTCATATCATACTACTAAGAAGGTACTGCCTAGGGCTACTATTGTGTTTCTCACATTGACCATGAGGTCTGTATAGTATTTGTTATGTATAATTACTGAAAATATTGAGAGGAGAGATTGGAGAGGTACTCCATGATGGGATCCTGGAGGGAGGAGGGATGGTGAGTTAATTCTGGGTCTCTGTTATAAACCTAGCATAAGAAAAGGGTTTTCACATGACTCATGATTATGAGGTCATAGGTTTGTAATAAGTTTCATGCATATGACCAATTAGGTCATGTGAGTTTCACACATGACTCATACTTATGAGTCATAGTTGTTATATTTAATTTGATTGCATAATAACTCATTTGAGTTATAAGTTGTTTTGCGCACATGACTTATTTAGAAGTCATGTGAGTTTCACACATGACCTATTTGAGGTCCTGTGGTTATCATATTACACGAGTATATGGGTCACAGTTGTGACTCATAATGGTTATTAATTTGTAAGCGGGTTGTGAGAAGGACTATATAAGGAGGAGGATACAATGTAGTAGTTAGTTCTTCACACAACCACCTAAGTTATTTCCTAGATATAACTTTACAACTTTATGAATATAAAAGACCTTTACACTCTTTATTAAGAAAGACCCATTGCGATATCTTCCTTATAGGATAAGGAAAGAATAAATGAAGAGCTTAGTCTTAGGAAAACTAAGTAGAGATTAATAAATATGACTCTGAGTATTTATTCTATTCTATCCCATATTATACTAACTTGATATTATCGTTGCCTGTTGCAAGGTTATATAATAGGAGTGATCGGGTAGGCGATCCTAACAGTCTCTTAGTAGGACTCCTAGGCCTACCTAGAAGTGAAGAAGGAAGTAAGAGGTCAGTGGAGTAGAATATATTGGAGAAATAAGCTGGTCTTTTAGCTGGCAGCTTGTTTCTCGCGTTGTTTCAAGGCATAAGAATGGGCCTTGTGCTTGGCTCCACACTTAAAGGTAGTGTATCATGGGTGAGAGGTAGGAGTAGTAGAGTCAGTGAAAACTCTGACTATACTGGAGGGAAATGATGATGTAGCCTTAGCCAATGATAGATTTGGTAGGGTTGCAACAGAAAACTGTGCAAAAAAGTGGGGAGTGACAGACTATACTAGTAACTAATCCTTTCAAAAAGTAAGGAAGGATATACCAGATAGTCTAAAATTTCCTCCACTGGAAAAGAGCCAAAAAAAATACAGTCAAACAAACCTGCTTTCTGAGACAAATCAAAAAGAAAAGAGCACTAGACCTTACTTGCAGAGTCAACTCCAACATCATAATTTAATACAAGGTCTATTTATTCATGTTCCTACAGTAAGTTCCCTTAACTCATACTTTATTCAATATACATGTACTGTACTCCAATAGCTAAGTTGAAATTTGACACCTACTAAGTATAATGATCACTAGACCAATGAATATGTATATCCAAAGTGCCAAGTAGAGCTAAGTGATTCCATATACTGTATAAGAAAATAAATGAGAAGGATACAAAATTCATTGCTACCAGAAAACCTCCAGATTAAAGTATACTCAGATACCTACCTCTTTACCTCTATTGACCAATTACCATTCATCAATTACCTAATATGTTAGTACATAGACATGGAACAATACCTCAGGTGCCTCTACTCAAGAGAGCAGCTATTTTCAACCCTGATTGACATACACATATGTCTTATTACAAAATTGCAAGTAAATTGATGATTAGCAAGTCAATAGTGGAGAGTATTATTAAAAGAGCAAAAGTAAGTTCATCATATCTGAAGTAATAGGATTTCCCTTATTTTGTGAGACAAGGTTCTCTCTTGCAGAGACCTCAATTGTACAATACCCCTCTTAGGCAACTGTACTCTTTGGCAAAGAGAGAAATATCCTTTTACCAATACTTTTGTCTAGTTTGTCTAGTAACTGTATATTTGAGTGTTCTATTACTGCAGGAGACATGAGGCTTATTGAAGAGTATTTTTAGTCTTCTACATCTAATCTAGAAGATTTCAATAATGTTCTTACCTGCTTAGATAATCGACATAGTAGTGGCAATCCAGAACAATTTCCTGAAGGTGTGAAGAATCATAAGAATTATGTGATCTTAGTCAAAAGGATGAAGAACACTGACAAAAAAAAACATTTTCAGAAATAGCTGGTAAGTTAGGTATTATTGCAGTATACTCAATATTGGAGCAGGTTTTTCACCAATAGCACAATATTTTCCTATGAAAACCAGTACATAAGACCTCTCTATTCCCCAATCATATGAAAGGACATCTTGCCTTTACTTATATGGCTCTTCAAATTGCGGTTAATATGATTGTATTTACAGATGAAATGTGGGTTGAGTTTGGCAAACCTAGATATCAAAGAAATATATCATGATACCCTAGTGTTGATGGATATGAGTTTGCAGTTCATGATAAAAAATAATAAAAAAACAACCTATTCAAATGATGTTCTGAGATGCAATAATTCTAGGATCCAAGGGGCTTTGTCATGTTTTGGAACAGAATACTTTTGATGAGCAATGAGGATTTCAGTAGATCATAGATGAGGAGAACCAGCCAAATCATGCATAACAGGAGTTTAATTGCCAACAAGCTAGTATTCCTAGAACCTGGCAGTACATGACTCTTACTGACTTCAATCAAAATATTGAAAACAGCAATCATGATAAAGGACAAACTGGAACAAATAAAAGAAAGAGGTAGAAGGCAGAACAAATATTTAAAGAGAAGGAGCTTAAGTTTAGAAGCAAGAGCAGTATTAACTAGGTCTTATATCAGGAGCATATTTTACAGCCAAAGTTATATCCATAGATGGAGACCTTAAAAGACATGATACATATCTCCCATCTCTATCACATGGAGGATAACATACCAAGCCATCAAACTACAAGATGAGTTCAAGTTAATGGTAAGGAGAGACAATTCCATGGAATTATCCCCTTAGATTGGCCATCTAAGTCCCCTGATTTAAATGTGATTGAATATATGTAGGAGTATGAAAAGGATGATATTTCCACCTGGAAATTTGTGGGCAGTGGAAGGGTAGCAGTAGAGGATGCTAAACACATACTTGTGGAGATATGGGAAGCTCTTTCTCAGACTGTGATTGATCAAGAGTGTCAATTATTTCATGAGAAACTTCAAAGGGTGATACTTTCCGCTGGAAATAATAATTTCAATGACTACATTTCAGGTTATGGGTATGTGATGGTTTGCCATGTCATGTACAATCATGTACGAGAATGAATTGTGTGGAGTTTTTCTTTCATATCGTGTGCGATTATTAATTGTGTTGTCCTGCCTTGGTTTGTTATTCGCCCAGCGATCACTACGCTTTGTGGGCGTCCAACTTCAACTCGGCCGCGGGAGTAGATACGGTTGCATAGTCACTCCTTGTGTCGTGCGAAATAAGAGCAAGGAGTACCGTATTAACTCGTATAACGTAGGCCACGGTGAGCCGAAACACACGGTGACACGAAACAAATGGCGACTCGACTGGCTTTGACTTACAAAGCAAGCTGTCTCCTTGAGGGTTGTTTCGTGTCACCGTGCGTTTCGGCCACCGTGGCCTACGTTAATCCACTATCTCCGCCAGACCTCTAATCTCCGTCAATCCGCGCAGCCCATGATAGGTTTAGTTTGACAGGTTAACAGAATTGCGAATACCAGTTAATGAGATCCAACACAGTCAGCACACTCAGGCTTTACCGTGTGAGGAAAACACTAGTCCTTCTTAGGGGTTTTTGTCTTTGAACACGGAGATTAGAGGCCAGGCGGACATAGTGGATTATACGAGTTAATACGGTATGGGAGCAGTATGATACCGTATCCCAGTCATGACTTGGATTTATTTTTATAAAATCCGATGAGTAAGGGGATCAGAAGTTCCAATAGTAGTACTAGTTATTACTTAACTCATCCTCTTTCACTTCAGGGCCAAGTTGAGCACAATGAAACTCATGTGAGTGTGGTATTATGTACCGCATTATTTGGTTTAACTGGAAATGAGTCTAAGGTGGAAGGAGGAAAAGGAAGCGAGGTTCCACAGGTCAGCCCAAGCCACAACCCCAGATTACTCACCTTTACTTCAACCTTGACTGATTCATGCGAGGTGATTCAGTGAAGAAACCTCAATAAAAAAAATAAAAAATAAAAAAAAACGACTTGTGGCGAGTCATGAGCAAAGTGGAATGACTTCTAAGAGATGATTGACAAGGGTAAACCAATGAATCATTTAATTCTGCCTGTGCTAGTCAAGGGAGAATTTAAAGATACATTGGTCGAACCTTTGTACCAGAATGCTGGCGTTAGAAGAGAAATTCTTCACTTCTACAGATTGGCGACTGGAGGGAAAAGGAACAGGATCACTTGGGGGGGAATGAGGAACTTCCGGCTTTGTATTCTGGGTTGCCCGGGCCAGTAGATAAGGAGCCCTCCGATGTAGCAGTAGAATATATTGACCGGGATTGAAAAGAGAATGCTCATGCCCAGTAAACTACCCACCAATTTCACCTCATATTAGGTAAATGTCAAGCAGGGGAACTTGCACCTTCCAGCAAGATTGCCAAAATATTCCCATACACCGGCTGCCTATACTGTCACAGTCTATCACTCGCCTCTGTCTTGATATTCGCTTAATTTGCCACCCCCTCTTTTTGTGACACATGTCGATCCCTGAGCCTTAGCGCCATTTCCAGTTAAACCAAATAATGCGGTAATCAACAGGAGTGAGTCTCCCACAGGTGTCTGGTTCAAGTGCGCGGGGCCACAACAGCTCCGACCAGCTCCCAACCACTACATCCAATTTTTAACCTCAATCCAATACACTAGCAACGCGCAATAAAACTCAAGAGCTATTCCGGACTCATAGAAAGTTAGGAGAGTCGAGAAATGGATCTACTCTTACGAAGGAGACGTGTCAACGCCGAGCTGGCAGATACACATGGCCAAACACCGCTTTCGTGGGCTGCTTACGGGGGTCATGAGGAAGTTGCCAAGCTGCTACTAGAACGACCAGAAGTCAGGGCGGACAGGCCAGACCAAGATGGCCGAGGACCACTCTGCCGGGCTGCCTATAAGGGTCATTCGGGGATAGTAAAGCTGCTATTGGAACGAAACGAGGTTGACCCGAACAGAAAAGACACACCTTATGGGCGAACCGCATTCTTTTATGCTTCCTGGGAGGGACACGAAGCGGTGGTGAAGCTACTATTGGAACGGAAAGATGTCGACCCCAATATACCCGACGATGATGGACATACACCGCTTTCCTTCACTGCCCGGTTCGGGCAAGTGGAAATAGCGAAGCTACTACTAGAACGAGGAGATATCAAAGCCGAAACTATAGACATTAACGGCTTTACACCTCTCTCGTGTGCTGCCCAGAACCGGCAGGAGGAAATCGTGAAGCTCCTACTAGAACAAGGAGATATCAACCCAGACTTTGCATGCTACGAAGGCCTAACACCTCTCTCGTGGGCTGTTAGGCGAGGGGAAGAGGGAGTAGTGAAGCTATTCCTGGCACGAGAAGACGTCAACCCCGAAACTACAGATATAATTGGCCGAACACCCTTGTTGTGGGCTGCGCGGTACGGTGCGCTGCAAGTTATCCCTCTACTATTGGAGCGCAAAGATGTCAATCCCGATAGACGAGACAGCGAGGGTCGGACACCGCTCTACTTAGCGGCTCGCGGGGGTCATGATGAAGTGGTAGAGCTACTCTTAAATCGAAGCGAGGTCAACCCCAACGTGCAAGACACACAAGGCTGGACACCGCTCTCGCAGGCCGCCATGTGTGGTTTTGGCTCGACTGTCAAGTTACTGTTGGAACGGAAAGACATCGACCCCAACCTTCTGACCAACGATGGCCGGACACCCCTCTCGTGGGCTGCCGAATGCGGGAATGTCACAGTAGTGCAGCTATTATTGGAGCACAACAGGGTCGATCCTCACATCCGAGATAATGTTGGACGAACGCCGCTCTCCTGGGCCTTCCACAACAGGATTGTTGGAGTTAAGAAATTACTTCAATGCTACAGTCTTCGAAGGGGTTAAATCTGGAGGGTGTGGTCTTTCTTGCCGCTTCTGAATGAATGTGCTCCACTTTTGCAACACCCCCGAAGGATACCAGACTTTACGGCAACTGCCTTACCCAACCTGCATCTTCCTCAAAGTCCCTTCCGATCTCCTCTTGAGTAAGATACTATCTTGCAGACAATATCGTCTTTTCTTCCATTCTGTATCCGATCAAAAATTTAAGTTTGAAATCCTCTTCTATTTAATGTAATTTTTCTTACCCGCCTGGGGACGACATTTCCCAGAATTTCCAAGTTAATATTATAGTGTGTCTATTGCCCTTTGTTTTTTCTTTCTTCTTCCTTCCTTTCTTGTATCTAGTTTATCATGCAGCTCCACCTTCATACCCGTTTTACTTTTTTTTCTTTTTCGGCAGAATCATATCTTATTTATGAGGGCGAGTAGGGGATGAGTTATCGAATTAGTAATTAAGACATGTTACAGTAGCCCCCATACTAGCTAAGTTAACTTACTAGTTATCGAATAATATCTGCTGATCAAGATTGGGCTAGTGTCTCTTGGATACTACCACAGTGACACTCGAGAGAGTGTATTGCTCACATAGTATGAACATTTGTGGGGTTAAAAAAAGCAATCCCAAATTATACCTAACCGGCACAGGGTTTCACCAGTAATTGGAATTATCCGATGAGAAAAAAAATTAAAAGCTGGATAAAAACCTAGGTTTGTGCACTAAGGCAGCGGAATCGTAACAATGGAGAGAGTAGCTCCTGGGAGGATAGTATAAATACCGTAGCCAAGCAACCCGAAGGACAGTTCAACTTATTGGATACTGTATGAGTAAACTATAGCATATTAAGTCGATGCTTGTGTACCGTACTCATCAAAGTCAAAAGTCGGTGAGTGAATCAGTCAAAACGCACCAAAAAAAAATTCGAAATCTGGAAATCTCAATCGGCATCCAACACTCGAAGGAGGAATTCCTGAAGCGTAGTTGATATCCTTGATAGCGCAGTATTGTTTGTTAAATTTGATTTTGTTTGGTCAAAATTCGGATACTTGATTTGGTTCTTTCGAAAAATTCGCAGTGAGAATTTGGTCAAAATGCACACATCACACTCGTCACAGGGAAGAAGTGCCCAAACATTGAAGATACAATTTTGTTTGCACGCACAGATACGCACAAATAATTTGCCATATATTTTCCTAATCCGTGTGTTCAGGTACATCATGCCTGGGACGAGTACAAAGTGATTCACTTCTACATCTGATCCACTTCCCGGTCCAATGCGTTACACACTTCAACCTCACGGCTTCTGGCTCTAATTGTATTTCATTAGATACATCATGCCATCCAACCTTAGCAGACTCCCTGTCTTGGCGACAACCGTACTTGCACGCAAACTGAGTTACGGTGCAACGGGCCTTGGATTTTGATGTGTTTTTTTTTTTCGTTGATCAGCACCAAAACTTAATTTGCGCGCAAGTATAACTCGAGATAATACGATACCACTAGTACCGTATGACAATGATACAGAGGAAAGGTTTCTGCGGCGTATTTTCTGGACTCTCAGCGTAGCTCTCATTCCACCATGTGCGGCAATGCTGTAAGGTACTAATCCGGATGTATTGTACATGGACAAAATTAACCGAACACCGTATGCGAGTGTGGCAACCATTGCTTCGCAACAACTCCGCACAACAAACCCTCCCAGAAAAATCATTACCTCTCAACTAGAACCTCATAATATCCTCCCTTTTTTTATTCTAAGAAATAATGGTTCCTATTCTTTGCAGCTATGCCCATAAACCTATTCCTTCTAAGTATCTCAGTGAATGGACAAGAGGGAGGATGTATGGGTTGCATGAGAGAGGCATGCCCTTGAGAGAAATTTCCAACTATCTCAACATTCCCCTTACTACTGTTCATGATATAGTGGTAGCAGGAGACCAAGAGTTGAAAGAGAGAAAGGGTAGAGGAAGATATCCTAAGACTTCCAAGGCTCAGAATGATGCTATAGTTGAGGAAGCCCTTAAAAACTGCAATACTACCTACAAAGACATTGCTAAGAAAATTGCAACAGGAGTCTCTGAGAAGACCATAAAGTGCAGACTGGCAGAAAAAAATCTTAAAAAGTGGATGGCTTAAGAGAGGGTACATATTGATGAGGTGCTTGCTCAGAAGAGATTGGAATGGGTATTGGCTTATAGGCATTGGACTAAGGAGATGTGGAGGAGGAGGGCAATATGGGTAGATGAGGTTACTGTTGAGAGGGGTGGAGGAAAGAGGAGGAAATGGATATTTAGATATCCAAAGGAGAAGTCCAATAAGGACTGTGTTGAGCCTAGTACTAGGGTAGGAGAGAGAAAGGTTAGCCAAATGATGACTGGGTTTTTTCATGGTAAAAGGTAGAGTCTATTTCTTCCTGTTTTTCCTGATCCTTCTTCTGCTGGGGGTGGAGTCACTGGAAAGCCCATTATTGACGTTTATGATTATTATGAATTTGTAAGGATATGAGAGGATATTAAGAGAGAATTAGGAGAAGAGGAGGTCTTTTTAATCATTGATAATGCTAAGACTCACTTGCTGTTCATGAGGTAACTCAGGAAGTACGGAACTACCCTATTGGAAATTCCTACCTATTTACCAGATCTCAATCCAATTGAGAATATCTGGTTGCTGATTAAGGATAAGCTTTCTAAGCAGTATCCTGAGCTCCATCTCATGAAAGGTCTTGAGGATATAGTCAAAAAAGCAATTGAGGAGGCCATTACTTATTGTTGGGAGCTTCTTGAACCAAAAGTCTATGATACTCTAGCAGGATCTATGGTAGATAGGATAAAAGCTATTATTAAGCCAGATGGATGGTATACTAAGTACTGATTACTACTATGTATTTAAATTATTTTTAATTATTTTTCTTGGTTGATGTTGGAGTAGTTAGATTTATTGAGGAGGTTGTCATCACAGCAGAAATCATTGGTATTCATTGTTGTTTAGTTAATTTTATCTATATACAATATCTTACAGATCTCTTGAACTGAATTCAGGTCTAAATTTCAAATCCTCCAAATTATAATACCTGTTACGATCAGCTATAAGATCTCTCCTTTCTTATATCTCGCAACAGGCAATGAGCCTATCATTAGCTTTTTTCTTAGGGATAATACTTACCTATCTCTTGTTGTATTCTCTTTCCTTCGAGAATTCTCAATACTTATTATCTTACACTACATCTTAGATATTGACCGTTGCTAATACTAAGTCCTTATAGTGCTAACTAGTATTGATTCTGTTTTTCTTCGTGATTGTTGGCCTTTGTATTAAAGAGCATAAAGGTGTTTTATTGATAACTTATAAGATAGGAAATAACTTAGGTGGTTGCGTGAAGAACTAACTATCAGGTCCTATCGACCTCCTTATATAGTTCTTCCAGCAACCTACTTACAAATCAAATGAGTCACAACTGTGACTCATGCACTCACGTAACATATAACCTCATGACCATACTTGGTCATGCGTGAAAGTCTCATGACCTTAAAGGGGTCATGTGCAAAACCTTATGACTTGTATAAACGAAGTCATGCCTCTTAATCCTCATGACTCATAGGCGTACCTATGAGTCAACGCTCAACATTCCAATCAAATTCAAACATAAACAACTATGACTCATAACTGTGAATCATATGAAATCCTATGACTCGTATGTGAGTCATAGTGCAAAACATAATATCATATGACTCAATCAAGTCATGTGCAAAAACCTTTAACAAATGAAATACTATGACATATAATCATATGTCATGTGAAACCATTACAAGCCATGCTTGGTTTGTAATAATACCCTTGATCAAGCTACCCTATCCAACCACTATTTCTGTTCCTAAACTCAAAGCTGAATTGAGGTCATTTGTACTGGGAGTGTATGATAGAGTCCACAGACTATGGGGTCGTAGGGCTTGCAGACAATTATGAGAGCATTATATAGTAAGAAATAGATCCAATCTTGGAAAGGAGACATGTCAACCTGAGCTGGCAGATATACATGGCAAATACTGCTTTCATGGGCTACCTATAGGGGTCATGAGAACATTGTTAAGCTGCTACTAGATCAACCAGATATTGGTATGGACAGGCCAAGCTGCTAACATACCCCATGGTGATGTGACATAATACTAGGATATGACACTTACCTTAGTAGCATGTGAGACCTAGCATTCTGGAAACATCAACTTTACTTCCACTCATGAAAATAGTGAAATCAATAATACAAATATCAACAATGGGGAAAGTGAACACCAGAAAGGCCTCTGAATATGAGGATTGGCTCCAGAGAGCCACCAAGGCAACAAAAAGATTTCAAAACCCAATTTCAGTGTTAGATGCAGCAGAAGAATTCTAAGTAAACAAGTGAACACTCTACTGATGTGTTGCTGGAACTTACTAGAACTGCATTGAATCTCATCAGGATTAACAATATCTATCATAGATAGAAGAGGTTACTACTATCTATTGATGTCAGCAATAGGATAATAATGACTTTCTACCATGACTCAATATGGTGAAATATATGGCAATTTTCCTGAAGTCAAAGCAGACAGGTGTAAAGCTATTACCTATGGGTAAGAATTAGATTACTTAGTTTCTAACATAGAATCCAGCTCTGATAGCAAAGCTAAGTATTTGACTAGAGCATCAACAATCATATGCCAATGGTCATAGGCTTTTGCAAGACAACTTCACCAAGTTAGAACATCTGATCTGGCTCTATAATCTCTAAGCTTGTCAAATATTTAATATGGATTAAAAAAAAATCTTAATAGGACTAGCTATGGAGGCAAAGGTGTTGTATCAAAGGAGTTGCAGAAACCCTCATGTGACCCATAATGGGAAGCAGGAACTTGTTACAGTAATTGAAACTGTATCTATAAGTGAATCTGCTCTCACTCTATTTATAATCAATAAGGGCAAAGGGCATTAGCTTGGATAGTACCACAATCTCATAGATAAGAAATAAAGTTATTACTTTAGCTATTTCCTTAAAGTTTGGACTGATGATCAACTTATATTGGAGTCATTAGAGGATTTATTTGACCCTCAGTCAAGTATTTTAGTGGGGATCAGACAACCTCAGCTCTTAATTTTTGATAGACATAGTTCACATATTACCTTTCAATTTGTTCAGTTTTGTGTAGACCATGATATCTACCTCCTCTGCCTACCCTTTCATTCTATGCATTTATTACAGCACCTAGATATGAGACTATTTTTACCCTACCAACATTTCTATAGATTAGTCATAGATAAACACCTCTATTCTGGACAGAGTCTGGAAGGAATCAAAAGGGCAGTTTTCATACCCTTTTTGACAAAGGCTTGTGATAATGCTATGAGGCCACCAATGATTGAATAGGTATTTACTACTACTGAAATCTGAATCTATATTGTATTCTATGAAAGATGGCCTTGGAAAAACCTAAGTAGCAAGATATCTTCAAACTTCTGAAACACCTACAAAATGCCCAAAATATCCAGAACAGGGTCAAGATAGGCAATAGTTTACTGGACATTAAGCTATTGACATTGGAGGATACTAGAATAAGGGAAAGGGTAGGCATTAGGGATCAGGTACCATATTAACTCCGATAAGAGAGTGACATACTAGTAGGTTAGATTTATTGGATAAGGAAGAAGTTGCAGGAAAGGAGTTGTAGGGAAAGGAGTTGTTGGGAAGGATACATAGAGGGATGATCAGAAGGATGATCAGAAGGATAGATGAAAGGAAGGATGGTAATAGAAGAATAGATAGTAATGGAAGGATAGAATTGGGAAACTACAGTAGAGTTTTTCATTATTATTTGTTTCCTTTGTTACTACAAGTTTATTATAGGAGTGTACAGAATGATACATTAGTGTAACAAGTGGTAACCTGTATGAACTAAGTACAATAAGGATTGGTGGTAGTCCAGCTAGCATTCGATTCCTAAGGGAGACTAGAGAGGTAAAGACTAGAAGGTCTTAGAAGAAGGGAAGTGGAAAGGGAACAATAGAATTGCCATTCAATTAAGTATATTTCTTATCTAGGTTCTGTCTGAAGTCTAGTGGTTCCTGCTAGTCAGGAAGACTATCTTGAATACATGATTTCCTTCACCCAAGGTAGAGGTTCCTGAAAACTTGCAACTACTGTCATTACCAGTAAGTGCACACTACTAGAATCTTGTGATCCTACCGGAATCCTGAAAGCTCAAGGCAATCCTCCACCCAAGCCTTATCTCTACTGCCAGCATACATGACTATTACTTCCCTTGGAATCCCTAGGAGAAAGCCTTGCTGATACAAAAGCATAACTAATACAAACATAAATAAGTTACTGGAATCCTAGTGATACTAGTAGTGAAACAATCAATCAACCAACATAAGTAAGAACAAATAAAATAATATAACAAGGAAAACATAGGTGTAAACAGTATACAATTGCCAGAACATGTACACATATTACATTCCCCCAATCTAAAATACTACATACTCTAGTCCAAGTCCCCCTGCTTGTTTCTATCTAGGTGCCAAAGGAGGGAGTCATCATCAGTACTGAAATCATCAAATTCTGAATAGCTAGAGTGATATTCTTCATCGTCATCAGGTTCCCAAAAATAATCTGGTACAGGTCCAGCTGTATAGGGGGTTTCTGATACCTTTATTGGTTCCCAAACTATTCTGACATAGTGTGAATTGATCTTAGGTAGAGGGGCCACTGGATAGTTTGTAGTTCAATATTCCTGAATGATTTCTAAGGAGTTCTCCAGGTTCTCAATGGGTTCCCAAGAGTTGTCAGTCCTATTATATCCTTTCCAGTGCATCAAGAATTCATCCCTGTTATTCTGGCATCTGTAATCAAGGACTTCCTCCACTTCCCATTCTTCTGCATTATCAATGATGATAGGTACCAGCCTATCCATTCTTCATGAAGTGAATCTATCTGAATCAATTTTTTGGTATTTTTTGAGGGAAGACACATGGAAGAACGGTTTCTACCACTCCATTCTTTGAGGTAATTCAAGCTTGTATTTATCGGTATAGATATTATGTTCCTATACCTTGAAGGGGCCAAACTATCCAGGTTCTAGCTTTCTTGATCATCCAGGAGTAGAGGTGTAAGGTCATCCTCTAATCAGTACACTGGTTCCAATCCAGAAGGGGTGTCTCTGGGGTTTGCACTACTTGTCTGCCTGTACTGTTTGCCTGAATCTTGCATGCTTACATGCCATATCCACTTCCATTCTTATTGTTTCATCGGTGTTCAATATTTTATCAACAGCTGATATCTTGCTGACTGATCATTGAACTGGGTTAAAATTTTCCATAGTCATCCATAGAGGGTCTGGTAGGATGAGATAACTAAGGATTCATGAGGTGGGCTGTTCATGGCTGCCACTATAGAGGGGAGGGCTTGAACCCAGTAGTTTTGTCTTTTGTTGACAAAGTTTCTCATCATTTATTTGAGGGTGCAAATCTTGCACTCTACTTGGCCATTAGTTTGGTAATAGTATTGAGTGACCATCCAGAACTGAATCCTCAATGATTTCATCATTTGAGACCAAAACTTAGAGGTAAACTGGAAGTCCTAGTTGAGTATTATGCTAAGTGGGAGGCCATGAACATCAAAGATAGTCTTTTGAAGCTTTTTGAATGTTTTCTTGAAGGTGTCAAGGTCTCTAAGGGGTACTAAGTAGGTGTAAGATATAAACTAGTCCATGATAACTATCGTAGTATTGTATTTATTTGATTTGGCAAAGGGTCCAGCAAAGTCTATAGCCAAGGACTGGTATGCTTCATCTGGCTCTGGGAGTGTGAGGAATCATCCAGCTGGGAGGGTAGTCAGTTTATTATTGATCTAACATTGGTCACAGGAGTGACAATAAGCCATGAAATCCTACTACATCTGTGGTCACTAAAAGAAACAAGCTGCATATTGGTAACTTTTGTGGGCTGAGAAATACCCAAGGACTTCATAAACTGGTTTAAGAACAAAATCCTGAAGGGATACTCTCTTTTCCAAATGTCCCATGAAGATGTAGAGTTTAGAATACTCATTGGAATTCTGAGCAATGAGTAGGCCATCCTGGATGGAATAGTATAGTTTGTTGCCAGTCTCCTAGACTCTGGCAAAGAGAGGTTCAAGCTTGAGCACTGCGATGACCCTAAGGTGGAAATTTTGCATGAGCATTGTGTGAACTGTCCTCAAAAAGGTGTTTACTTTTTTGGTTTCCTGGTTACTCTAGAAGGGCTCATTATAGAGGGGTAAAGAAGAGGAAGCTGGGGAGGCATCTGGTAACAGAGCGAGTATTAGCTTTTCTGCTAGCCTTTGCTGGTCTACTATAATTTCCAGAGGGGAAGGCAGGAGTGGGGGAGAAGGCCATGTAGTGAGTGAAGGGCTACTCAGTGGTGAGGGGGAAATGATTGCACCTGTGGCATTCTTTCCCTTCTTGCTCTACTTTCACTTCTTAGGGTCTCTATGGAAGTAACTCACTCCTTCTTTGTCAGATTTGTGTATTTCACATTTATCATCATAGCATACTGTCCAGGTAGTTGCCACATGTGCTGCTTTCTTCTTTGATAGCAGGAAGCATGACCTCATCTCCCCAGGAGTTGCCTTTGGTAATAGAACTATCGGTGCTAGCCTAGCTCTTGGGCAGGCTTCAGTTACTCTCCTTATGTTTCTAGGATTGGGTGACTGCATTTGCTAGAATAGTATTCAACATATAATCAGGGCTTGCTCTGAATATTGAGTCTTGGTGGTGAGAGTTGGTAAGTGCTGGCTTTCTGCTATAGAGTACATATCACTATTAGATTCTAAGTTATAAGATACTGAGGAGGTGTAATTGGTTCAAACTTCTGATACTTTAGTATCTGGAGTGATTTGGGTATCATGATTTTTGGAAGTGGGATCTTAGAGGATTATATCATAAGCTCAAGACTCATCTTCATAAATTCTTAATAGGTAGTCTGCTAGGAAATTCTTTGCTCCTAGCATATATTGAATAGAAAAATCAAAGTAGCTAAGGTGCATTAGCCACCTTTGCTACCAGTCGCTTAGATTCTTTTGGGTTATTAGTTTAATTAGACTCTCATGGTTGGTAATTATAGTGAATTTGGTGTGTGACAATAAGTGTACAAAGGCTTCCACAGCCTCAATGATTGCCAGATCCTCCTGTTGGTGTGTGGGATAATTGCTTTGGGAGGGTGTCAACTTTCAGCTATGGAAGGCCACCAGTCTAGCCTCTTCTCTGGTTGCTCCTTGTGATACCCATGTACCTGTTCTGGTAGGGGATGCATCAGTAAGCAGCTATATTATCTCTAGTTTGGAATAATCTATCAGTCACACTATCTTGTGTTCTTCTGCAGCCTTTTTAACTACATGGAATGTAGCTTCCTGCAGGTCGGTCCAAAGCCATTCCACATCACTGGTGAGTATGGTTAGTAGGGCTGTAATAGTGGTGATATGAGGTAGGAACTGTGAGACATAATTAACCATTCCATTAAATCGTTGAAGTTCCTTCTTATTCTTTGGTCTGGTCTAGTCTTTAACAGTCTTTATCTTTCCTAGTACTGGGTGTATGCCATTATCATCAATTATATGGCCCAATATCTCCAGCTCCTTTGCAAAGAAGATGCTCTTCCTTGGGTTTGCATACAGTCTTGCTTTTTCTAGCTTCCTGCAGACTGTTTTGATATGTTCCACATGATCCTAGTATGTTTCACTGAATATGAGGATGTCATCAATGTAGACCCAAATGAAAATATCTAATTCATCTCAGAGGGTGTCTTTCATAATCCTCATAAATATGGTTGGGGTGTTTGTATCTCCTTGCAGCATTACTCTACATACAAACTCTCCAAAGGGTGTCTTGATTGTGTTGTATTTCTCATCATCTGAGTGAACTCTAGTCTGAAAATAGGCATCACTGAGTCTAGTATCTTGCTTCTGTATTTCATTCTACCAACAGCATTGAGTATTACCTGTTGGTTGGGTATCGGTGAGTGGTCCTTAATTGTGTTTAGATTCCTTTGCTGTAGATCTGCTAGTGGTCTTATGCTGCTATTTGGTTTGCCTTGCACAAATATACTTGATCCACCAGGTACTTCTGCTCTGTAAATAACTCCTGCTTTCTGTTGCTTCTCAATCCATCTCTTAAATAGCAGTAGAAGTTTTTACAGTGACTTGTAGTTTAGCATTTTTGGGTAAAGGTGGGGGGTCCTTTATGTGGATCCTGTGGTCTATGCTCCTTCTTGGTGGTATAGTGGTAGGTACTTCCTTGACAAATACCTGTTACAATCCACTATGGTTCGGATATACTTGCAGTAGGCAACTCTTCTTGTTTCCCTCAATGGATGCTTCTTCTTTCTCAGATTCTTGCTTTTCGGTTTCTAGTAGTTCAAGTCCTTGACTTCTACTATTTCCCGATTCCCTCTATTGACGATCTTGAGGTTCTGAGTAGGATGGTTGAATTTTTGTGTAAGAAATATTTGTATTGAAAAGTATTTAGATGGTTGCATGAGGAACTAACTACTCTCGCCTACAAGCCTCCTTATATAGTCGTTCCTCCCCCAACCCTAACCCTTGATGACTCATCCCCATGAGTCATCTGTACACATGACTCAAATGAGTCATCATGTGAAATGCATCAGCTGACTCCTCTGAGTCCTCCTCACTAACCAATAAAAACCGAATAAAAACATATAAACCAATCATGTTGCGCAAACTGCGTCATATGTGTAAAACTCGTGACTCATAATCTGAGTCACGTGTGAAAACATAATATCATATGATCGCTTAGTGCGAGTCATAGAAAATCAAACAACCAATAAAAACCTACTAATGACTCGCTAGCACAAGTCATGTGAAATCCTCACTCCTTCTGACTCATAAGTATGAGTCAGTTGAAATCTGCCTTGCCATTCTGCCTTGCTTAGTCACAATTCATGACAATACCTTAGAGAACATTACCAGGCAATCTAGTGCTTTTTCTGCTTTTGCCATCGCTAATCTTGGCTGAGTAGACTGTCCATTACAGTTCACTCTTACTTTGTAGTCAGGGAAGTATAGACTATTCTGCCTACTGTCTATCATAGCTCTGAGTTTGACAGGGTCATTTATGCTTAGTAGGATATCATAATCTGAAACTGTGGTAACCATCATCTCAACTTTCAGTATCTTCATCTTTTTTATCTGAATATTGACAGTACTATCATAGTTACTGCTTGATTTTGATCCTTTGACTGCCATTTTTAGAGTGACTGGGCACTTCCAAGGCTGGTAAGGAATATTATGTGTGGTGACAAATTGGTTGCTTATTAGGCTTTCACTGATGATTCCTGTATCTGCTAGATCTCTTACTTGTTTACTATTAACTAGCATATTGAATTTGAGGGCTGGGAAGGGTACATCAGGGTTATTAGGTACCCCAATAGTTGTTTTGTAGGTTCTTATAGTGTCTTGTCCATCTACCTCTTGTATTGAGTCACTTTCCACCTCATATTCCTCATCACTGCTGTCAGTATTGTCTTCTGTAACCCTGACATGGTTTGTTTTGACTTCTTTCTTGGGGCAGTCATTTGCCATATGTCCGCCTTCTCCACAATAGAAACAAGCTATTTCTTTCTTCCTTCGATCCATTTCCTTCTTGCTAGGTTTCTTGTTCTTCACATAAGTTGTCTTCTTCACTGTTGCCTTGCCTTTTCCTGTAGCTTTGCTGCTTGCTGCTTGGGCAGGGTGATACTCTTTCTTTGGTTTGTTTGACTTGTTAGTAGAGGAGCTGCTGCTGCTGCCATAGCCTACAGTTTTGTACGTAGTAGTATTATATCTTTCTGCAACTGCTACTTTCTGGTTTCAGGTATCTGTTTCCCTGATTTGTGGTTCAACATTTCTTCTGAGGTCAGAAT
Organism: Choiromyces venosus 120613-1; assembly: GCA_003788595.2. Classification (NCBI taxonomy): domain Eukaryota; kingdom Fungi; phylum Ascomycota; class Pezizomycetes; order Pezizales; family Tuberaceae; genus Choiromyces; species Choiromyces venosus. The sequence goes on from ML120439.1 coordinate 363,380, forward strand.
CCATTGCATCTAGGAACTGCTGTCTTTGTATGTAGTCTGAGACAGATCCTCATATGAGGGTAGCTCTCAGGTCTTCCAGTTCTCTAGCAATCTTTGATATCCTTACTGGTTTACCTCCAGTGGTTTGCAATACCTTCTGCCACTACTGGTAGAGGTCATCCATATTGGTAGGTGCTTCAAAGAGATGCTTGAATCAGTTCCAGAAGGCCTCAGGGTTGGATATATCTTCATACTCATCCAGTAGTGTCACATATTCATTGTGTGCTTGTTTTTTGGTGTAGGCTCCATAGTAATCAACTACATCTTCTGTATCATCATTGATGTCATGCTTTGAGAGGTATTTCTTTACTTCTCTGAGCTACTTCTTGAGTCCATTAGGTTTCAGGTCATCTCCATCCCTACTGAACTTCAATGGTTGAGGGAGCCAAATCTTGTGTCTTTGTGCTGCATTGCTAGCAGGTCTTTGTGCTGCATCACCCATTCCTACTCCTTCTAGTGGTGATGCTGGGTCTTCTAGGGGTTGTGAACCTTCTCGCTGTTTGCCCTTACCTCTCGGTGTGTTGAGTTTTACTGGTTTCACTGGCAATTCTGAGAATGCTCCTGGAGGTGGTGTTTCCTCTGTGAATACTGATTGACTTCCTGCCTAGCTTGCTGCCTGAGATTGAACTCTGCTTCTGAAGACTGCTCCCAACAGGCTTCTAGATCTGTATCTGGTATCTTGATTCTGGCTTCTTGCTGTGTGCTAGAGGATCTGTTCTGTTGTGAGGTCCTCCTCTGGGTCTGTATCAAGGTATTCTATTTGTAGGTTGCTTTCAGCTTATGCTGAAGCTTTGGTTTCTGAGTCTGAGTTACTGTTTGTTCCTGAAGGGTTCTAGGGGAACTCTAGCCTATGAGGTGGTCTAGATATCCTTCCAGACTGGGTCCTTTGATGGCCACTTTGTTCTGCAATTGTGAATATAGTACCTGAGCTGGGAGTGTCTTTCTCTACCACTCCTGCTTCTAACTAGTTATCAACATACAGGAAGGGTGATCAATCCTACCTGGTGTTCTTATTCCTAAGAACCTGTGAGTTCTTGCAGAGGGTTAGCTTACCTGCTGAGGTGAAAAAAATGTAACAGGTGGTAACCTATATGAACTAAGTACAATAGGGATCAATGGTAGTCTAGTTAGTGTTTGATTCTTAAGGGAGACTGGAGAGGTAAAGACAAGAAGGTCTTAGAAGAAATAAAGGGGAAAGGAAATAATAGAATTACTATTCAACCAAGTAGATTTCTTATCTAGGTTCTGTCTGAAGTCTAGCAGTTCCTACTAGTTAGGAAGACTATCTTAAATACATGATTTCCTCCACCCAAGGTAGAGGTTCTTGAAAACCCACAACTACTGTCATTACCAGTAAGTGCACACTACCAGAATCTTATGATGCTACAAGAATCCTGAAAGTCCAAGGCAATCCTCCACCCAAGCCTTATCTCTACTGCCAGTATACATGACCATTCCTTCCCTTAGAATCCGTAGGGGAAAGCCTTGCTGATACAAAAGCATAACTAATATAAACATAAACAAGTTACCAGAATCCTAGTGATATCTGTATTGAAATAATCAATGAACCAATATAAACAAGAACAAATGAAATAAATAACAAGGAAAACATAAGTATAAACAGTATACAGTTGCCAGAATATGTACACATGTTACAGGCAGTGTGCAAAGGATCACGAAAGTACATGGATGGATTTAGACATTTGTGGTGATCTACAAAGGGATCAGGAGTTGATTATTATTTCATATATACTTATATGTTTTTCTGTTAGTTTAGTATAGAGGGAAAGAGGACATGACTATTAAGAATCTATTACTATCCCTCTCAAGTTTTCCCTGAAGTTCTATCTCTATTGTTCTTATCCTGTATTGACAACCATACCATTAATTACTACTAATCTCCTGCCACATCTCTCCAACCAACTTGAGACAAGATTAAGGTAAAACCAAGCCACTGAAATGTTGCAATACAGTTAAAGGTCAGTGTAATCTCAATTAAACCCCAAGCAGCTAGTGGGAATTGAGGATTAAATATTAAAATAAAAAAATAAAAACAAGCAGAAAAGACCAAAAAATCAATTCATTGGCTTTTGGCAGAATTAACTTTGCACAAGTTTTGCCATACTTTAAACCAACATACTAGCACATTGCTCTCTTATGTCAGTTAATACAGTAGTTGTGCTTTTATGAGATCTTGGGTATCAGCTAGAAACTGAGATTGCTGAAAAGGAATTCTATCTAGAGACAAATCAATATCTGCAAGGTATAGCTAGGCTCTACAATACTACTGACAAGTGGCAGCTATCAGTTGCCTGGGTCCTGGATGGAGCAGAGCTCATACACCTTTGTGATACTCATATTGAGCAAGATAACAATAAAAAATTAGTCATCAGGACCTGCCAAGCAGGACAGAAAGTTTCTACAAAAGTAGCCCAGAAACCAAAAACAAAAACTCCTAAAGTGTTCTCCTCAACTTCCTCCAGATTAGCAAGTTCAGGAGGTGGTCATTGCCAATACCTCCATAGTCATGTTTATTGATTCTGAGGTGGAAGAAAGTGAGGAGGAAATCTTAAATAATAGTGACTGGAATGCTCTACCTGGCACTCCATAAAAACATCCTTCTAGCAGTCCATTTTGTCCTCAATGCCAGTGGAGTACTAAACCCAACTGACCCTTACACATGTCCCTCTGGTTCTGGCAGCCTTAGTACAATTATTTTCCTCCCTAGCTTCTTCTCATACTAGTATGTCTATCCTACCCCTCCTTCCTTGGCTTTATTTTTTTTTTTCAAAATTCTAACATTCTTCACCAGGGCCTTTTTCTTTCATAGTTACATTCTCCTTTTATTTCTCATTTAAAATCTTGTCTTAGCTTCTCAATTGGTCTTATATTTCTTGAGATACTTGGTATTTAAGTTGGCTCTCTCATCAGGAATACCGGTGAAACCCGTGTGTCAGTTCACGGACCTGTGTCATATCACGATGCCATACGTTATGGCCGAGCACCACTCTGCCGGGCTGCCTTTGAGGGGCGTGAGGGGATAGTAAAGCTGCTATTTGGAACGAAACGATGTCAACCCTAACAGAAAAGACACAACTTATGGGCGAACTACACTCTTTTATGCTTCCTGGCATGAACTCAAGGGGGTGGTGAAGATACTGTTGAAACGGAAAGATGTTGACCCCAATATACCCGACGATGATGGACTTACACCGCTCGCCTTGGCTGCCCGGTATGGGCGAGTGAAAATAGTGAGGCTACTACTAGAACGAGGAGATATCAGAGCTGAAACTAGAGACACCAACGGCTTTACATCTCTCGCGTGGACTGCCAGAACGGGTATGGGAAAATAGTGAGGCTCCTACTAGAACGAGGAGATAACAGCGCCGACATTGCAAACAACGACGGCATAACACCTCTTTCGTGGGCTGCCAGAGAGGGGCAGAGAGTAGTGAAGCTACTCCTAGAGCGAGGAGACGTTAACCCCGAAACTACAGATATCAAGGGCCGAACATCCTTCTTTTTCTGCTGCGCGCAACGGTAAACTGGGAGTTATCCATCTACTATTGGAACGCAAAGAAGTCAATCCCGATAGACGAGACTGCAAAGGCTGAACCCCACTCTACGTAGCGTCCCGCTGGGGTCATAATCAAGTGGTACAGCTCCTCTTGAAACATAGCGAGGTCAACCCAAATGCACAAGACAGGCGGGGCCTGACACCGTTGGCGCGGGCTGCCCCGGGTGTTCATGAGAGGATTGTCAAGCTGCTGTTGGAACGCGAAGACATCGACCCCAACCTTCCGGGCAACAATGGCTGGACACCCCTCTTGTACGCTGTTAGAAGTAGGGCTTTTGGGATAGTGAATCTATTATTGGAACAGAATGGAATCAAACCAGATATCCGAGAAAACGACGGACGAACACCGCTCTCGTGGGCCCTTGAGAGTAACCATCTTCTAATCGTAAGGCTACTAAAAGCCCATAATGTTACTGCACTTTAAGTCCGCGGGGGTATAATCTCCCTTGTCGCCTCCGAATGGAGAGTATTAGGGAGGTTCTGCACTGGGATGTGCACGCCAGCATGGCCACTGACGTGCAAAAAAATGAGAATTGATTTTAGGAGAGGTTTTGCAGGGTGTGCACCTCGGAGGAAAAAAATGACGAAACAAAGTCATGTGACTACGTTTCATTTTTCGTGTGGTGCTAGCTTATCCTACACCTCTTTAAACCCAACACCACAACCACTTTACCTTCTACTTTGACATCACCACTGACACCCAATGTATTTTGCTTCCCTCTCTTACCTCATTTTTGTTGCCTTTCCCTAATTTTTCCCTAATCCCCTGGCTACTTCCCCCTATCCCTACCCCCTCCATTTCCCCCAATCCCTGATTCCCCCAATCCCTCAATCCCCAAATCCCCTTTCTAATAAACAAGAAAACAAGAACAAGAAACCACGTATGGTAAGTCCCAATTCTACCCCTTAGTCCATGACTTTTGTTGATTCTGATAAATTTAAAATTATAGTTATATGAACACATATCAAAGGCTCATCAAGAGTACAGATATTGATTCAACATTCTTCGCCCAAAGGCAGAATGGACCATACAACCAGTAATACATACTATCTGGAGCAACTCCATATGCAAAAGGTAAAAATAATAAAGGCATTTCTTATATACCTCTTATAATAAAAAGTACAAGTACTAAGTTTGAATCTACATGACATATTTAGGAAAAAGAAGAAGTCTTACAACAAGTTCTCCCACTAGCATGTTCTGAGCCAGGAAAGACTGTTTCTTGTTCCAATTTCCCACAACTAACCTTGTTTACCTTAAGTAGTCTACCACTACCAAGTACACTACCACTACCTGGTACACATAAACTATATACAATACTTAAGGCTGATGACTCACAAGTCCACTTAGTACAACTATGTTACAATAACTTTCAACTCTATACATAGGGTAAGGGCAATTTTTATGAGGCCATGAGGGCCAAAATCTATGAGATGAATGGTATTGATATCAATGTCAAAGGCTTCATACAATATTCGAAATCAGTACATTGTATACAACTTCATGAGGATAAAGGAAAAAGTAGAGTTGCATGAGTCAATTCAGATTATGAGTAGGCTTTAGATAGGTAGATTGAACTTTCTAATGATTATGAATATTTGATCAAGGAAGAGAAGGCAGCCAAAGGTTCAAGAGCTGAAGCAGAGAAGATTGAAGCTATCCAGACTTGTGAAGACATGATACATGGTTTTGCAAAACAACAGAAACAAAGGAAAGATGAGAACCAATTTCAAATTAATCAAAGACAGATTAAAGGAGAGAATGGAGAGGATTCTTCTCTAATAGTCATATTATCAGGTAAGTTTGAAAGATATTCATATAAATTATGTACTGTTATTTGATAATCATTCTTTTACTAAGTTAAATGAGATAGATACCAAAGCAGATCTGAGTCCCATGAAACCATTTGCATCAAAGAGACAAATGACCTCCCAAATACTAAACTTGCTGAAAGAAAGTGAGCCAGACATGATCTATTTATTGCAAGATATACAGGTAGAACAAATAGACTATTGGGAAGGTATTATTGATCAGGCTCTAGGTATATCCTCGAGTTCTAGAGATGAAGTTGGACAGGCACAGCTGATAAGAAATTTAGAAGAAAGGATCAAGCAAATTGAGTCTCTGTCTGGTGAATTCAAGGAAAAGCTTGATCAACTTATTTCTTTGTTTTCATCAAAGTTTAGTAGCTAAAGCTAAATTACAAAACTTATACTTCTCTTGTATCTGAACTAAGATATTCCTCAATACAAGGAGGGAGACAACCAAAAGTTATTGCAATGTTTGACTATAACAGCAAGTATGGAAATTTGTTAACAAAACTCCTGCAAAATACCATGTAGCAATTGGAGACAATCCTGTCTTCAATGCATATTTAAATCCAAGAAAGGTAAAATACTGCATCACCTTCCCAAACTCCCACTCTACTGACATCCTTTACTTCACCATATAAGCATTAAAAACAGCTCTTTCTTCTGATAATACCCCACCTACTGGTGCTGAAAATGCACTGATGACCTCTGTTTCAACTGAATAGGCTGCATCACTATAAGTATAAAGCTATTCACCAAACAAATTTCTCCTACACTATTTTAGATCTTTTCAATCCCTGAATTCATCCACATCCTCCGATCCTCTATTCTGCCTTCTCAAGGTCCTGAGAGGCTAGCAATCAAGCCATCTGGAGTTGTGATAGCCTGAAACTGCATTGTGTGTTGTTTTTTGTGACCACTATAAAATAATGCTTGATCAATCATTTCAAATCCTGGCCAGCATATCAGTCATTGTCCTATCAATAAATCTCCAGATCAGTCCTGTAGGTTCCCCTTTATTTGCAGTTGCAATACACTATTTTTCTAGGCACTAAAGAGAAAGAAAATTTGTATCCCAATATAGTTTGTCTGCATAATGGTGGTATAGGTGAGTGCATACATTGTTAAAGATTGTGGAAAGCCATCCATGCTCATGCCCCAAGATTGTAAGACTCTGTTTTAGTCTACTTGGATATGATAATCTGTACAGGGTAACAGCTAAGGCAGTCACTGGATTGGCATGATAGTGGTAATGGAATATAATTGGTATATTTAATAATACAGTCAGTTCATGTAGTTGGCTTTTATCAAATCTCAAAAATTCAATACACCAGTCATCTGACTGGTCCTCTATACTCCAGCAGAATTTCTGATGTAGAATCTTTCTCTTTCCATCATAGTTTTTGAGGATACATATAGGTCCTTGAAGTAAGACTTGGATAGTTTTTCACTTTCGTTGTTGGTAGAATACAATTGAATTTAAAATTCTTATTGCATTCATATCTGCTGCAGTAGTTCCAAGGAGGATAGCTATGGCTTGGGGTGTCTGATTTGATATACTCATTTTGTTGTACCCTAATGGCTTCTATTATTTTACATAAAATCACTTTAGCATTATTACTTATTATCTGATACATGCAAGAGGAATTTTCATAACAATGAAAAAAGTCACAAAGTTACTAAAAAGTGTTTATGCTACCTTCAAAGTTAGTGGATCATTCTAGAGATTACTTGACAATTGGTGGAACTTATTAGTAAGTTATTAGAGGCTATTGGAAGAACATAGATCAATAGTAGATATCAAGAAAGTTTGAGGATAGCTGTCTGGTATTGTTGAAGGTTCCAAAGTAGTCTTATATGGTATTGTCTGTTGAAAAGTTGATCTGATTGTCTGGTGAGCCATCTAATCCAATATCTTTCTTCCTTCCTTCTGATTGGTCACTAATGGCCAGCAACCCTGGGGCATTTCTGGCAATCCAGACAGAAGAGAAGAAAGAAAAACAGGAAAAAAAAAGTTCACAGAACACCTACAAGAGTGAACACCATACTGGTGATCTCAAGAACACTGCACTCAAGGTCTCAGGTGGAGCCTTACTAGTATGAGAGTGTGGAAAGAAGTCTGGAGAAGTGAGGAAATATTGGGAAGATACTTGGATGGCAGTTTTTTTTCTGCTCTATTGGTTTAGTAAGGTATTTGACTTGAGAAGGTAGCTGGTAGGACACCAAAAAAGGTATTCGAAAAGGTATTTGAGAGCCTGAGGTTGGATTTGATACTATTGTACGTTAACAAAATTAACCGTACATCCATGATCCATGGCAACGCAACCCTCCTCATCACCTCTCACTTTGAACACCACCTAAAGAAATTCCTCTACATCAACCAAAACTCAACCAATTTTCCTAATTCTTTTGTTTTAAGAAACTATGCCTCCTATTCTTCGCAGTCATGCCAAAAAGCCTATTCCCTCCAAGCACCTCTCAGAGTTTACCAGGGGGAGAATTCTCGGGTTACACAAACCTCAAATGAGCTATCGCCAAATTTCCCACTACCTTGACATCCCCCTCAACACTATTAAAGATAGTATCTTAAAAGGAGATCAAGAGGGCCAGAATAGAAAGGGTAGAGGAAGATATCCTAAAACTACCAAGTTGCAGGATGATACTATGGTGGAGGAAGCTCTCAGCTATTGCAATACTAGCTATTCTGAGATTGCCAAAAAAGTTGCTCCCAATATCTCTTCTATGACAGTGAGGAGAAGACTTCAACAAAAGCATCTAAAAAGGTAGTTGGCACAAGAAAGGGTTCATTTGTATGAGGATCTAGCTCAAGAGAGATTGGAATGGGCATTAGCTCATAGGCATTGGACAAGAGAGATGTGGAGAAGGAAGGCAATGTGGGGAGATGAGGTAGCTGTGGAGAGAGGAGGAGGAAAGAGGAGAAAATGGATATTTAGATATCCAAAAGAGAAGTGGAATAAGGATTGTATTAAGCCTGCTGCTAGGAGAGGAGAGAGGAACTTGAAGATTAGCCAAATGATGACTGGTTGTTTTTATGGTCAAACTCATGGTCTCTTTTTACCTGTTTTTCCTGATCCTACTTCTGCTAGAGGTGGAGTGACTGGAAAGTCAATTATTGATGTTTATGATCATTATGACTTTCTAGGGATATGGGAGGATATCAGAGAAAGGGTTGGAGATGAAGAGGTATTTTTTATCATTGACAATGCTAAGACTCACTTGCCCTTTAGGAGATGGCTCAGAGTGCAGGGAATTACTCTTCTGGAAATTCCTGCCTATTCACTAGATCTCAATCCTATTGAGAATGTTTGGTCTCTGGTGAAAGATAAGCTTCACAAGAACTATCCTGAGCTCTATCTCATGAAGGGTCCTGTTGATGAGGTCAAAAAAGCAATAGAGGAGGCCATTACTAATTGTTGGGAACTTCTTGACCCAAAGGTTTTTGATACTTTGGCAGGATCAATGGTAGATAGGGTGGAAGAAATTATTAAGGCTGATGGATGGTATACTAAATATTAATTTCTACTATGTATTTACATTTTTTTAATTTTTTTTTGGTTTTCATGATGGTGGGGTTGGTGGAGTAGTGGGGTTGCCATGGTCAAGTTTTTCCATCCGTTGATGTATGGTTATTTTTGTTAACATACAATACTATCTTGGCAGCCTACAACTTGAAACTGAGAAAGAACAACCTCAAAACTATGCTATTTGAAACTTGGAAAGAGAGCCTAGAGGTGTCCAAGCTAAGATATAAAGTAAAACCTAGACCCAGCTATAAACACCTCTGGAGAGTCACGGGAAACTAGTTTTAGAGACTGCTATACTTTAGGGTCACCTTAGGTTGGCCATACCAAGATACAGTTAGAGGCAGATACCATTACCCTTGTGATAGAAACATTATTACACCCAATAACCTAATAAACACGTGCGGTATCATACAACTAACAACCCTCCCTATACATAGCCATAAGAAGTAGAGTGAACTCCTAAAGTAAATGGGCATCTTGCAAGAGAGCATCAAAACTAAGCTCTGGGCACCAGGAATAGTATGGATGGACAATAATATAGCCAGGGTCCAAGGAGCACTCATTAATATCCCTATATCTCAACCTGCTGCAGGGGCCAGGGGAGGCAAACTTGGCAGAAAAGCGATGAGAACACCCTGTGATATATGTAATAGGATGATAGCTAAAACAAAACTCTTAGAGGAGTCTCACACAAGGGCTCATGACCTCAACTACAGGAAGAAGGGTAAGGAGAAGGACTGAGGAGCAGACCTGGAATAGTGATGCTAAAGAGAGGAGGAGGGCCTGGGGACCCAGGGTAGTAATGCTGAGGAGTAGTAATTTTCTTTGTACATGATGACTAAGTACTGGAGTGACAAGGTGGGTTTTCTTGAGTTGGAGGATTTCATTGGTACATGACTACTTGGCAGGGAGATGATGGGGTGAGTTTTCTTTATTAGATATATTTCATAGATACATGACTACTGGGCTTGGAGAAGACAGAGTATGTTTCTTTTGTCAGATATATTTCATAAGGTATATAACTACTTAGTAGGGAGATGATGGGGTGGGTTTCCTTTGTTAGAGGAATTTTATAGGCACACAACTACTAGGTGAGGAGAAGATAGGGTAGGTTTTCTTTATGGATATTTTAGATAGGGGGCAAGGAGGAGGGGAGTTTTATAGGGTCAGGTTGGGCAAGAAGGATGGCAAAAATATTGGTTAGGCCACAGGACAGAATGGAGAAAATTTTCTTCTAGGGGACCCTTGGCTGGGTGGGGGAGGTATCTGATGCCAGTTTGCATAATACCATTTAGTTAGTAAAATGCCTTTTGGGCAGACTGTATAGAATAAAAGCAAGGTTACATCAAGCACATAGTCCATTTATTCAAGTTCTTACAGTAATTGAAACTAGTGGACAAAAGCTCTCTTCAACTTACTTGCTTAGGTAAGCAAACCTGCCTGATAGACCTTGAAGCAACCTTAAACTTCAGGACATTCCTTTTGGCAGGTTGAGAGTTTATAGTACTTGTTGGGAGAAGCCTAATCATATCTCCTCAACTGTTGAAACCATGTGAAATGTTGTGCCACCCTTGTCAGTGTCTAAGACATGCTTAATAATAGAAAATGCAAGCTGAGCGATATCAAATGCAACATTCTGAATACTAAGTGAAAAATAGAATATGAAAAGACTAGCTATAAGAGAACAAGTGAACTATCGCACATGGTATTTATCAAAACAATTAAACTTGCAGAGGCCAACAGAACAGGAAGAACAAGCAAAACATGTGTGATGGGATTTTTTTCCGAAAAATGACAGAAAATACAACAGGAACGCTTTGTAGCTGGAAGATAAATAAGTGTATGGGGCCCAGATGCAAGAGGGGGAAGGCTAGTCTGGTATTTAGTGTGGTACTGCCTTGTAGTTTTCTTCTTATAGGTGGTCTGGATACGGGGTTTAGGTTTCTTCTTGCTGTCTTTAAATAAAGCTGTAAGAAGATTGAGGCGAAATTGACGATGTTTTGCATTAGGGTGAGAGAGGCAATATAGAATAAAAGAATTAATGACAGAAGTGTCTAAAATCCAAAAAAAAAAAGTAAGCCAATTATGGAGAGCAGTCAATTGGGTAGGATAGGAGGCGTGGAGTTGATCAGCAAGATCAACTCCATTCATATTGTGATTATAGTTGTCGATAATCACAGGAATTGAGAACATTCCCCTACTGCGATTGTGGGCAAACAGGCGACGGGTAGTAGCTACGTTGGTGCTTGTGCTATGAGGCTTTTTTCATTCACGAGTAACGTAGTCGGTAATATTGTGGATTGTGGAAAGCAAATGAACTGATCCACTATCCTTCCACTGTAGTGCAAGAATAGGGGCATTAGCTGAGCCCACTTGGGCACTGCATAAGTGGCCCCATGGCAGACCGGGGAAGGAATTGTGGAGCTTGGGGGGGAAAGCATTTTTATTTTGTCAGGCTGTTCCACAGGCCCCAATGCTGAGCTGCCAAAGGACTTGAAATAGGGCTATATTGGTGAAGTAATTGTCCATGTAGATGTTGAACTGGTGGGTAAGGTAGGGAAGTGGTTGAACTATTTGATATATAGTGATTGAGGTTGGAGTAAGGTGAATTGGACCTTGGTAGCTCTCTTGGTTACCAGGTACCTGAATTCCATAAATGTGAGATGTGTAAAGCCAATTCCATGTATAGCCTTGCCAGCAGAGTACAAATATCCTATAGCCCTCAGTGATAGGTTTGTTTGGCATTTGGTAGGTGTGTTTACTCCATCCTCCAAAGCGAACCATCATCTCATCCAAGGCCAGATTTGAACCCAGAATCAAGACACTCTGAAAGTGCTGCTGAAGGATCAAATGAACAGGTTCAATCTTCTTCCACCACTCACTATCACTCCTTCTATGTATTTGGACTGGCTCAGCATAAAGATATCACTTGATTTACTGAAACTGCATAAGTGAAAGCATATTCTCAACCCTCCAAATCCTCCCATACTGCTTAACCTGCCACCAATATTCCACAATACTTTTACACCCATGGAGGCCCATAAAAATCAGCTGTGCAATAAATTTCTTCATCCCAGCTATAGTTACTGGCCTCCATGGGCATGCTCCAAAAAGCCGAGGCAGTGGCACTGGTCCCCGGAGTTTGGCTGCATATTGATTTGTATTTGCAACCAGAATCGAGAAAACTTCCTCATCCTAAAACTGTGAAAAGAAATCGTATGCTGAAAGACAACTCCCTGTAAGCCTGGGCTTCGGGTCATGAGGTGGAAACCTATGGGGCAGCGGGCTAAATGTTTCTGGAATCTCTAGTTTTGCAGTAAATTGCCCATTGATTTCAACTCTCTCAGTAGGGTTCAGATGCTCAATTTCAACAGCTCTGCGAGCCCGCTTGACAGTCTTCCTTTGTTTTGAAGGGCAAGAGATCGAAACTCTATTACTGGATTGAGCTTGGAGAGGCTTTCGTGAAGACATCTTTGATTGACCTTTTGGTTCCTAATCGTTCTCTGCTTCCTCATTCCTCGACGTCTTCACTTTCCTGACTAATATTGTCTTAAACACTGTTTGAGACAGTGACAAGGGCGGCACAACATTTCACACGGTTTCAACAGTCCAGGAGATAGTTTGCACGCCTCTTTAAATTTTTTTTTTCCGGTTGGATTCGATGGGTTAGGGTTACTGGAATAGTAAAAGGTAGCCAAAAAAAAAAAAAAAAAAAAAAAAAAAAAAGGAAAAAATCCACTATCACCAATTGTTACTCACATTATAACTTTCTTGAAAAAAAAAAAAAAAAAAAAAAAAAAAAAAAACAATAAGACAATGAAATATTGGTAGCCAGGTATTGATTAATGTTAAAATGTATAATAGGTTTTATTCTTTTGATATATTATTGGGCCAAGTCCAATCATATGGTTTGCCTCCCTCTTCAGATTCCTTCTTGCAACCAGATTTGGTAGGTTAGGGTTACAGTAATAGTACCGTAGAAGGTGGCCAAAAGAAAAAGTAAAATCTACTATCTTGAATAATCATGTACATTACCATAAAATCTCAAATAATTAGCCTATGTGCTATGAAGTGGAATTAAGTTGAGTCATGCTAAGTATTGCTCACAGGATTATGCAATATCAGTTTTAAAAGTCTTGGTACTAATCCAATCAAAGGAAAAATTGATTTCATCTTCATCTTCCTCCTCAAGCTCATGATCATCAGCTTTAACCTCCCCCCCAATTCTCCAGTCGACTAATCCCCCTTTTAGAAAATCTGTGACCAACCCTTTAATAGATATTTCCTCATCCACACTTTCATCAATAGGAAGTGAGAGGTCTACAACTTGAAAGGCTTTTTGAACAACCTCCTCTTGCTCAAGTGAAAACCTCTTCCATGCCTCACCCACCACCCAGGTTGTTGCCACTCACTGCAGCCAACCATACTACCCTGTAGTGAGCCTCCAGTAGTAAGTATATTCTCCTCCTCATCCTCAATTCCTATAACTCGCATTTCTAATGTTTCCTATACATAGTTTAAAGTTAGTATGTCAAAAATAGTACATCGTTTGAACAAGGATTCTCTATTTTTTTCTTTTTTTTTTGACCGATCTGCTTACCTTTAGTATATCCTTAAAGGGTCGGTTTACAGAGATATTAAGGGGTTGAACGATCCTGGTATAGCCCACTGGTATAATGCTAACAGTAATGCTGTGAGCTTTAAAGGTATCAAGAACTTCCTCTGTTTCATGCCCCAAAAAAAGATCAATTGCGATGAGTGTTAGCTGACTCTCAAGCACAGGAATAAGTTGCTCTTCGAGCCATTCAACCATTTTGGTTAAATTAGCATAGGCTATGGGATTAAATTTTACCACTATGCAGGGATCATATAGTTGCCTCTCTGAGAGGATTGAACTCCCGATACCTTTCTCTCTGAAAAAGATGAGAGGTGAAACCCAAGGAATACCATCCCCAAAAATTGTAAGTTGAATGGTTCCTTGTCTCTTGTCCCACCCTGATTTTGTTGACTGAAGTCAAATAGTTTTGTCCCCAATAGTATTGTAAGTCCTCCCCTCCAAATACTTGAATAGAACAGGTGTCTGATCCATGTTACATATATTTTGCAGACAATACCAGCTAACTGCACCCACTCTCTTATCATCAGCACACAGTTCTGAGTTCTATCGATTGTACTGCATCCAGGTAAGTATAGATTCTCCAAAGTACCAAGGAAGTTTACTGGCAATATTTGTTACTGATCTTAAACTAATCTGATACTATGCTAGGAAGTTACGAAACCATTCATGTGAGCAATGGAACTCCTGAGATTCCTTCTCAGGATAGAGCTTCATAAAAAGCTCTATGCTTACTCTTCGGAGCCACCCCCACCTCACTACCCTTCCAAGAGCCCACTGCTCCCAAAACTGTAAAAACAGTTCTCACTCCATCTCTGCCCATCGCCACTGCCACCCTCCTCCAGCTGGCTGCCACTACTCCCTAGTTTGAGTAGCATACCTTCCCTCTCTCTCTTCCTTCTTCTATCAAGAAAGATTTCTAGTTGGTATTTTGAAGTAATTGGCTACTTCGTCTCTTGTTGGCTCATGCAGTTTTGTCAGACCACATAGTATAGATGCCTTATACCAGTAAGAAAGTACATGTAGTTTATAACTAACTGTGTATGACTTATAGGGATTTTGAACTGGCTTTCAGTGGGAGACAGTCTGTGGGGCTTCAGAAAGGGGTTTTCACTTTGGGCCAGTTTTTTTTTTTACTCCCACATAAAACTTCATTGGAGGCAGAGCCGGAAGGTCAACCTGGACTTTGATATGTCCAGCTGTTTTTTTTGTGGGAGGCATTGGTTGACATTGTCTGCTGTCATGGTTTCTGCTGAAGTCTTTTTTTTTTTCCTTCTATTTCTTTTATTCGATTTCTACAACTGTTCTCTATATATTTCTAGTATCAGGATCACTTTTCTGGTGATGAGTCAACGTTGGAGTCAATGGCAAACTCCATTGATTAGTCCTCCTTTTTTTGATTTTTTTGATCCAAAATCATTACTCATACCCTAATTTCTGTTCTTCCCGGTTTCAAACTCTAATTCGAGTTCATAGCACATAGGCCAATTATTCGACATTTTACGGTATGTGTGGGTTTATTCCGCATTTTTCAAAAATCAAAGTTACCCTGTAACTTAATTCTATTGTAAAATATTTCGCTAGAGTGCATTTCCCTCGCCCATTCATGACGTTCTGCGGCAGTTCTTGTACGGTAATTCATTAATTTCTATTCCTCCTTTAGGTCAAGCAGTTTGCGAGTGAAATTTAATAAAGACGACATACCACCTAATGAACACAAGCGAATGACGCTCTACTCTAGAGATACTTCTCTTTTCATGTTGGTTAGAGACTCGTCCCGATTTTCAAAAAAAAAAAAAAAAGATATGGATATCATAGATGCGTGCTCATTAAGAAACTTGCTCGAACAATATCTAAGCTGGAAAATATTTTTTCTATAAATAGTACAGTTGTCTAATATACCAGTAGCCTGTAGGGCATGAACAGCCTCTCATACAGTATTTTTCGCTTTTGGCTCTTGTTTGGTTGAGTCGCATACAATCGACCCAGGCCATGTCTCGCCGCTCTAATCTTTTAGAAATAAAACAAAACGAAAACCTCCACCTATGGCCAATTCCATTTAACGCAGTTCAGACAGCGAATCCACGCTGACGTTACGGAAATCAGGACACCTCCACTCGCTCTCACCCGCCATTGTTCTTAGCTTTCCGAAGCTCTGGGTTCTTTTCTGGAGAGACGCTCCATCAAGATGTTGCGACTGATATCCGGTAACGTACTCTCACAGGCCGAAGGGTCCTCGAAATCCGTGCCAGCGATTGCTTTCCCGAGATCGCTGCCCGGGTGATCGAGTAGCATTTTCAAAATTACCCCGCGTCCCTTAGCCGCAGCCCGGTATATCGGAGATTTAATCCCCGATCCAAAAGCGTTAACATCCACTTTCCCGCTTTCCAATAAAGCCCTAACAAGATCCTCGAAACCGCGTTCAACAGCAAGATACAAGGGTGTCGCACCGGAATGATCCAGAACATTAGCATCAAACCTCGAGTCTGCGAGCAGGCAGTGCGTCATGTCCACGCTCCTGAAAAAGACAGCATCGTGCAGCGGTGTGTGGCCATACTCCGTTTCCCGAAGATTGAAGGGTGGGAGTCGGCCCTCCTCCTGTGCAAGAAGTAACCGGAGTATGTCGGCCGAGCTTGGTGTGATTGCGGCGGAATGCAGCACTGACATTCCATTATGGGCTAGACTGTCCAACTTTACATCTGGGCGCTCAAGAAGTGCTTCAACACCCTTATCGAACCCTTTACAGATAGCATAAAGCAAGGGCGTACGTCCGAGATAATCTGGAATGTTGACGTCTATATCCTTCCTTTCTAGTAATGCCATCATGATGCCGATGTTGAGAGAGCTAATGGGGCGATGCAACGCCGGTCCTCTTCCAGAGGTGAATGCCTCATTGACTTCTACCCGTGGATCTTCCAGGAGGGCATAGATAACCTCCGCCCCATGGCAAGAAGCCGCCTTATGGAGTGGTGTGAAGGAGAGGTGGTCCTTGGAATTAACGTCCACGTCCTTCCTATTCAGAAACAGTCGCACCATATCCGGTTTCTCAAGTTGTATGGCTCGGAAGAGCGGTGTCCAGCCAGAAACGAACTCTTTGGTGTCTGCAGCAACGCCGCACTCTAGCAACAACTTGATCGCCTCGGTACTTTCCAAAGTGACAATCGCATCGCTAAGCAGCGCGCGAGTTCTGCCCGTGCTGCCGGACATATCCCTCACCTCCATAGGTTTTCCAACGACTTTTGCGACCCCCTGCGTGACTAGCTTTTGGACAGTTTTCGCGTCTCGCAATCTAAGGGCAGAGTAGAGTGCCTTCCGGGCCCATTTGCTGGAACCATTATCAGTGATTTCGCTTGAAGGTTGGCATAGTGATTTTGTGAGTGCGTCCGAAAGGGTACTGTAAAGGCGACGGTTCGTCCTTATTAGAGCGGAGTGGTGTAGCGGGTGAAGATAGGATGAGATTTCGATGAGGAGCTCATTCGGGAGGGCAATGAGGGGCATTTTTACGCTGCGGTTTGCCGTGGAGTGCGTATACCAGTAGGGGAGATTCTCCGTTTATATGTCTTGTTATGTTACCGTATGTTGATATTGTTGTTTACGATAGAACATGGGACATGTGTCGGTACTGGAGTCGATGACGATGCACGCTAGTTGCTAATGGTAGCACAAGGATTAACAGATCATGAATCGATGGTACACTAGTAAAAGAACACTTTACGCCAAATAGTACACCAAGATACCGGTACTGTTCCCGTGAAGGAATGCCTATTTTGTCCACCATCGGTGGACGTAAAGAGAAAAAAATTGGTTCATAAAATAGGCAATAATTAATTTATCTCAACATACCTATCATAAAATCAGCTTTTATTTGACTCTGGCAGAGTGTAACCTGGTTTTCATTCTTAACTACAGCACGCCTTATGGCATTTCACCTAACCAAAGGTATATCTACTATTGTGGCTTGAGATACTCCTCCCAGCCAAGGGCCCCCTTGAGGAAAATTCCACCTCATGGGCTGCCTGCCACAAAACAATCATTTAAATCATTAAAGCCCGAAGCTCCTGGCATCCCTCTACTACAAAAGAAGACCAAAAAATATCCACTCCAGTGACCAGCCACCACAACCCAGCAAGATCTACAAGTTCAGGCCTCTTCCTCAGGTATTCACAATACTTAGCTGGTACACAGTTGGATAGACTAGGCTCAAGCATAACTAGTGCTCAAACTAGCAGCAAGAAAATTAGGATAACACCTCTGGCTATTCCCTCCTTACCATGCTAAGTCACAACAGCCAATCACATCTGTCCACTGCATACCACCCCAGGGGCTAAACTCAAAAAAAAAAAACCCTTAGGTAAACTGCAGCTGAAGGTGGGTGAACAATTTTGGGAGTCAGTGGGCTATCCCCTTAGCAGGCTTGCCTAGGAGGAAAGAATAAAAAGTACCCCCAAGGACTTTCACTGCTTGGAAGGCCAGGACTTTACTGGTGCTCAAGGTGGATGAATGTACAGCCTGCAGAGAGCAAATAAGGGTAGATGTACCTGCTATAGGGTAAGGAAAAATATATTATCACAAGGCAAAGGTAAAGGAAAATATCAACAAAGCCTGAGAGTGAAATGAGGGGACCTGGAATGGCATGCATGTCTTTGCCCAGGGAGTACCCAGCTCCAGGATATAACTGTGTTCCTGGCCAGCAGACCAAGAAGTCTCAAAACTCAAGGAAGGAGAAAACAAAAGAAAACCAATACAAGCAAAAAATATAAGAGAACTACAAGCAAGCTGGTAGCCATCCAGGCAAATAAGGCAGGGTCTAAGGGGCATTGAAAAGATGAACCTCCCAAGGGCAAGATAAAGACTTGAAGCATATCATGAGAATGGGGACAAGGGTGTTGATTAGATGATCCCCCTCCCCCCCACAAAATTCCCCTAACCATCAAGGTTGAGAAAGCTCTGGCAGAGTTGTAGTGGGTTTTGCATTGAAAGGATAGACTGTGTGAGCCCTCAGCAAGGTGGCACCCTCAGTGAGGCATGGCAAAACTTGGCAGTCTAATATGGTTAGAAAATCTAACATGGTTAGCAAATGAATTTTGTTATTGAATTCCAAGCAAAACTGAAAAGAAAAAAAAAAACTTCCTGTACTATTTTATCTCTTTCATACCAAATACCTCAATCATTCCTTCAAAATCTTTGGAAGACAGCACAATTCCTGTATGAGTACAAGAACAAATAGCCATTGAGATGGCAGCTACCGGAACAGCTCTAAGCCTTACAATTACTGCAGCAATGGTAGGAGCACCCCTAACTACGGTTATACATCAGCAACAGGAAAGAAAAAACCAAGATGAAGAAAGTCAACGAAGGCAGAAGCTTATGCCAGAAGAGGAGCGAGTAGTATTGGAATGTTGTTACTTTCGCTATCATCTTGGATTTCCTCCAACAATATGGCAGTTACATGAAATTGCTATGTCCATTGTACAAAAGAGAAACCCACAAGAGACTCTTGGAAAAAGATGGGAAGAGGCTTTTAAAAGAAGACATCCAGAGGTAAAAACTCGATTTAGCAAGCAATTGGATTTTATTCACAATTTACATGGGAATGATATTCAATTGATTAATCATTTCTTTGAAGAGGTACTGTTTGAGTTTTTCTCTCCCTTGTTTTTTTATTATTATCAATCCAATGTCTCTCTTCCAGCTTAGTTATCTGAATTTATATACTTGTATTTGCTAGTTTTAATTTTAAACAATTAAGTTATTAATTATATCTATATATCTAGCTAGAAACTATTGTACATGAGTATGGGATAAAACCACAAAATATGTACAACATCAATGAGGTTGGATTTATACTTGGTCTTGTCCAGTCTGAGCATGTTTTAGAAGTGATACAAAACCCAAGAGAGAATGGAGAATTAAGATATTGTGCACAAAGTTAGTTTTCAAGTTTCATAGCCTTTCTAATCATTAGTTTTTATAAATTAGTACTAACAATCAAGAAGATAGTATATGTGAATTTGCTACAGTTATTGAAGGTGTATGTGCAGATAGAACCAACCTGGACCCAACTATTATCCTTAAGGTAGAAGAATTCATTGCAGAATAGTTTAGAAACCTTAAAGGCATTCCAGAAAATATTCTATTTGGTCATTCACATAATGGATGGACTGCTGAAAATATGTCAAAGAAGTTGTTATGGGATAGCCTAACCGTAGATAGTATTGGTCAGTCTAAGCTGTATGCTTCTTGAAGTAACATAAGGTAAAGTAGGACAAAGACAAAGATCATCAAGGTAGGCTCAGAAAGTTGTGTGCATAATGAATTTTTCAAGAGTAAAATAATAAATATATTAACAAGATCTCTTCTCTATTGCTTGATGTTTCTAATAGCTGGGAGTACCTCAATATTTATATTCTGTGTCTGGGTTATTGCAGGCTACAACCAATTCTCATACTATCTGAGTACCTTCCTCAAAACCCTCTTATTTTTCCTGAGTGTGAACACTCCTGACCCTGAGAATATTTGCCCCACTTAGCTTTGATCTCTTCAAACTCCTATTATTTCTAGGGGTGTAAGCACTCCATCAGTAGATAGTCGTCAATCTCTCCACCATATGAACTTATATTAAATATGTTACCCTAAATGGAGATCATACCAATCATTCTGCCTCAAAACATAAAGTAATTAGCTTTAATGAATGAGCACAGCTATTATATTGCATATTTATGTATTACAAAGCCCATCAGACATAAAAAGGATTTATGCCCCAGATCGTGCCAATAGCTCACCAGACCAAAACCTCTCATACCAACTCTTGAGTAGATGCTCTTGGAGTGCTACTTCTTTTAAAGCAAGAGGCTCAGCTCTATGGCTACTCTTTGGTGCCATAGGCTCCCAATATTCAAGTCACTAATGGTTTCTTCCCAATTCGTCCCATTACCTATCAGCTATAATATTTAACTGCTAATGTACAGGATAATAGCTTGCTCAAAACTTAACCAAATCTCTTCAAGTCACTTCTCATGAGTTGCTAAAGGCGCCTTCTAATATATCCCATGGACAGCATCTAGTCGGATGGATGGCAATGATGTATACTGTATTATGCTAAAGGTGTTGTTTATCATCGCTAAAGTGTTGGGACGCAATTTGGTCGTAATACTGTGATGATGCCCTGTCCCTACATGGGGGCTACAGGGGTATGGTAGAAATAATCCTGAGTGAAAGCTAGGTAATTTGGGCCCTTTTTCCTATATACTTAACAGAAGTATCTTGAATGAAACTTTGACTCCAAGTGTTTCTTAGCACAAAAGGCAGCAGACGAATTTTGACTTCTACTTTTTGATGGACACAGCAGTCATGTCAACATTAGATTTTTAGAATTTTGTTTATCCCAGAAGATTATTCTGTACTGCTTGCTGCCTCATACAACTCATCGACTACAGCCACTTGATGTTTCCATTTTTAGCCTGTACAAACATCAGTATTAAAAAGAACTTACCTGCCATTTCAAGAGACATGAATATGGTGTCTCAAAAGAAAACTTTTACAAGATTCTCATCATTACATACTGAGCATCCTTCACTCCAGACAATATTCAAAGTAGATTTCAAAATACCAGGTTGTTTCCAGTTAACAGAGACATTGTAATCACAAAAATCCAACCTGCTAGACCCAAGTCTCCAGTCAATCACTCAACCTTGACAAATTCTAGCATTTCCACAAGCCAGACTACAGTTGCTGCTCCTAAGCCATTAAGTACCTTCTCTGCCCAGCAGATTAATAGCCTTGAAGTACCTCAAGCTAAACCTGAAATTGAATGACAGGAATTGATTGCACTGGCAACATTGCCAAGTAATAATCTGATCAAGTGGGGACTAAAGAAAATTGTTAACATAGCAATTAGTGCAAATACAGCACTTACTCAAATTGAAGAGAAGGATAACCAGATCTATAACCTAAAAAAACAGTTAGCCAAAACTCAAAACAAACAAGTAGCAAATCGGATAAGAATACTGACTACAGGAAAAACTTGGATTGATCAAGAAGATATTGCAAAGTTTTTTGAAACTCAATTGATCAAGGAGCATGAAACTATCCAGCAAAAATATTGTAATGCAACAAATCTAGTTGCAATAAGAATACAGAGGTTAGTAGAGTATACTCTGAAAAGAAAGGATGCAGAAAGATTAGAAGAGAAGGGGAAATTACCTAAGCGTCAGAAGAAAGGTACCACACTACTCCAGGAGAAATGCGAACTTGCAGAACAGATTGCAGAAGTGGAACAAGAGGTGAAGAAATTTGAAAAGCACCTTGAAGAAATGGGACCAGATGATGGAGAGACTGGGGTATTAGTAGTCAGACCAGGGGGTGAAGCAGCAGGTCAATTTGTTGACCAAGAAATTGAAAAATGTTTTGGGGAGGGAGTAGGAGCCAATAGGACCCCTACTCCCAGGGGAGAATCTGTGAAACTATCACTCAGTTTGTAATTAAAACCTCTGAAGTAAATCAACTCCCTGAAGGTAATTATGTTGTAGGTAGTTGGTAATCATGCCAAGGTTGCAGTGTGTGGCTGCAACCCCCACATGTTCACTGGCTCACAACTGGGGGCACTCCTTCAGAGTGCCTGATAGCTCAACGTAACTTTGTGGCTCAACATCACTTTGTGGCTCAAGACAGCCTTTTTTTGTGTAATATAATATTTTAAAGTAAGATTTTTATTTTACATGAGTTTCCACAACCTTGCTTGTTGCTTAATGCCAGTAACTATTAGCTTGGATATTTTCTTTTTATATGCTTGTACAGTACATCTAGCCTTTGCTTGATCTTTGATCTCATTCAGGAAAGGCTTAAGTGCTGCATGATCTGCCTTCTTTTAAGCATTCTGAGCCCTGCATAACTGTATTTCTGCTTTTTCCACCTCTGCATCCTCCCTCTTTTTCACCATTTGATGTGCATCAGAGGCATATAAGATACTCCCTTTTTGGACCTGCCTCCTGCTTTGTGCTCTCTGTCATATATTTCTTGCTTCCTCAGCTGCTTAAGTATGTTCCATATGTTCCATGACCAATGCACCTGACTGTGCCAAAGTCAGGCCACCTTGTAGTACAAGCATCAGTCTTTGTTGAAAGCCTAGTGAGAGATCTTTGTCCTTATTTAGTAATTGTTCACCTTGGGTCTTCAGACTAGCATGGTAAGAGGAATGCTAGAGGAAGGTGAAGATTCAGAAGAAGGATTTGGTATTTGTGAGGAAGTAACAGCTACTTCCCACAATTTAGATATTACAATATCAGGATTGTAGAGAATGAGGTGAGTAGTAATGAAGGCTGATCGAATTGTTGAGGGCTTGATGGCTTGCTGCCTGATGGTATCAATTGTAACCAAAAATTCAGATTTGTCAAAGTTTCCACAGCCAGTACAGGTAGCAACTTCCACTGCCTCAGCATGGTAATGCTTATATGGCTGAAATATGACAACATCCAAGGGTTGAAGAAGATGGCTTGAATGGGGAGGAAGGCAGAACACAATAATCTTATGCTTATCATAGTAGTCAAGAAATTGCTTTGTGCAGTGTGAGCTGAAACCATCAAGGAGTAGGAGTCGATGCATGCCATCTTATCATTTGACTGAAAACTAATTGAAGTGGACAGGCCACTTCATCGTCAATTCATCATTGTTATACCCTGTTTCTGATGTACCAACTAGATAGTGCACTGGGATTCTTATTGTAGTGTACCATGATTCCTTATGAATACTAGCAGGAATGATAATCATTGGTGGAAGAACAGCTCCATCACTACTAATGGTTTTACACACAATGACTAGCTGATGGTTGGTTGAACTTTCAAGGAAAGACTGCTTGCTTGGCTCCTGTGTAATGATCCATTGGTCATGACCAACTCCAATATGAAAGCCAGTCTCATCAAAGTTGTACTGGTCACAGTGCTGAATATTAAACTTTTCACAAACTGTGATATACTTCTCGAACCAGGCATGAATATCATCTGGCTGGTGAGCATTCTTGTGATCCATATTGAGGGTCTTTTGCTTGCAAATAAAGTACTTGTTATGATGAGATAGAAAGCATTGAGCCCACTGATTACTCACAACTGGTACTGATCCAGGACCAGTATAAGTATATTGCAGAATTGCATTTGCACAGACATTCAGTATTGGTAGGTGAGTACTGGTGCCCACAGAATCAAGTCAGTCTAGGTACTGGAAAACAGCTAGCTCCTGGTCTTCAGACAATTTATGGTTTGCTCCAGGCCTTGATTGTCATAACTGTTAACCTTGTACTTGTCTCCAGAGATGCGATACTGGTATTTCGTATGTGCAAGCAATGGCAGCAACATTGGGATACTCCTCTTGGGTCAATTGTATTGATTCAAGGGCAGCCTGAATATGAACTTTGACATCTGCATATGGCTTCACTTGCTGGCTTGGAAGAATAAAAGGTGGTGCTTGTGGCATAATTGATATCTCTGGTATGGGGGGTTGATGATAACAGGACTCAGAGCTTATTCTGCAAATTTTTCTTTATTATAGGACATTAACTTAAAGATCTCAGTTTATGATTCATGTTAACAGAATTTAATCTAGATTAATTGAAACATTATCATACATTATAAACTCTGGTTAAATTTGCCTTAACAGAAACTAGCCACAAAGTGATGTTGAGCCACAAAGTTACATTGAGCCACAAAGTTACGTTGAGCTGTCAGGCACTCTGAAGGAGTGCCCCCGGTTGTGAGCCAGCGAACATGCGGGGGTTGCGGCCACACACCGCAACCTTGGCCCGATTATTGGAGATGTTTGTATTAGCAAAAGGGAAAACAAAAATTGCATTGACTTTTGATGGTTTGGTTGATGCCAAGAGGTTGACGCTAAGAAATTGATGCCATGACATGCCGCGCCTCGCTGAGGGCTCACACAGTCTAATCGGTTGCTTGTTCCATTAGACTACTCTTGTCTAAAACCATCATCAACAACCCTGCTCCGTACCATCAATTCATGATCTATCCTTGTATAGTACAGTAACGGCTGTTGAGATGCTTGTGCAATACTGGCACGGCGCCGGTACCTGTGCCGATATGATATTCGTGAGACACTTTTTGTAAGCTTTTGAAATACTGTATGTTGATATCATAATTGGCTCTAACTTTTCCTGTACCCCCACTGGTGTATTGGACTTTGGATATAATTGTGCCAGTGTACTTAAATATAGTGGATCAACGCTCAAGAAAATCCCGTGAATTTGTTCACTTATTTACTTGTTTATTTATCAGGCATTGAGCTTTGATATCAGGTCAAGTCATCGATACCACAGTATAGTAACACCGGCTCCTTCCATCAGCTCAAAGAGAGGGCTATCGCAGATAGAGCCTCGTCCTCAACAGCAGATTCACCCCTCAACCCCCTTCGTCGGCCCGGCAACTGCCACGTCAGCATAAACATCAAACCTCCTCTGACCAGTAATCGGGATCCCTTTCCTAACCTCCGAGATCCTCTCCGGCTCCAACTCCCACTCCACAATCCCCTCCTTCTCATCCGTTGCGATAACCACTTCGGCATTCGGGCCTACAACCATGCTATGCCCCCAAGCGGTATATCCCGCTCCATCCTCCTCCATCCTCCTTGCAGGCGAGCAGACGCCCACATAAACTTGATTATCCGCAGCTCTAGCACGGGCGAGTAATTCCCAGTGCAGAGGGCCAGTAGTCATGTTGAACGCGCCAGGATAAAGCATCAAGAACGCACCCTTCCTCGCCGCGATCATGGCAAGTTCGGGGAAGCGGATGTCGTAGCAGATGCCTAATCCTATGGGTCCATACTCCGTCTGTATCAACGTGGGCGTCGAGCCCGGGCTTAGCACGTCCGATTCTATGAACTTGATTTTTCCGGGGATGTCAATGTCGAAGAGGTGGATTTTTCGGTGCGTCGCTAGGAGTGTGCCAGTCGGGGAGAACGTCAATGAGGTATTGTATAGTTTTGAGGTTTCGGGGTCTAGTTCTGGGATTGAGCCCCCGATTAGGTAGATCTTGTGCGTTGAGGCGAGGGTTGAAAGGGTTGCGTAGGAGGGAGTTTCGGAGGTGTGGAAGGTCCGTGTCGGTGATGGGATTGGCTCGGCGTAGTTTGGGAAGTGCTCCGTGCCATACGGGGAGTTGAAGCATTCCTGTTTTTTATTTTATCCTTCGTTAATTGTGGGGGATTTCGAAAAGGATCGACTCATTTGAGTGGGGACCGTACCGGAAGAACGACAATGTTTGCTCCATTCTTCGCGGCTTCGGCTACTTTTTCGGATGCCCGCTTTAGATTTACGTTCTTGTCGCTTCCTACAGTTCGTATCCTATCAGCCAAAAGGCAAACCTCGCCAAAAGGAAAAAAAGGAAGCAATACCGGTAGCAAGCTGGATCAATGCCAGTTTAACAGGACGTTTAAGCGGTGATGACATGATTGATCTTGTAGAAGCTGCTGAGGAGAAAGGAGAGATGGAGGCAAGAGAGGAGATGACTCGTCGAAACATGGATGGAAGGGGGGGTTGTTTAGGATGCAGCAAGTCGATGTGGGTCCTCAGCGACCGTGGATAGCCGGGGGGAAGTTGGGGTTATGGGGAGGTGAGATGTGCTGTTTTGTGGCACGGGCATTGCCACACGGCAACTAACCTGCGTCAAAAAATGCTTGTTGTCTGTTGGTGATCTTCAGATTAGGGGCACGGCGGGTGTAACCCCTACCTTGAGAACCGAATGCAGGCGCCAGCTGGTTTAAATATCGAGGGGAGAAAAATTAACTTCAACTGGTGGTCATCTTGGACATCTATTATTTGCCATAACATTTCTTCACATGCATCGTGCAATTCCAAAGACTACCGTACAGTACGAGTTCGGGTACTTCTCTTAAAAACAACAAATTGCGCTCAAAACCCTAACCCATTCCCTAGCCATTACTGTGATAGTAAAGCACCTCCGCAAAAGTCTTGGTGAAATGAGCTTTTTACACCAAAAACAGCAAATTTCAGCCGCTCGCAGTTTAGGAACTACAAAGTATTTTTCCAACCTGACTTGAGGCATCTAGTTACTCTAGCTTTCCCCTACTCTCATCCAAATCTTAATCAATCTAGTGAAGATTTAGAAAAGTTATGTAGTCGCAAAGTTTTTGATGTGCCAAAAAGTGACATTTTACATACAAAATTGCCATTGCAACGGGTAGTGTCAACTTTGAAGCCTGATAACTAAACACCATAAAGTAAACCAACTTGACAAGTGGTATCTAGTGAAAGCTAAAATCAATGTGAAAATAATTGAGCAGGTTGTGTGCATTTTTTGAAGTAATTGCACATGTGGGGGGTGATCAGGAATGGCAACTTTTGGTGTAAAAAGGCCATTTCACCAAGACTTTTGCCTAGGTAGTGTAGTAACAACATTACACTAGCGCCCGCCTCTTGCGTGCTTCTAAGCTCTTCAGTATCTTCTCCAACCCAACCGGCCTCCAACCTTCAGCCACCATTCCTCATTCCCATTCCTCGCCCTGACACTGATTAGATATGCTTATTTTACCACGCCACTCATCCCCGCGATCCCGACCAAACAAAAAATACTCCCTCCAGAACTAGACAAAATCACAGTGTGTGCCGGTAGTTTAGTACACCCACCCATTCAACAAGAACAAACCCAGCCAACAAATCTCAAAAGTTATCTTTCACTGTGGGATAACCTTACCGGGGATTTGAGCATCGTTTTTGGGTTAATGGCGTTTTTTGGTGTGTGGGGGTCATTGGTTGTCGCTCCGTTTGGGAATCTGGAAGGGGGGGGTTTGTTAGGATAATGTTGGAGGTGGGGATTAGAGTGTGGTTAATAGGGGTTTTTGGGTGTGAGGTGGGGTATTAGTGCTCTGGCGGTGGCCAGGTACGATCCCAGGTCTGGATGTCAAGAACTTTGAGAGAGTAGTGAAATATTTGTCTGGTCTACGTTGTGAATCATGTATTCACTTCTATATTTTTATTTTGTTTTAGCCAAGGTATGATATTCAAATCAAACCATCGCCTCTCTCATGCCATTTGCACATCACATCCTCTTGTCCTAACATCACCATCACCCAGGATTAACCCCGGCCAATAAAACCTTTGAAACCTTCAACTTCCCCCTCAACCCGGCATTCCTTGAAGCGTTCAAAAGCGCCGTCTCGCTAATCCCGTTAAACCCCAGCCCGTCCCTCCTCCTCTGTAAATACCACTGGAGCACATCCGGCCAAAGCTCCCCCCAATACACCACGTCCATCATGGGCATGTTCCAGGCCGGGTAGAGAACACTCAGGTCCGCGCCCAACTCTATCAACCGCACGAACACGTCCTTGCGGATGCCAACGACTTTATGCAGTGGTGTTATCCCGGAGTTGTTAACGGTGTTAACGTCTGCGCCTCGGGAGATGAAGTACTCGAGGTAATCTATTGGGTTTTGGTGGTCGTGTGAGAGGTGTTCTACGGCGAGGCTAACTGGGGTATCGCCATATACGCCTAGACTGTTTATATCCATGCCCGCGGACAGGAATAGGTCTAGGAGTTTATACGCTGATTCGGGGATTATCCTATCCGGCGGGTCTGAGACCTTGGTGGCCATTGGTCCACTCAGGCACGCCCAGTGAAACGCTGATGATGTTGAGGACGGTGAGAACGTGGCATCAGCGCCGCGGGAGATCAACATTTCTGCTATATCGAAGCGGGATTTCATCGGCATGTGCGGGCGTTCATGATAAAGGGGTTTGAATAGTTGAATTAGGGCGGTTTCTTCAAATGATCCCCTGGTGAATTTGTAGTTTGGATCTGCACCGGAGTCTAAGAGGATTCGCAGAAGGTTGGTATGGCCGTAGTTTATAGCCTCCATCATCGCAAAGTTTAGTTCCTCCTCGCCAACTCCCGGGATTAGGTATTTTAGTAATTCCTCCTCTCCACACTTTGCTGCGACGCACAGAGGGGATGGGTTTATCGTGACGTTATGGTCAAGAAGTAGCTTTACCATCTCAATGAGGCCCCTCTTTGCGGCACTCTTCAGCGCACGTTCTCGTTCCCGCGCCCCGGCAGCAAGTAGGAGTCGCGCAGCATCTACCCGGCCGAAAATGCTACAAAACTCTAGTGGTGTGTCTTTCTTTTTTGTCCCACATCTTCGACTTTGCTGAGGTGCGGCTTCGGTATTGGCTCCTGCATCGAGCAGGAGCTGTAGGATTGTGAGGTCTTCATGGCAGATGGCGGATCGAAGAACTGACTCATATTGAAAAACAAGTTCATCGACAGGTGTACCGGTGTTTAAGATTATTCGGACCATCGGAATGTGGCATTTGCTTACACCCCAGTAAAGGGCTGAGCTCCTATCGCCATTGATAAGGGCGCGTTTGTGGAGGGATGGCGTGAGAGCTGAGGCGAATCTATAGCTCGTTCGGAGGAGGGCGTTGAGGGCGGGGGTGGGGAGGTGGTTCGATATTAGAAGTATCAACTCGTTTGGGAGGTGGTTGAGCGACATTGTGAGGAGGGTGGATGCGATGCTGTATTGATTTGAGACGGATGGAATAGGAGATTCAAATACTGGTACGATATTTCTTCAAGCGCCGATCCAGTGCTGGAGGGGATAGGTTGAGATTACAAAGCCCGTTCCTTTCTGCGAGACTCATCATAACTACTGTAAAGCACTCTTATTGTACAAGTACCGGTGTGACCTAGGGTGGCGTAATAGGGTAGTGTTAGCAGTCAGGAGAGCGTTTGCGCGCCCACTAAAAACTCTGTGTTGTAGATAGCTTGGCGTGCAGGATTTTCTGCATATAAGCCTCTTCTCTTTTTCCTTAGTTAGACAAGCACAACCACACCCAGGCAATTCGCCAATAGACATCGTTTCCTTTCTATTGCAATTGGGTCCAGCTCTTTCTCTTTTGTTCTATCCCTGTTCATGCTATTAGGCAAGTCATCATCAGAGCAAGTCACCATATATCTATTGTCCAGTTTAGTGGAAGGTCACGATTACACCACGGAGGTCGGGCACGCGCAACACACCATCCAACTAAAGGGCAGTAGAGAAAGAGCCCGTCACCGGTATTTGTGTGAAAGGGTAATTTAGCTATTCCAAAAAGGGTGTCAGTTCTTGGCATCGAGAATGGTTTACCAGTCAGATCTCAAACCGGTTTCGCATGGTGCCGAAACCAACCCTCCTGTCCAGTGTCCACTCCTTGGTGAACTTGAACAGGGGGTCTTCCGCAATAAAAAGTACATTCCTTGGCGTTCCTTGGCGTAAAACCCTGGCTGCCGTCATTGGATATCACTCACCTTGCCTATCTGGACGTGTTCTTGGCTGTTCACTTTTTTTCTTCCCGTCATACAAAATCTTCCGTTCTTTGGAGCTACCGCCCACCCTCCCCTTGCACTCGATTAATAAAATAAATGCGTAGTTCTATTCTCACTCGCTTCCTCATTATTTCTATGTGCTTATTTTCTTTATTACATCGGTTAAGGTCTCATATGCCCCCATTTTTGCAAAAATCCCCTCAAATGCCACAGTACCATCAGATGCCATAGTAAATATATTATGTAAGTTTTATTTGTAATCAAGTTTAAAATTTTTATTATTGTACAGATGGTTTAAAATTGAGAAAAGAGAACTCACAGTAAAGATAAAAGGAAGAGAAGTCTAAATACTGAATCTAGGTACAACTAGGTTGTGAAGCCTGTGAACCTAGTACCAGATATTAATAGCTAGCCATGAGATTGTTGGTAAGTAGTAAAGTTATATCCAATACCACTACAAGTTGAGCATTTTTGTAGTGAGCATACAGGCTTATCTGGAAGGACACCCAATCAATTTACCATCAACTGTCCAAGGTTTCTCTTTGGCAAATACAGATAAAGCAAAATAGCACCTTGAACCCAGATATAATAGTAAGGAAAGGCTTATTTCAGGTTCCTCAAAGGTCATGATTACTCCAAAATATTTGCTATGATATTATGGGATAATGAAACAGTAGTTGTGAGCTGTAGGATAATGAGCTGTAGAGAGAAATCCAGAATGGATATGGCATGCATTTTCATTGATCAGACTCAGAAGTCATACTCAAACATTCAAAAAAATCTAAAATTGATTACAAATGAAACTTACAAAATATATTGACTGTGGCATCTGAGGGTACTGTGGCATTTGAGGGAATTTTTGCAAAAATGGGGGGCATATGAGACCTTAACCGAAAAATATATTACAAAGGTGATAAGTGATGATACAAAACTTTCCCCTTGTTTTCCTTAACTTGCTATAATACCAGTCTTACCTTTTCGCTTTCTCTATCGTATGTCCAAACCTGTGGCATAAATGATGTGACATTTTTCAGAACGATATCACTCTTCCTACCTCTCACCAGATTCCCAAGTCAACTAAAGCCTTCATAAATATACACTAAGGCAGAGAGGTCCCTTGACTCCCGTTTACTTCTGTCTCTTTTCCCAAGATGCCTAGTAAAAATTATAAACTATGACTCGTCTAGGTACTCCACTGTGTCCTTAAAGCAGCTTCTCCCAGCGCAAATTCTTCGGCTTGTGACGCCCGACTTGGAAGTCCGATAGACAATCCCCTCAATTGAAGGCGATTATCGTAAGTTATAAACAGTGTAGTATTTTTTTTTGTTATGCCTATTCCTCCTCATCTGGGAAGGGTTGACTTTGTAGTACCTTACCCACCGCCAGAGAGCGCTGATGAACTGTGAGTTTGCTTTATTCCCCACGATACTCTATCCATTTTACCCATATTCCGTTTCCTTCAAAACCTTGTGAGTAAGAGTCGAAACATATATAGCGGCCGGGATCATGACCTAACGGCGTAGAGCAGTTGTCCTGGAAAATTTAGTTTTCCTAGGTTTCTAACTTCAATTTGGTTCTCCCTGCCGTGTGCAGAAAAAGAATTGGCCGAAACCAGAAAAAAAAACGCCCACAATCACATGCCCCCTGAAGGGGCTGTGGTGGGGAGGAGGGCGCATAGCCTGGTATTACGAAGAAAGTTAGGTATTAACTTAAATCTTTGCCCACCCTCACTCCTCCCTCCCTGCGCACTCTGCGGTCATGTAGTATCCCTGAATAAAGATCTAGCGTTAAGACACATCTGAACCTCTTTCCAGCAGCTATTGCCACCATTGTGAAAATGTAGAGCGATGCCCGAGGAATCCTCAGTTTTCATTGACCTGACCGATATACTAAATCCCTAGTACAACTGGAGTGAGACATGCGGGAGCAAGATGGTCTATGAGAGTTATAAAGCATCATCATTGCATTGCATCTCAAACTACCTTTACATATCCATATATATACGAGCATCAGAAAATATTCAATTTTCCAACTCCGGAATACATAAATTATTCCGGCTCTCCCCCGTGCACGGCTTAACATACATCTCCCCTTGTGTGCTGATATTCCTGTTTGCCCCATTTCCTAGAGCAGGAAAAGAGAGTACTGGGGAGCAAAGAGCTTATGTATGTTGGCGCATGGGCGCAGGATCTTCTATGCTCATTAGGTACATTAGTACAGTTAAATTTATTCGACAATACGGTGCAACATAAACTATGCTCAGTAATCAATGGCAAACCTTTCTTGAAAAACGAGTACTGTGTTCCCGATATTATGCCTCATACTGGCGATTTCTTTTATCTTAATTGGGAATATGGGGGGTGCCAATAGTTAATGGAATGAAGTTAGAACGTTGTATAAGTCGCAATATGACTCCGAGTGATTCCATGTGTAATTGTGGCAATGCCACCATCAAGGACTGCAAGGTAATCATAATAAAACAACTTCATTCCACAGAAAAACTCCCCTCGGTATCCTTAACAATATCACATGAGTTTTTGGCTTATTAGATAAGAAGGTTTTGACAACTCTTTCTGAACTTGGTCCACTGGGGAAACTAAGTTGGCAAGCAACTTAACTTACCCTTCACTTAAATTCAGAGCATTGTCGGATGAAGTACCTGATAAGAATGGTTAACAGTGGAGGATAAGCTCGAGTGCTTTAGAGTAAGTACACTGCGGGATCATATACTACTGAATGTTGAAGTTGTTTACTATTGAATTGCAACATGGATTGCAGTATCCAGGATGTTAGTTGCAGGAATTGAGGAATTTCTCAAAAGGACGAAAAAAAAAAAAATGTAAGAGCGTAACTTAACGTATGCATTCTCTTTTCCATATTCATCGCTGCTCCTGCAAAATTAGACAGAGGTGAACACCTGTACTGTTGTCATCACAATTGGCTTTTTTCTGAAATCATTTCCATTTTCCGTCAACCGGCCGTACTTTCCTTCTCTCCCCTTTTTGTCCTCGATGCGCAATATATGCATGGGCTTCAAGAAACTTCTACACGACAGTTGTCCATCAGTTTGCAATCTCCTGACGTGTTAATAATTCTGCACTTTTTCCACCAAATCCGGCGGATGCTTGAGATCGAAGAATGGGGGTGTGGGTATTCGAGTGATGCGCAGTGAATGCACGAACCACCATCTCGATCAAGTTGATCATCAAAAATATGAGGAATCCCCCCATTATTGAAAACCAAGCTATGCCTCTATATTGCCAGCAGAAGTACAAAGTTGTCATAGAATGGAGAGTGATAAATTCTAGAAGCACAAGAAAAATTTACGCTAATACGTTCGTGGTAACCCCAACCCCTCAGTTACAGCCTTGTCCAGCTTGGTTATCACTAAGTACTAGTACACTTGAAATCTCCATCCACCCACGCACCCACCAGCCTTGTGCATCGGAGAAGGAGGAACTTACAATCCGGGCCGGGCCTTCGACATCGATAATCCAATTTGACCCCCAGAAGGGTGCAATCTTAAGCTGAAGGGGTTTTGACGTGGATCGAATGGTGCTTGCTTTATGCGAGCGTTTTCTTCTTTTCTTTTCTCTAAAGACCTTCGAGATGGGTGCTATGAATTATCATCTGTACTTTAAGGATTGCATTTGCGTGGGAAGCGCGTGGTTTATCCAAAATATCTCAGGTACAGCACAGGAAAGTGATCACAGGATCACCACAAAGAGTTAACTCGAGTTAGTGGGCTCCGAGGTTTGGTGCCTGAGCCGCTTAGTACGCCAAGACTAATATGTAGACAAAAGATTGATCTGGTTGGTTAACCCCAGCACAGATGAATAACCTTATCTCATTACCGTAACCTTACAACAAAGGTGCAGTATCATAATTCGTATATCATACGTTACCATAACCTACCCTATCGTATCATCAAAAGGCAAGTCCAATACCATCAGTCCATCACATAACCCCCCGCTTTTTTTTTTTTGCAAACCAGCTGAGAAGGCGTCAAGCCAAACCATCGAGTTTCAAATAGAAGCACTTTCTCTTCCGTGGAAAGCGGTGGGTTAGCACTGGCAGCCCAACGAGTGAGCGCATATGATAGATTCGGATATCCGGATTGGAGGGTCAGCTTCTACGGTATGCTTCTACCATGCATGCATGAATTTTTGATCACGTTTTTCCCCTTGACGGGTGGTGGGATACGATAAAGTAGTATGGGGTATGGGGAAAGAAAAGAGTGGTGTTGGGAAATGCAATTCTATAGGCTTTTGTTAGAGTTCTGTTTGCGGAATTCTAATGGAAGACAATGTGCGGAGATTTGTGATCGCATTCATTTATTCATTTTTACGACATTTAATAACATTTTTCATGTTTGTTGTTCCTTTCAGCGCATAAAATGGCGATCATCAGCCCTGGACTACCGTACGGCAGCATATACTGCTTCGGGGGGTTGGTTATTTTGTCGCGCAAAATTGGTAAATGTTGGTTTTTTTTCCTTTTTTTTTCCTTTTTTTTTCTTTTCTTTTCCTAATTAATTATTTATCCCTCACGATGCTTCCTTACTTGCTTTATGAGAATGATCGATGGAAGGGAAGGTGTCACTATGTAAATTTCATAAAAGCGCCTGAGTGCTTTTGTAGGCGAGTAGTAGTTGGTAAGCATGTAACATCACACTGGGAGTGAAAATTTGTTGCGTTTCACAAGGTATAGACTCTTTATGGTGCTACGATGCTATTAAAGTTCTTGAGTCTCATGCTATTGGTTTTGCAAACAGAGGTTTGCCGTATTCCGATGGAGTAGAAGTTGATTTACTCTCTCCTCCCAGTCATGAAGCCTATTCCGTGAACGGATGCATCAGGAAGGAGACCGGTAACACGTCTTTCAAATCATGAAAAGGGAATGAGGGAGTTTTGTTGCCAACAACTGTTGCCCAAGTATCCTTGCTTGATGCTACGATGGCACGTTTAAACCATTCAAACATACAATCTTCAGTACTGAGTTCCGCCATGCACTACGTGGCCTTGTTCGTTGCTATTGCGTCTGATATGATACCGGTATGGTATGATAATTAAACAGATACCTGCAGACCAACAACTGCAACCCCTCCCAAACATCATCATCATCACCACCACCATCACCATCATCATCGCCACCCCTCCCTGAGCTCATTACTTTGTGCTTTTAGCAGTCACTGCGCATCATCACTAATAGGACTAGCCTCGACAAGCATATGCAGCCCAACCATCATCGAGCCTCTTCTCCGCTTGTTTCCGAAGAGGATGAGACGAATGGTGCTCTCTCAAACTGATAGTTCGATGACTAGCAATATGTACGGTAGTCAGCTCATCGCGATATCAGAGTCTATCGGTTAGAGGACTGGCATTAAGGGGTAATTATGCTTTGCGTCTCAGTTCAGTCCACACTGCTCGCCAGATATCCCACAGGAAAGAGAGGGAAAATGACGAATCGAGAGATATATAATATTGTAATCTCTAATCGGTTTGATGGAATGAGCCAGTCGGGGGAATTGATGTTTACGGGTAAAGTCTGAAACTTATACAGTTTTCTAGCGGTGATCACTGTGCTTGTATATGATCACTTGTGGGATAGGATTTTGGGATTTAAATGCTAAGATTCGGTGAATTGGTTTAGGTGCGGATTACAAAGTTTGCGGTTATATGGATACCGGTATGATACATACTTGCAGATTATCAAATTTTAGGTAAAGTAGCGTTAAGTAATCCGTTGGAGGATATCGAAGAAACAAGGATGTGTATTGCACGAGTACAATTCTGCAATTCTCAGAAAACGAAGTTCGTTTCTGAATTAAGAAGCTTGTACTGTCCACGGTACAAAAGTCGAAGGTGTCTTCCTGATGTTTGTGATACTGAATGAGAAACATGGAGGATGGCTGTGAAAAAATTGACATATGGGAGGGGGCAACGAACAGAGGGGACGGCGAACAATACGGTACACCAAAAATTGGGTGGCAAATATCGAATTTGGTATGGCTGTTCGTTATCCCCCCTCTATCATGTTAGATCCAGCAGCGAACCGTGATTTCATGCCTTACCATACCGCTACAGGATTGTGCTTGTACGAGTACAGACATGCACCCCACCGGTCACCAAGCTCCCGAGGTTCCACCAAATGACCAACTGCACACCCTGTTTCACTCACGTCGCCACCTCCCACAGGCGAGAGCAAAATACGATATCACAAGCCGAAAGCGAACAAAACAACATACCAGTATCTAGGCAGCGTTGTAAAGTGCAAATGAGCTGTCACAATGTCTTTGTCGGCCGCAATTTTTTTTTCCCCGCGTCGTTCGCCTGCCGCCATTTCTTCCTTTGGTTTTTCGGTTTTTCGGCAGCATAGAGTTTAAGATCGAGAACACTTAAGTACGCCATTTTTTCCCCCATTCCATTCATCTATGCCCCTTGTTCCTATACAACCCGTTAACATTATTCAGAAAGTGACGCAAGATGGATTTTGAAGCTGCGGAAAAGCGACTTGAATCTTTGAAAGAAGCCAACAGCGACTCAATCTCATTCATAGAAGTATGTTTTCTTTATCCCTTCAGTTTTAATTAACCCTAACGCTATATCTCAGGAACTCTTAGCAGAAAACAAAATACTCAGCGACAAGCTTGAAGAGGCGGATATAATTCACAATAGCATGTTGCAAACCTGCAAAAACCATGCAGCCCTACAATCAAAGTTTAAAGAAGCTGAAAGCCGTTTGGTATGCTGCTACCCTACCTGTCTAAAATCCAGCTAATAGTATAGATGAAAAACCCGTACATGGTCGTTCTGGTTGACGGTGATGGAATGATCGTATGTTTTACCACCTCCAATCGTACAGAACACTAACTGACTTTATAATTTCTAGTTCACAGAAGAGTTACTAGCTAAAGGAAAACTCGGCGGGGCGGAGGCTGGGAAATTCCTTATTCAAGCCTTAACTGAATACTTTGGAGCAGGAAGTACACCGGAGGCCCATATCAAAGTTTTCGTCAATATGCACAGGCTTGCAACTGTGCTCCAGCTTTCAGGTCGAGTTAAAGAGCCCAAGAATTTTAAAGAATTTGCAATAGGATTTACCCAAGCCAAAGAACACCTGTATTTCATAGACGTCGGAGATGGAAAAGAGATGGTTGACAGCCGTATTAGAGGTTCATACACACTAAACCCAGAGCTGCGAGAAGTAGGCTAACATAATTAGCGGAATTAAACTGGAATTTACAGAATTACAACTGTCAAAAGGTTGTACTCGCAGCGTCACACGATAATGGATACGTCCGGATTCTAAACAGCATTTTATCTTCAGCCACAGCCAACTCGACCAAGGTTTTCCTATTGGAGGGCTCCCCATTCGCCAGCGAATTTCATTCTCTACCGTTTCAGAAACTCAAGTTTCCCCACATCTTCGATCCCCGGAAATTAGAGGTGCTCCGACCGCCCCCAGGGCTACCGCCTCTATCCAAGCCCGCAGAAGCTCTCACCCCCTACTCACAAAATCCGGTATCTTATGCCAGCGCAGCTGCACCCGCCCCAGTATATGGATCAAGGACAACGTCCACAATTCAGATAGGTTCTGGGAGCAAGAATAACATCGTAACCCCACAGCAAAAGACTGCCATGGCCAAAATTAAAGGCTTGCAACCGCCACCTTGCAACGATCACTACATCCTCGGACAATGCTGGAAAGAGCCATGCCATTTCTCGCACAAGTATAGTTTAACACAGTTAGAGGTACAGGCGATGGAGAATAGGGTTGGCTCTACTCGATGTGAGTTTGGCGAGAATTGCCGGAACGAGAGTTGTTATAGGGGCCACCGGTGCACCTCGATTAGGGATGGCAAATGTACCAGACCTAATTGCCCGTTTTTGGAGAGCGAGCATCCGGAAGGTGCTTATATGGGACAGGCGACGAGGCCGTGGCTTCGTTAGTGCCGGCGTGCGGTTTGGTGGTGGTTGGTGATGGCTAGTAGTTGTGTGGTGATGGTTTGAGATGATGGCGGGGGGGAGAGGTGCGAGGTTAGTGTAGGCATTTGTTGAGCTTGTGCCGCGAGCTGTATACTAGTATACCCCGGCTAGCCGACGTGAGGAAGTTCATTTGTGTTTCTTTAAAGCCTGTTTTTTGTCTTTGTTTTCTTTTTTTGTTTTTAGCACACGTGAATTTTATTGGTGATTAGGTGATTGATACTTGTTAGGGAGACGGCGGGAGATGTGCAGGTACAGTAGTATTATATCGTGCAGTACTAAATGCACCAATGATGGGAAGTCTATGGCAGCCCGATGGTCATAGACCCTCACTCGACGATGCATTTCCGCAATTACTCGAGTGAAGACGGATCAACTTGAACGGCAATTGGGCACTGGGGTAATAGCATTAACACCTCTAAAGTCTCCCAAATCATGTACCGCGTTTTCTCCATCCATCCATTCAAGCATCCCTGTATCGATTATCCGCACCATCGCCACCAATTCCGACACTTAATCCAAAAGAAACCTTCCCTCCCCCCCAGAGAACAAAATAAAATTTTCAAACTCAGACTCAAAAAAGCTTTACAGTTATATACCAATAAATTAACACGGGTGGAAAAAAAACCAATTATCACGACCCAGTAGACGGCGCGGTAAACTGTCTCTGATTAGTCACCACAAGCCCCGCAACACTCGCACTCGTGAAAGTGGATATGGCGCCCGCGATCAAAGCGCTGAGCGCGAGGCGGGAGACGTCCCCGGCACGACTGGGCGCGATCTGCGAGAGCACTCCGATCTGCGTGCCCAGCGAACCGATGTTGGCGAAGCCGCAGAGCGCATATACGGCGATTAGGCGCGAGCGGTCGGAGAGGGTTTGGAAGTCGGGTTCTGTTTGGAGGCGGGTGTAGGCTACGAATTCGTTTGCTGCGAGTCGTTAGTTGGTGAGGGGGGGATGGGGAAGAAAGGGGGGGGGGAGTAGGTACCGATTAGTTTGGTCCCGATGAGCTGGGCAACTTTATAGATGTCCCCGCCTTCGCGCGAGACGCCGAGGAGGAAGGAGATTGGGTAGCAGATGTAGCCGACGATTAACTCCACGGTGAGTGGCGGGTCGTTGATGTTTAGGTAGCGGCCCCACCATGTCAAGAGGCCGTTTGCCAGGCCGAGGAGTGCGAGGATGCACAGTAGTGTCGAGAGGATCATCCCGGCGATTTTCAAACCGAGCCATGCGCCGTTTGCGAATGCGTGGAGGCTATTGGCGGCGGTTTGCTCGTCGTCTTCGGGTATTACAACTTTTCCCGCCGTGAGACTCTCCTCCGTCTCTGGGTAGCGGAGCTTGGAAACGGCGAGGGAGGCCGGGATGCTCATTACGCAGGAGGAGATTAGCGCTTGGGGGTTAACGTTCATGCCGATGTACGCTACCAGTACGCTCCCTGCGATAGTTGCGAACCCGCTCGTCATGATCTGGTGGAGTTCGGCCTGCGTGAGGTGTGCCACGAACGGGCGGATTAGCATTGCGCTCTCGCCCTGGCCTATGAACGGGCTTGCGGCTGCGACGACTGCTTCGGCGCCCGAGACTTGCATGCTCCAGAAGAAGAAGACGGCGAATTTCCCGATGAACCATTGCAGGATGCCCCAGTAGTAGAGCAGCTGCACGAGCGCGACGAAGAAGATGATGGCCGGGAGCACGCCGATGAGGAAGTATGGGAGCTTCGCCACCGCCGGGGACGTCAAGAATGCGGTCCCATCCCCGGCAAAGCCGAGTAATGACCGCGCAAGCTCGGAGACGAAGGTGAAGATGTCGAACCCGGCGGTCGTGCGGAGGACAAAGAGTGCGATGATGAATTGCATGAGCATGCCGACGAGCACGGTGTGCCATTTGATCTTCCGACGATTCCGACTCGTCAGCGCGAGAACGCCGATGAACACGAGCAATCCAAAGAGCGAGATTGCGCGGTTGTCGCGCGTGTTGTTGAGCGATTCTGGGCTGACGAAGGAGCCCAGGAGGAATACCGAGATT
Organism: Choiromyces venosus 120613-1; assembly: GCA_003788595.2. Taxonomy (NCBI): domain Eukaryota; kingdom Fungi; phylum Ascomycota; class Pezizomycetes; order Pezizales; family Tuberaceae; genus Choiromyces; species Choiromyces venosus. The sequence continues at coordinate 403,288 of ML120439.1, forward strand.
ACGAGCGCGGCGCCCGCCGCGATGCGGAATTTCGGGGGGATGGCGGCAACGAGCGGGGTTGCGGTCCTGGACCAGAGGAATTTGGCGGGGCGCAGGACGTGGCGTGCTGGTACCCAGAGGGTGATTATCCGCAGCGTTATCATGAGCCAGAAGAGGAAGGGGACGATCCAGTTTTTGTCGTTGCGGTGGAGGACGAGGGACGCTATCCACCATCTGCCACAATCACAATATTGGCTCCCCGGAATCGAGAAGTGGAAGGAAGGAAGGGGAAAACGTACCCGGTAAACAGCGCAAAAATAAACAAGTGCACAAAAGGCTTATACTTCCTATAATACACCCCCGTCTTCCCTGGCTTCCTATCACCGCTCGCATCTTCATCCCCGGTACTATCCACGCTCTTTCCCGCCTCCACCGCGTCTTCTCCCTTTTCCCCCACTCCTCCTGCTCCAGCATGCTTCTCCACATCACGAGAATGCTCGCGCGAGAGTTGCGGCAGAGCATGCTTATCATCCGGACCCATACCGATAGCGAGCGCTGCGGGATTGTACGCAGCGTGTGTGGCGGCGGAGTAGTGGGGGCTTATGCGTGGATGCTGGTTCTGGATGGAGAGGGCGGGGTCGGTGAAGTGTGCTTGTGGGGGTGAAGTTGGGTGTTGGTGGTCTTCTACTGCCGGTACTGCGGGGGCAGTAGCGGGAGTGGTGGTGGTTGTAGTGGACATTGTGGATGAGGTCACGCTGAGTGTATACTCTTCTCTCCTCTTCTCCTCCAAAGTGTTGAATTGATCAATCTATCGATCGTAGCGGGTACGATACGAAACTGGCGAGGACGATCGATCACACGGAAACAAAAGAAAAGGAAGAGGAGAAAGAAAAAAAAATGTGAGGGGGTGTGTAGGATATATCTACTCTACTCTGGTTTACTGTCTATCTATCTATCCTATCCTATCCTAAACAAAATTCCGGGGTCGCACACGGCTGTGTGCCGTTTTTTTTTTCCTGCCTATCGGGATAGTTGTACGCTTTCTTTTGCAAAAGATTAGCGCGGCGCCGGCCGCTTTCCCGGTTGAGCGAGAGCGAGCGTATCTATGCCTCTCCAGTTGTGGGTAAAGTTGGGGCGGGGGGGAAGGCACCTTCCCGGGTTGGGCTCCGTGAAGGGTTTTTGGTTGATAGGTGTGGTTGGTTGGTAGTCTAGTCTGTGTTAAGAAGACTACTACCAGTTGAAAGTTAGCGAGTAGAGTATGATAAACTGTTTGGTGGTGATGGGATTGGTTAAGTTTGGATTTGGTGAAGAAGGAGAGAAATTTGCTTACGGTACCGTAAAAACTGAAATAATTGAGAATCTCTCTAGGACGTTGGATTTGCCTCTCCTGGCAAGGTCTGTTGTTTTTTTCTTTTTGCTTGTCTCGGCCGCAGGCTGAAAGGCCATCTTTTCGCTGTGTTTTCTCCTCTTAATCCGAAGGGGAAATTCTGGACGTCTTAGCGTGATTCTCAATTATTTCGGTTTTTACGGTAGTCTAGAGTAAGTATGGATTGAGTTGATAGTGTAGATACAGTAAAAACTATATCTGAATTGAACTACTCTATCACAGAGGCTCATTTGACGTTTCCTATCTATCTACGATATCAATGCTTTCTCTCAATTTACATCTCTCTGCTACTCGTATCGTAGCTAACTTAGAGCACATGTAAGTTAACTGAACTTAACTTACTCCAGAATAACCCCCCTTCGTTCGTTCATTCGCCTCTACTTTTCTTCACCGGGTTCCTCTCTGTCTTATCGTATCACCACCACCACTAATCCACCCCATCCCCGTACAACTCTCTTCCTATCGACCTATCACCCCGACCTTCGCAAAAACAAAAACCTCATAATCTACACAACTAAGTGGTGGTCTGGCATTCAATTCAACTTAAATCTAGAACTCCATCCAATTGCGTTGAAGTTTCCTGGTTACACTCTGCCTACCATAAGAGTCTGCAGTTGACTTGACCGCGGCATCAGGTGCAGGTAAGCTACCGTGCCTACCACCACATTATGTCGATTGATAAGCACACCCTTGTATAATAAGGCTTGGCCAATCATATGGGCGATTACAGGAGGACCGGTATGGCATGATTATTGTACTCGTACAGTACATGTAGGGACAGTTTTGGATCATACCTCCGAGATTCGGAGGGTCCGATTTGGTAGATGTGGTGGCGCTTGGCAGTAAAGGTATCGTAGCTGAAGGTTGTGCTGCTTATGGTAGGGGGGTTTGCTTGTGGTGTTACTGGAGCGCAAAGTGCAGAATGCTCTTACGTTGGAGTGAAAACGTCCCTCCCGAGTGTAATTAACGCCCCGTCGTCACGACCGTTGAGTTGAATCAACCATCACCACCTCCTTCTCCTCCTCCTCACAACAACAATCCCCTTTCTTTCCCTTTTTTTTTGTTTTTTTCAAGCTCATCAAGGCATTTCTTCCCGTCTGCTCAATCCTCCGAGACAATCTCACATCCGAGCTTCCCCACAGAACACTCACTGCTTGCCTGCCAAGACATTTGTCCTCCCTCCAACTTATTGCTGCTTCGGGAAGGTAACTTAAATCCTCTTTTTTTGGAAGGTGGCTAGTAGCTATCAATTCGATCGATCAAACTGAGCTGGCGGGCGATAGACTATACACGTGCCAGCCAGCCAGGTCAGGGTTAACTTGGAGTTTTTTCATTTTTTTCATTTTAATGGCTAGCTTATCTATCGTTGCTAGGATCTGATAAGTGTTTCCGCTTACCTTACCGTACTTGCGTTGAAGGTTTTATTTAGTCGGGGTGGAGGGTGAGATTGGTTGATAGTGCTACGGTACTTGAGTACTGTAAGTTAGGGCGGCTGTAATGCTGGGGGTGGATGGGATGGGTCGGAATTGCCGTGGTTGGGTGGAGGTGGGATAGGAAGTGTCAATTCTGCTTGCGAGATTACAGTAGTTTATCGTGGGTTTGAGATTTGTGCGCACGCACGCGAGCCGGGAGGGAGGGAGGGAGGAGGGAGGTGTTCTTCCTTCTTTCCTTCCTTTATTTTTTGTACCGTGGTTTAAGGTATGATACCAGCTCGCCTGCCGTACGAGATAATACCGAGCATCCAGCACAGTATCCATTATATCTCTCCCCCGGCTTCCTTCATTATCATACTCCGACGACCATACGTACACAGCATTTTTCCTTTTTCCTTTTTCCTTTTCAAATCAAATCCCAGCTCTGACACCGCGCCCCCGCCCCTCCCTCCTATCAAACACCCCCGGCCGGTTCAACTTTCAAACCCGCTGATAGGGTGATTACTACTCCACTCATCACGAGTAATCACTCGAGCACCGTATGACCACAGACTAACTTATAACTTATCATACCTCTCACCACCTATCGAAGGAGGAGCTCCCTGATTGACTTTCCCGATGCTTGCTATCATCACCGCCGGCTAGTAGCATTCATCCGGGCCGACGGATCTAACTTACGGTAGAGAACGCGATATGTAGACTACGGTACGGTATGATGTGGTGCGGAACGATGCCGGCATAGCATAATCCAAACTTGCGAAAAAAAAAAAATGAAATTTCGGGGAAGCCAAGTTTGGAGTAAGGTTACGTACTTATGAATAAGGCCGTTGTATACTTGCATATATATAACGTATTGGACCGGGAAGTGGATCAGACGCAGAAACGAATCACTTTGTATGTAAATTTTGTCCAAATTCTCACCGCAAATTTTTCGGAGGGATCAGGGGTCCGGGTTTTGATCAGACAAAAGCGAATTTAAGATACTGCACTATCAAGAATATCAACTACACTTCAAAATTTTCTCTTTTGATTGTTGGATGCCAATTGAGATTTCTAGATTTTGGATTTTTTTTTGGTGTTTTAACTGATTCATTACACGGTCTGGTCCACCTCCCGGTCCAATAGGTTAGCCCTCCTTGGGAGCTATCATACTGTTATCGACTCCAAGATGCATTCCCATACCGTAGTTCCTCCTCCGGGGATGGGATTGGATGTCAAATGGGAGTAAAAGGGTGAATGACATAAATAAGCTTTTTTCCCCTCAATCTCTTTCCCTCTCGCTCGTGCTATGGCTCGTGAGGGATTACCGTACGGTAGTTGAATTAGGTTTTGCAAACTCAATCGCACTATGAAAAAAAGAATTCATCAAAAATGTAGAATAAGTTAGGGTAGGCTACCACGTCCACGGGTCATTCCATCTCCACGATTTTACTATAATACTATCATACTCTGGTGAAATAAACTCGTGACTGGTACTTGTACTTGTACTTGTAGGTGGGGAGGATTTGCCTTCCCTTCCCCGCCTTGGTTGCCCCTGAGATGTCTGGACTTACAGTACCGCATTATCTGGTGAAAGTCGTTCTCACGCTAAGATGTCAAGGTAAAGTGTTACTCAGGATTTCCCACAGAGTAGCCTTTCTGGGTGGTTTTTTTTCCTTTAACCGGATGGCAAGGGTCTCGGGAACTGCACTCTGTGGCAAAAGTTTGTGAAAATCCTACCTCTCAAGGCTACCGTACTCTTCTCCTCAAACGGGCTTGGGTGTTGGGCCACACTTTGTTTTGACCTCCTAGCTTGAAAACGACTTTCACCAGATAATGCGGTCAGGTTATTATCGTTTGCGGTTTGGTTGTCAGTTCTGGGAGGTCAAAGGTGGTAGGACTTTTTTTTTTCTTTTTTTCCTTAGCACAAGTTTAGTGCCATTGCATGTGAGGCCTTTGGGGTTCTGTGGGTCACTCACATTCACCTCCATACAGCCTTCCTCTTCTCCTAACTTTACTACTACTACCCACCCACCAGCCTACTCATCTCTTAACTGGCAGCTACCTGCATCTGTGGGTAGCTGGTCTTTGTTTTCTACAAGATCTGTCAATTGTCCTATATTTCTCAAGCATTCACTTTTCATAAATGTGGACAAATTCTTTACCATGGAACTAAATAGTGAGGAATCCCAAGATCTTTGGGGACTTAATCTACCATTTGACCCACTAAGAAATGCTTTTCAACCCACTCAATCTGGTCTACAAGTTCAATACCCAGAACCTATTCAGGTAAATTCTTGTTTTAATAAACTCAAAACAAACTAGAGAAATAGAAAACTAATTATATTAATATAGAATTATCCCTCTACAAAAACCACAGCCAAACCTTCCATACCAGGTTTATGGAGATATGACTTTGCAATTCTTGTCAACAAATAATGCGAGGCTTCTGACTTTGGTAACCTTTTAAAATCCCCAAACTTTCCTTTGTTTGAAAGCCTATAGGATAGGATAAGTTATTAGATAATACTATTTGAATCCTTACTGCTGTACTAAGTATTAAGACTTACCAATATCTTGGATTGTCTGCCATGATTATCACGATGATACTAAAGGAGTTAATTGGTGCAATAGATTTAGATGAAAGTTCTTGGTCTAAGATAGAGCATGAAATTTATTGTTTGGTTAATCAGAAACCAAAGAGAAATGTGACTGTTTCTTTAAGGGTTGATTATGTTCCAATTTCAGTGGAGGGTATGGGGGGGGGTCATGGCCACTTGAGTAGTTCCAGATTTAGGATAGTTGATAAAGGCAATAAAAAATTTGTAAGGCCCTGTTCGGCATGTCAGAAAAATTGTGATTTTTCCACTTTAATGCTATTTTTTTCGCTGTCAAAATATATTTTAATTGGGCCTTACTCATCTTACTACACCAATTGTGATTTTCTTTAATGATACCACAATTCTTTTTGAATTTATTTTTTTTTAAAAATGTATTTTCTTTCTGGAAAACGATACAATTTCCTTCAACACAAATTCATACAATAAGCTGCATGAAATACAAAGCTTTTGTTACATTCAGTGATGAAAAGATTTCAGAAAAGGACAAAAAAATGATTCTACAACAAAGTGGATCAAACATAGGCAACTAATAAGCTTCATCAGATTAGTTTTTTCCTACATATTTTATCTCTGACAAGATTTTGATGTCAATGAGACTGAATCTTGGCAACTTTTGGCTTACAAACAAAATATAAGAAAAATATTTGGGTGTTGCCGAGCTATCTTTTCTTTTATTTCGGAATTAATCCCATTTTCAGCTTTTATTGTGATTTTTTAATTGGTCATGCCGAGCAGGGCCTTAGTAGTTTTAGTCAGAATAAAAAGGAAAAGTTTGGAAAAAAAAAAAAAAAGAATCAGAACATTTGAGTTGGAATTTAGTACGGCGCTCAGATGCGCACAGGCAATTTAAGTTACCATACAAATTTTAATCCCTGTGTTCGGGTTCTACATGCCAGTAACTTGTGTCTTTCTGTCTGTTTCATCGGCACCATCTACCATACCGGTACAGCCACGGTAAATCGGTGCATCCCTACTTGCCTGGAATCTCGGTTCTTTGAGCTTTCCTTCCGTATGTGTAACCCACTAACATACGGCAGTCTACTGAATTCTTACAAGTACAAGTACCACCTACCCCCGCACTCACTCTCGTCTATTTTAACCCTCCTCACCGAGCAACCTGCCTCATCATAATAAATCCGGAAGGTGCTGGTTTATCTCCCCCGCTGCGTTGATTTGCTCCTAACATGATATTCCGGGCAGATAAATCCGAACGTAACGGGTGAGATCGGGTAATCACTTTTTGTGAAGGAAGGGAGGGAGTGAAATGGGGTAAATGTCATGAAAGAAAAAAAATAGTGGGGAGTGTATTTAAACTGTTGCAGGGTCCGGGCTTCGGGTCTTTGCAGTGGTGGAAACAACGGTGGAATGGAATGGTATTTTTTGTTGCTCGTTTGCGATGAATGGGGATGGGGATGCGGGATTGAGCGTCGGACTCTACCGTGGAAGGTAGGTTTACGGGGATTTTATTGGGTGGATTGGATTGGATTGGGGAGGTATTGTAGGGTGGGAGAGATACGAGTACAGTAAGTAGTAAGACCTCCGGGTTTGATTAGTTTGTGCGGAGAATTAGTGAATTGGAAGAAGGCATTGATGAGTGAACAAAGTGAGTCAGTCAGTCTACCTGAATAGAAATAAGAAGAAAGAAAGAAAGAGAATTTTTTTCCAACACCTTGAAGGAATAAAAAGTGAGGTTTGGAAGGAAATTATTCACCTGAGCTTTCTTTTCTTTTCACATTTCACATTTGTTTGTGGATTAACTACGATAGTGACACAAACTTGAGCCGCACTTTAAACAAACAACACTTAGGTACCGCACGCAGCCCCACGGTACGTACAGTACAGTATGGCAAACTCGATAGATATCGATATCGGGGAGCAGATATCTGAGCATTTGAAGAAGAGGGAGGAGCTGGTTGCTAAAGAGAAGGAGTTACGCCATGGTGAGTTTCCACCCCCTCCCCGCAAATCTTTACTTCTCAAGACAAGTATCTAAGTATACGCTCACGCTTCAGACCACGAATTCAGAAAGTCACTCTCGCCAACCGCGAAACATGCTGCGGCGATAGTCTCACGCATCAGACAGCACGAAGCAGAGACTGTATGGACGAAAGAAACTGAGGAGGAGGAAGGGGACATATACCCCGGTATGATGTTCACGCTTGCAAAAGAGCGTATGGAACGGACTGAGTTGTGGAGGATTGTGAAGAGGATGCCGAAGGGGTGTTTGCTGCACGCTCATTTGGAGGCTATGGTTGATAGTATGGTTCTTTTTCTTTCTCTTCGTGGTCGTGGTGCTAACGGGGGGTTAGTGGACTGGTTGTTTGACGTTGCGTTGAATACCCCAGGGATTCATATATATTCGGATATCCCGCTTACTACGTCGAAGGCGTTGGAGAAGGCGAATATCCAGTTTACATATTCTACTACGAGCCCAAAAGCAATCGCAGGCCTGTACTCGTCAAAGTATGAACCTGGGAGTTTAATCCTGGTGACTGAGGTCGCGGATTCGTTCCCGGCAAATTTACTTCTGAATGAAGATTCGGGAAACAAGACTTCCCGGGAGGGCTTCCGGGAGTGGATTATTAGCCGTATTACCATCACCGCGGAGGAGAGTCTGAAGCACCATGAGGGGATAAACATGGTTTGGGCGAAATTTCAGAGTATTTTCATGGTTATTCAGGGCATTATTCACTATGAGCCTATTTACCGGCAATTTGTATTCCCCCTCTAGACCTTTGGACTCCTTTGACTATTACTGACATTTTGCAGGTCCGGCACATCCTGCACCACCTCCACCAAGACGGAATTCTATGGGTAGACCTCCGTGCAACCTTCCTAATGACCTTCAAAGCCGCCAACACCGGCACCATCCTCCCCCGTGCAGACGTGATAAAAGTCTTCTCGGAGGTAATCGAAGACTACAAATCCTCGCCGGAAGGCCGCGGCTTCTGGGGTGCGCGCATGATCTGGACTAGCATCCGCCGGTTCGACCAAGACACGATAATAGCCAGCATGAAGGAATGTGTAGAAGCCAAAAAGTTGTACCCAAACGTGATTGCGGGCTTCGACCTGGTGGGACAAGAAGACCTTGGCCGAACGCATTTGGAAATGCTCCCGGAGATATTGTGGTTCAAAGAGTATTGTAAGCAAGAAGGTGTTGATATTCCGTTCTTTTTCCACGCTGGGGAGACGCTGGGTGATGGGAATGGCACGGATGGGAACCTTTTCGACGCGATACTCCTGGGCACGAAACGTATTGGTCATGGCTTCTCATTGCACAAGCATCCGCACCTCATCTCCCTCGTTAAGGAGAATAACATATGCGTTGAAGTTTGCCCCATCTCGAACGAGATCCTGCGCTTGACGTCGTCGATCCTGTCACACTCTCTACCGGCAATGCTAGCACACGGCATCCCCGTGTCATTGAATAACGACGATCCAGGCATCCTCGGACAGAAGACTACGGCTAGCATAACGCACGATTACTGGCAGGTTCTGCAGGCATTTGATAATGTTGGACTGGAAGGACTCGGTGATTTAGCCTTGACGGGGGTGAAGTTTGCTGCCTTTGAGGGCGGGGAAGTTGGTGTTATGGAGGGGCCCAGGGTGCAGAGAGTGGAGGAATGGTGCGCGAGGTGGGAGGCGTTTTGTGAGTGGGTGGTGGCGGAGTTTGGGCATTGGGAGGGGAAGTGAGATCCATTAGGAGGGAGTCATTGAAGGCTGGTTAGACCAGGTTGGGGGATCATTCAACATCATGTACACCATTAACATTTGCATTTAGCATTTTTTTTCCAATAACTGTATTTTATCAGCGTAGGTAAAAACAAAGCAAACAAACAAATAAATAATTGTTCGGCCGTAGGCCATCGCCGTGGGTTAAGTCCTCTATGATACAGTACCCCAGAAATTCACTGAAAACATCATCACCCAAACCACTCACGATCTCACGCTACAACCATACCCCCCCGTTCCCCCGCTAACCAAGTATTCCTAAAATTTCATAGCATTCGAATAATACCGTGACCTACTGTAAAACTAAATCCCCACTAATTCACCTACCGAGTAAAAAAATTATCTCCCCCACCGACCGAGACGCATCTCACCCCTACCAGCCATATCCACCATTAATCCTCGTCTCCCAGTTCACAGTAGTTTATTTTTTCCCCTCCCCTACTCCCGCCTACTCGTAACACCTCTCTGGAAGGAAATCTTGACAGATTTTGTACTAGTCGGGCTGTAGTGTAGGTTACCGGCGGGCGAGTGAGGGGGTATGACACGCACTCATACACTACTTTAACCTTATTCCGGGGGGTTCTTGGGGGGGAATTTGTAGAGATGGAATAGGAAGGAAAGGAAAAAGTTACTTAGGAGGGCTCGAGGTATCCGGGAGTTGAATCCAGTCGTATTAGGAAGAAAGAGAAAAAAAAATAAGATCGGGGAAGGGGGTAGTCTGGATATTGGGTTTTTTTTATTTTTTGGGGGGAGGGATATGCGTGGTTGTGGGGTTGGGGGGCTGGGGTGTGGGTAGGGTGTGGGATACTTTTTTTTTTTCATTTTTTTCATTTTTTTGGGGGGTATGGTTATTATTGTGTAGTGCGTGCTTCTCCATTCTCGGTTTTGATGGGTTGGATGGTGGGGATAATGACTGAGATCTGCTGGTGGGGTCTGCGATTGGTATGGTGTGGGATGGTAGTTGCGGGCAGGAGGAGGGGGGGAGGAATTCCCTGGAGTTTGGATGGATGAGAAAGTTACATTGTTTGCAGGTGTGTGACCTGGCTTGAGATTTCTGATTTCTAGAAGGCTGGGTTTGGAGTTGCGAGAAGGTGTGCAGCAGGTTTGAAAGAATTTTTTTTTGTAGAAGTCTGGATGGATGGATGGATGGATGGATGGATGTGGGTAAATGGGAAATCACATGAGGGGGGGATTAGAGGTGCGAAATTGGCGAATCTTTAAAAGCTCGATAGGGTGGTTTGGAGGTATGATGCTTTTACTGGGAGTGCCCACTAGCAATGAATGTTTATCGACGGGTGAGGAAGAGTGATACTGTAAGTCCGTTAATAAAGCATGTCCGAAGAGAGAATATATCCCTCCCCGGCAAAATCTAGTATCGTTCCCGGGGGAATAAAAAAAATCTAATTGTGATTGTGGTTAGAGGGGGATATGTATCATAGGTGGGATTTATGACTAAAAGTATGAGATATATGATCGTGAAGCAGTAGCTTATACTATACCGTACACTAATGAAACGTCAGGTATGATATACTGAACATACCTACCTATCATTACCCATTTTCTCATCCTGGCGCGGTGCAGTCCAGACATGTACCATACTCATTGACTACTTTACCCACCGCCGGCAAAATTCCGGAAAAATATAGCGGGGAATGATACTCTATATTTACAATATCAGATTCCTTAAAAAAAAAAAAAGGCAAGGACATGAAATTGGCATATCGAGGAGGTGCACTTCTAATATGGGTGATTTATACATCGCATTGTAAGAAGGGGGAGGTATACTGTATAACGGTAAGGCTATCTTGCTTTGCTACCAAAAGTAACTTAGATGGAATTTCCAGAAACGAAGGAATACGAATAACAGGACCAAGAAGAAAAGAAAAAAGAAACAGGGTTTTCTAAGGAGTAAGTAGTGGAGTTGATTAAGAGATGTTGGATTGAACACCGCATTACAGTATCTGGCGAAACTCGTTTTCAAGATACAGTAGGAGATTAAAAGAAATAAAGGAGGTAAGTGTGGCTAAACAAGTGAGTTTTTGAGTAGAGAGTGGACGGTATTATTTGGAGAGACTGGAAATGGAACTCGGGCAGCCAAGCGAAGTGTGGCTCGATAGGCGGGTGATAGTAAGCCTTTACTGGTAACTTACCCTCGAAAAACCGAAAACTTTGATAAAAAACAGCGTTTTGTGGCAAATTATCACCTAAATCTAACGTTATGAAGTAATATTCTCGTAAATCCAGGCCACCTATCACGCCACACTTTCCTTAGCTGCCCTGGTTCCATTTCCAGTCTCCCCAAATAATGCGGTAGTGCAAGAAGCGATAGGGGGAAGTTCGTAACCCCCTTGCCACACAGTGGCTTACTTGCAAATATTGGATCTATTGTGATTCTAATCTTCAAAATACCCTAGTTGACGGCTCAGCCAATCGAAAAAATCAAAGATCAAAGTGGGGGGTTACACACTTCCCCTCCACGGCTTCTGGCATCATAAGATTTTCCGCAAATGTTTGCTACAGTACTCGGCCGCGCGAGTACAGGGTGCTGTTTTTGAGGCCTTTGCTAGTTGTTTAAAGGGAAAAAAAAAACTACAGAGAAAGGCTGCTCTGTCGAAAGTCCCGAGGGACACTTTGTTTTGACCTATCGGCGTGGAAATGAGTTTCACTAGATAATGCGGTACTAATCTCATGGTCCCTGATCTTGGCATCGCTTTCACAAGTGCGTTATAAATCTCCGCAGTAGCTTGCTTTTAAGAATTACTTACTGTAATGCACTAACATAATATAAAGATCTCTATAAACCATCCACCGGAGAAGAAATGAAAACCAGGAAACATAAAAGTACACAAAAGTGAGATACATAACCAGAAAATAGTGCCCATCCAATCTAAGTTAAGCAACATGTACAAGAAATTTATAAATTGGGCCCTCCAGAAATGACGAAAATAGAATAATGTCCTCATTAACTTACACTGGAACATGTAAACTCCGACTCACAGATCCTCACTCGACCATATTTAACAATACCGAGGAATTTCCAGACAAGTAATTAGCAGAGTGCATTCTAAAGCTACCATGATAGCCAACCAAACTCTTCAAGCGTAAACTCGAAGTCAACCGGGGAAAGGAAAATGGAAGATAGTAACGCCACCAAGTGTTTGGCACTCTAGTAAGAATGTAACTGATGGGAAGCAATAGTAACCAAAAAGGATGTATATCTGTGTCGACAGTGCAAAACCGGCGAATTATAGGGAACGGAGGCGAAAGAGAAGTTCATTCCTCCATGGGCTCAAACTGCGTTAGGGTTTGCAGGTTGGCGGGCTTGTAGTAGCTCCCTCACTCTATCGAAATGCTCGGGAGGGGCTCCGAACCTCCGGTTTCTATTCTCAATAGCCCATGCGAGGGGGGTTTGGCCATGGCTGTCAGAAATGTTAGAGTCAATATCTTTTCGTTTAAGTAGTAATGTCACAACTCGCACCCCCCCTCTCCCGGCAGCCCACGAGAGTGGGGTTCGGCCATAGTTGTCGGGCTTGTCGGGGTTGACGTCTTTCCTTTCCAATAATAGCTTTACAAGCTCCTCGCACCCGCTCTCAGCAGCCCTTGAGAGCGGTGTTCTGCCGCTGTGTTCTGGCTTGTCGGGATTAACGTAGCTTCTTCCCAAAGCTACATTCATTACTCGTGGTGCTTTGATCCATAGGCGGCCTAAGCCATCATGATTCACCGGCGCCCGTTCAAGTAATATCCTCACCACACCCTCACGTCCTTTCCCAGCAGCCCATGAAATAGCTGTTCGGCCATAGAGTCCATATTTGTTTGGATTGATGCCATGCTGTTCCAAGAGCAGTTTCACCATATCCTCGTGCCCACATGCTGTAGCCCATACGAGCGGTGTAAAACCATAGGAATCGCGTTTATTGACATTCGAGCTTTTCTGCTTCATGAAAGCAGTTGCAATCTCAGTAGCATCGAAAAGTGATAAACAGTGAAGTCCAGTAAACACAAGGTTGGCAGGGATGAGTGCATAGTTCTGATTAACCATCGGCAGGGCAGCCCTCAAAAGCAATCTGGTCGATAAATGATTTTCGAATTGACCGAAGAACTCGAGGGCAAGTGATATCACGCCGCTTGATGTTTGCTTTCTGGCGTGGTCGCCCCAGTGCAACGAACAATATTCGAGGAAGGGAGTTGATTCAGGTGGGCTATCGAGTGTGGGCGAAAGATCTTTGACATGCGGAAAATTGAGGTATTTCAGACATGTTTCCGCTATTTTTGAGTGTGCTCCACCGAAAAGGTCAGGACGGGTATAAATATACTCTTGGAGAGTATAGTGGATCAAGCGGATGGTCGAAGACTGCTCATCGAATGTGATAAGTCCTAAGCAACAGCTCAACAATGTCCGCATCGAAGGAATCATTTCCGATTTGATCCCCGTTGATCCCGTTTCAACCGCAAGGGCATGTAAAAGCTCTCCCGGATTTAATGGCCGCTCTGAATGCGAAATCCACATCAATGTTGCCATTCCGAGCCTAGTTCTCTCCCCGCCCTGCTCCTTGATCCGCTCCAAAGTTAAGCGATACGCGTCTCCCACGTCCGAGCCATCAGTCATTGCTCCAAGCTTTTGTCGCCTTTTATAGATGGTCGTTTCGCGCAGGATAGCATCGATTGTGAGGGAAACTAATAAAAATCTAGATGCACTTATCAGCGGAGAACATATTATAACGTGACTTTTTTTTGTCATCCTGCTCACGTACGGTTTCGGAATATTCTCAGTAATGCTGTTGACGATTTCGGCTTCCAGTCCATTGTCCATCGCATCTGTCAATGTATCCTTGCCCAATCTCATGCGAATATATCCTGTGACATCGTCATTATTGGGTGTTATGGGCAACATTGTGACACTCCCGGTAAGACACCTCTCAATCTCATCCAGGATATGCCGTCTTCCTGTCATGAATAAGCGAGTGTTTGGGGACGCCTCAAGGACTTGTCTGAGTGAATCCAGAACCTCCGGGCGATGCTTTTCCAGACATTCGTCCAGAGCATCGACACATATAAATGTGCGCTGAGTAGACGTGATGTTCTGGAGCATCTTCACAAGTTCAGACATCTGTAATCGCCGACACCCAATCACCTTCTTCTGATCCTCAAAGGCCTGCACTATCTTTCCCGGGATCTTTTGCAATCCACCGACAATCTGTCTCAGAAGTGAGCCGAGCATATTGGTCGGTGACTGTTCCTTCTGGACCGCAAAGTCAACATAGAAACAAGCGACGGCAGCATTTTGCTCTTTTGCCCTATCACACAATGCGTCTACCACTAACGAACTAACATTGTTGCTCGTCAGCGCTACTCCTTTACTCCTAGCTTATGTACGGTTTCTTACCTGATGTAGGTTTTTCCAACCCCCGGATCACCAAAGCAAAATAAGGCCGCCATCTCGCAGTTATCTTCTTGTCTCCCATCACACCAGCTCTGAAATTCGCCAGTCTTCAAGAGCCATTCTCCAATGTTGTCGGCTCGGTTGTTTCGCACCTCCTGGTGGCGTATTCGGGGCTCTAGCGGGGACAGCCATGACAGAATTTCAGACCGATCGTCAGTAGCGGTAACGTTAAAGCTGTTAGATACAATGAGAGAGTGGTTATTATCGCTGAAAACTTGAGACATTCTTTTTTTCTCGATAATTTTCCCGATATAGTATGGATTCTGTAGTCGGGCCTGTTGATGAATTTCTTAGGAGCTGAAGAGAAGTGGGGAAAGTTTTGTAGCCTTGTGGCTACCTGATCGGGCTCCAACTGACCTGTTTGAAATTTATAAAATTTATTACATGGTTCGTAGATACTGTAAAAACTGGAATAATTGAACCTCACGCGAGGACGCTGGATTTGCCGCTCCTAGTAAGGTTGGTCGTATTTTTCTTGTTGTGTCTCAGCTGAGGGCTGAAAGTGAGTTTCTTTCGCTATGTTTTTCTCCTCTTAAACCGAAGAAGGGAATTCTAGACGTCTAGCGCGAGGTCCAATTATTCCAGTTTTTACGGTACTCTATTGGCAGAAACTGAAACCACACATTTCTCCACCTTACCTATCACCTCTATTGCTCTGCACTATGCAAGAACATATCTGCTGCTGACAGTACTCGGTAATAAGTCCATCGCGATAATCACTTTTTACAGTTTCTATCGCTTTTAATATTGGGCTATAAAAAGACTTCAAAATCATCGAACATCATCAAAACAAGGAAAAACTTCTGCTTGAAGAGTTTGTAGTTTTTTTTTTAGGCAGATTGTTTTAAGCACCATCTATAGCTAGTCCAGAGCTTTCTTTAAGTTTACATTTTCCCATAGTAGTCTTATCAATACTAACTATCTCCGACTCGCGCGAAGGACTATGGCATACGGTATATAGACCTGGACAGGATCGCAGGAGCGTAAAGCCAGAAAACTTCAATCGAATCATTGATGATCTTTCTTCCCGTCTACTAAAATTCATATCTGGATTGCCTGTATAAGTTTCATAGTTTAGAAATCATTGCAATATGTTATGCTGAACCCACAATCTCATGTTTCGGGTTTTCCTATTGCTTTAGAAACGCTTGAGTTGACCTTTTTCCCAGATTGTACTCGTGAGTTACTCACTCTTCAACTTGCGGGCTTTTCCCCTCATGAGTACTAGAATCCACTAGGTTGTTTTTTTGTCATTAGTGCGCTGAAAGGTTTTATCCGGCGAGTGATTAGGCGTGAAGACTGGACGCTAGAACACTGGGTTGGGTTCCATATTCGGTGCTCTGATGACAGGAGAACTAGCTCAGGATAGGACGTGAAAATGGCTTCTCCCGGGAAGTTTTGGTAATCTGGTGCGGAGGATTGTTAAACCCGGGACAAGGAGCAAGTATCGGTAACGGTGTCTTGCAATGAAAAGTAGCTCGATGGTATTGTTAGAATGAAGGAATATTCTACTACAACCTTTACCTAGTGAATAGGGTTATTTCAGTAACAACTGATACTAGGCTAAGTTACATGATAGCTTGAACCTGTTCTCATAGTCCCTGATCTTAACATCATTTTCACAAATAGCGTTGTAAATCATTGCAGTAGCTGATTACTAAGACCAAATGCACTAATATATGAAATATCTGTAAGTTATAAACCATTGTCCGATGAAGAAATGAAAACCAGGAAACATAAAAGTACACAAAAGTGAAATCTAGAACCAGAAAATAACGCCCATCCCGTCCAAATACCATATTAGGTAAAAAGAAATTTATAGATAAGGCTCTCCTGTTGCGACGAAAATAGAATTATATCCTCCTCTTTACGCTGAAATATATAAATTCCGACTCACATATCCTCACTCGACCGCATTTCCGGATGCCGTGGAGTTTTCACACCAGAAATTAGTGTGGTGCATTCCGAAGGTTTGATGATAGCTGACCAGACTCTTCAAGCGTAAGCTCAAAGTCAACCGCGGAAAGAAAAGAAAGAGGGCAATGTCGGTAAGAAAAAGAGTATCTCGCATTGCAGTGAGTGGGGCGTAACTGATGGGAAGGGCTAGTGAATAGAATTGCATATTCGTAGGTATGATGTAGAACCGGCAAATGGCTATATTGGAAGACCAATGCGGCTATTCTCCTCCATTGGCTTAATCTGCGTCAGGGTCTGCAGGCTGACGGGCTTTCAGTAGCCTTATAACTCTATTGAGTTTCGCACGAGGCCCCATACGAGCCCTTCTGGGCAAGCGATTTTTGATCCTGATAGCCAATGCAAGTGGAGATCGGCCGTATTTGTCGGGGCCGTCGGGGTTGACGTCTTTCCTTTATAATAGTAGCTTCACAACTCCCTCGTGCCCACACCCGGCAGCCCACGGGAGCGGTGTTCGGCCGTATATGCCTACTCTGTCGGAGTTAACGCCTCTGCTTTCCAATAGTAGCTTCATAACCCCCTCGTGCCTACACCCGGCAGTCCGCGAGAGTAGTGTTCTACCGAGTTTGTCTTGCTTGTTAGGATTAACGTAACTTCTACCCAAATCTTCGTTCATTACTCGTGGTGTTTTAACCCACAGACCGCCTAAGCCACCAAAATTCACCGGTGCCCGTGCAAGTAATATCCTCACTACACTCATATGTCCTTTCTCTGCAGCCCACGAAATTGCTGTTCGATCATATCTTTTTTCCGGTTTGTTTGGATTGATATCATGCCTTTCTAACAACTATTTCACCATGTTCTCCTACCCACATGATGCAGCCCATACGAGGGGTGTAATATCCTGGGAATCGCGTTTGTTGACATTGCAGTGTTCCTGCTTCATGGAAGCAGTTCCAATTTCAGTGGCACCGAAAAGTGACGCACAGTGAAGTCCAGTAAACACAAGGTTGGCAGGGATGAGTGCATAGTTCTGATTAACCATCGGCAGGGCAGCCCTCAAAAGCAATCTAGTCGATAAATGGTATTCAAATTGACCGAAAAGCTCGAGGGCAAGTGATATCACGCCGCTTGATGTTTGCTTTCTGGCGTGGTCGCCCCAGTGCAACGAACAATATTCGAGGAAGGGAGTTGATTCAGATGGGTCATCGAGTGTGGGCGAAAGATCCTTGACATGCGGAGAATTGAGGTATTTCAGACATATTTCCGCTATTGTTGAGTGTGCTCCACCGAAAAGATCAGGACAGGTGTAAATATACCCTTGGAGAGTATAGTGGATTAAGCGGATGGTCGAAGACTGCTCATCGAATGTGATAAGTCCTAAGCAACAGCTCAACAATGTCCGCATCGAAGGAATCATTTCCGATTTGATCCCCGTTGATCCCGTTTCAACCGCAAGGGCATGTAAAAGCTCTCCTGGATTTAATGGCCGCTCTGAATGCGAAATCCACATCAATGTTGCCATTCCGAGCCCAACGTCAACTATCACGAAACGGGACATCACCGGGATCTGGGATCCCGCGATTGCGCTATATCTGAGACAACTGCCTGAGTGTTTTTTTTTTTGATATATCTAATGCTAGGAAAGTCGGAGAAAGTTAAGAAAGCAATGAAAATGATGAGGATGAAGGAAATATGATGAGAGGCTATAGGGGAAGAAACTAGATAGGGCTCCGAAGTCAGTAAGAATAAAAAGGAAGCATGTTGGGAGGGAATACAATACAAGAGGGTATTAAAGAAAATTAAGAAAAAAAAAAAAGTCAGGTCTTCCGCGAGCGAAGGCACATATGCAGAGGGGGTACATCAGCAAAAATAATTACTTGCGTCCTGTGCATCCTATGCATCAGATGCACAGGATGCCCAAAATGTTAAATGAGATTCAGGAGGTGATGTCAAAGTGATAGCACATCCTGATCTTTTGTTGTATGCAATCTCACATCTTGATACTGTTTGAACACAGACCCCTACATCCTGTGCATCCTGACAGTGTCTGAACTGAGTTTGTTGCATCCTGACAATGTCTGATCCTCAGCTATTGTGTTCTGAAGATGTTTGATCCTAAGCTGCTGTATCTAGATGATGTCTGATAATACTCAGGATGTTCATAATGCCAGACATACTAGAGGTGTGACCCATATATAAGATCTAGGTTACAAGATTCCTTTTTTTAAAATAAATTCAATATTATGTATTCTATTTAAATTTATAGCTAGTATATATAAGGAAGGTTGCTTTACAGTCAATATTCTCCTAACCAGTAAATACCATTTTCATAACCACTAGTAACTCCATGGGGAATTGACAGAAGTAGACATAAAAAGGTGCATTGGAAGGCTGACATCACAAGAATGCAGGATGTGGTTGCAGATTCTGGATCTGACATCAGTCAATAGAGCTATCTATTTTTAAAAGTAGCATTCTTTTACCTGTAAATACTATTTTCATAACAGCCTGTAACTCTATGGGAACTTGATATGAGTAGACGTAGAAAGGTTTGTTGGAAAGCTGACATCATAAAGATATAGGATCTGGTTACAGATTCAGGATCCAATATTGGACAGTGGAGCTATCTGTCTTTAAATTTAGAACTTTTTTACTGGTAAATATCATTTTCATAATAGCCTATAACTCTACAGGAACTTAATGTGAGTAGATATAGAAAGAGGTGTTGGAATACTGATGTTTCAGAGATGCAGAATCTGGTTTCAAATTCAGGATCCAAGATTAGATGATAGCACTATCTATATTTAAAGTCAGCACTCTTTTACCAGTAAATACTGTTTTTATAACAGTCTGTAACTCTACAGGGACTTGATATGAGTAGACATAGAAAGGTATATGAGAAAGCTGGTATTCCAAGGATATGGGATCTGGTCACAGATTTAGGATCTGATGTTAGATAGTAGAGCTATCTGTCTTTAAAGTCAGCATTCTTTTACAGCCCCTAGTCAGAAGTGTTTGTGATCTGAGATACATTTAATTATGATTGTGCCATGGGCTGGTGGTGGGGTTGCTCAGTTACAGGGTTGCTCTTCACGCATATTTACAATCTCCTAGTGGTAACAAAGAATTGTCTATGATCAAGCCTTTCCCATCAACCCCCTTTATAAATTAAATAAATAAGACTAGCTAATACCTTGTATAACCTTCCTTTGCCTCCAAAACTGCAGCTACTCTATCAGGTATTGATTTTGTTATGGGGAAGCTCAACCGAAGAAAGAGGTGGTTGAGTCTTGACCATTCTCAAGTAATGATAAAGGTAACAAAGATCATCAGGTAGGCTCAGTGGGAAACAAGTCTCCAGAAATTGTGTGCGCAAAAATATTTTTAAGATAATAACTTAATATATTGATCTCTTCTCCATCACTTGATCATTCTTAATAGCTTGGGAGCACCTGGATATTTATATTCCATGTCTGGGTGATCGCAGGCTACATCTAATAACCATACTAACTAAGTACCTCCAGCGAACACTGAGGAAGCATTTCGGTACAGTATCGTATATCACGGGTGTCCCAAAACCTACCCACAGCCCCCGCCGAATCTCTGCTCGAAACATAAAATGGTACATTTCCTGATCAACTTAAATTGAACACTACTCAAGTACCTACAGAATATTAGCCTTTCGCATCTACTACTTTCCATCTTTCCCCAAGTGGTAATACGTACACTACCCACCACGGCACTGCACTTGTATATCACACCTTACCCTCCGCCCGGAAGGTAAACCTGTCAAACCCATACAAGTAATCTAATTCCCTAGCCCAGGTATTGCAAGGCGATAATCATACACTGATAAGAACACAACATGGCTCTTCTCCCGCCAGCTAATGCATGCATAACAAGGCTGAGCCATTTGTGTGAAACAGCAGGTTGAGGGATGATGAATTGCGGTCTTGATGAACAGATCACAGATTATTCAATGTTTGTATGAATGTAAAAGTGCGGTACTGTATAACACGGTTTACATTTCAACCACAGCTCAAATATCATTGTTCATTACTCGCCAACGCAGAAAGACTGTCCACGACCTTTTCCTATGCACAAACAACCGCTCCACAACTTGCTTGAAAAAATTACACCCACCTCTCACAACCTCATAGCATTGCTAAAAACACTGGCTTCTATGGATGTGATTCATGAGCGGTAGCTGCCAACATAATTTCGCTAGTGCCAAGGTTGCCAGGCATGAGAAATTACTACGTTACCACGGCAGCTACAATCTACTTTGTGTTTTGGCGAGTGGTGTTGGACATGCACATCACAAAGCATCACTCGTAGTCTCTATCCCAACCACCCCCCTGGCTGTAACCCGTGTTTGTGCCTACAATTGTGCACTACAGTATCATGTATGATATTACCACGGGTAATACCTTGTGACTGTCTACGTCACTCTTGTGCATAACCTGAGTCCATCGGAAAGCATCGCCCTCTTTCTCTTCCTTCCTCCCCTTTCTCCAATCAACAAACCTTTCATTACTCTACAAGCATCTAAACCTCAACTTGATCTCCGCTCATTTTTCACTGCTTGTTCGTGATAAGATACCTTTCAACACTATGTACATTTCTGCGGGTATTCAAAAAAACCGCAATCTCACATACAGACACTATGCCTGACCCGCCCGGTACTGCAGCGTCCAAGTCTAACCAGTATTATAACACACTACCAATAACCCATCACCTTCTCAATAGCCCCATCAAGCACGCGTTGTGCCTAAAGATTTTCATGAGCGGGGGATCCTCATGGCATTTATGTATTTACACTGGACAGACAGCCAGGAGCGGGGTGAGACACCAAACTTTGCACTCAAGAAAGAGGTAGGAGGTAACCCGCCTGCTATGTTAGTCCATCTATCATACACTCCCACAGCATCCCCGCTATTATCCTACCCTACCACCCCGGTATGATACTAACCTATAGTTAGTCTTTATTCAGACCCATCATAACCCTCATGAATTATCTTACTACTCCATCACTCATACTCGCTCACCCCTTCATTTTTCTACCCCCTAAGTCCCCCATCCCAACATTACGATAGTATCAACCCCCCTCTCCTTTTTTTTCTATCACCAAATCAAGCAATCTCCAAACCTCCTCCTTGATCCCTCCCTCCCGCAATACTGGCCTCTTCTACTATCGACCTTCCACCACACAAGCACAGCACACACAGTACACCACCAGCGCATCACGCAACACAATACCTTACCGCTCAATTCCGAACTGTCTACCCAACGACACTCACACTCCGTATACCCAGAATCCACATTCGTACTCCCCAGCGCTACAACTTATCCACTATCTTACCAAACTTTACCTCCTTAACGCTGTTTTTGCGCAGATCTTTTCTACTACCCTACCATAGCTTACCACAGCCACAAAACTTCCTGCAATATACTTCCTTCCTTCCATGTAGCAATGAATAAGTATGAGCGCTGATGGCCGGGGAAAATACGCTAGATGCCGTATCCAGTACGACACAGTGTATCGTATTATTATTAAGAAGGAGGGAACTACGATACATAAAGTCCCCCTTCTCTTCTCTTCTCCTCTCTAGCCAGCAGTTGACAGGGGTGAGTATCCACACCCCACAATCACCACAGCCAAAACGAGCGATACAGTAAGTTAGATTTGGAAGAAGGAAAAGTCTTTAGCCACGATATGATAAGTTAGGTTTTTCTCCCTATGATACGAAACAGTAGCTTAAGCAATAATAACCCCTCCAAATCACTGGCTATATCTATCATTACCATACCTGAGCTATTTCTCCCTTTCTCCCTAAAAACTTGCGCGAAGAACGGATCATTAAGAAATGGAAAATGTATCGTAACAGCAATCAATCAATCAATCAATCAATAGAAATGGAAAACGAAAAAAGAAAAAAAAAATAGGATGTAAAATGAAACAAGAAAGGAAGGAAGTGGCTAATTTTCAGAAATTTAATAGTAATATCGATAAAGTTAACAATGGGCATGCCCACCCTTTCAACCGTTCAATCTCTCACGCTCACTCGAATCGATGGGGAAAAAAAAAAGACGAAGAAAAAAAGAGAAAACTATTACAAAAAAAAAAAAAAAAAAACCTCCTCTTCCCAACCTGGATTATATATGTATACAACTCAACTCAACTCAACTCAACTACTCCCCCAACAACCAAGCATCAGCCACAATCTTTGCAATCCCTAGCCTAACGACGCGAATGATATCTCCGACTTTCCAGCCCTCCGCGGCATCCCTCCAGTCCCATGCTCGTTGGGGAATTGTGCTCGTCGCCGGAGCAACGAGGCCAGAGTCGATACCGTCACGGACGCTCTCCCAACTACTAATCATGCTACCGGCAATATATCCGCTTTCCGTCATTCCATTGACATTTCCCGCACTCCCACTAGCAGCGGCGCAAGAATCTTTATGCGCTAGCACTCTTTGCAAAAACTCCTCCGCGCGCCGCCACACCTCGCCGCGCACGCACTCAAAGTCCGTAATCACCTTGAGTACGTCCATCGCCTCGCGCATACCCAGGTAGCGCTTGCGCGGGTTGATGTATGGCATTAATTCCCCCAGCAACACACCTATCATCCATTCCTCCACTGCAGAGTCCCAATCTGAGTCGTAAACGCCGCCATCTAACTTCTCGCCGGCGGACTTTAGCACTGCAACGAGCGCCTTCACCGCGCGCGCGTGGTCGCCGTTGTCGCGGGATTCGTAAAAGTTGCGGAGGGTGGCATAGCCGGAGAGCTCGAAGCGGAGGATTGGCGAGGTGATTGAGGTGGGAGTTTTTAGCAGGTTGGAGAGTACGGGGTCTAGTGATGGGGCCGCTGGCGAAGGGGTTGAATAGAGGAGGGATGAGGTGGTTAGTTTTGTGAGGATGTTGTGCAGGGAGAAACGGTCGTTTGCGAGGGCGAAGAAGTACAGACTGTCGCCGTAGGATGTAGTTCCTGAGAGACGTTCTGCAAAGGACTTTTTTGTTTTTTAGATTGTTTTTTTCACAATACCAATGTTGGGTTGTACACTTACTGCTGCTATTTCTGAAGCCTCGTCTTCTAGATTGTTCTCACCGCAGTATTCAAGAAGCTTCTCAACACGTTCTTTCGTTGTCAGCTCTATTTGAGTGAGTAACTACGCATATATCAGTTAGCTTTGAATTATCCCGGCCGGAATCATGGTTACCAACCTTCCCCGACATCTCACGTCCACCCTTCACTCTGTGCAAAACACCCACTGCGACTTCCCAGCCTTCAACCTGCGCATTCTCATCAACCCATTCTACGCCAAACAGCCCTGCCGCATATTCCTTGACGACACCATCCGCCTTTTCAGCTTCCGTTCCCGAACCTCGATTCATTTCAAAGACTGCGAGTTCGTCCTCGTCGAAACCGCCCATCATTCCTCTATTGTTTGGCTCACTTCCGATCTTTCCCCTTTGTATCGAGCCTGCAATTCCGCATATTTCAACAAGAGCACTAGCCACAAGCAAACTGAACTTGGGCATAACTTCGACAACAACATTTGGATCCCAAACTAGACATGCTCCTGCAGCAAGCTCGAGTTCATTTGTTGGATCAAGTGGCGTATCGGATTCCACCAAACGTTCCGTCACTTTTGATAGCCTAATAAGGTCCTTTTCTCGTCGTCTTCGATTCAAGGCTTTCCCGTTACCATCGTCATATACACCGTCTTCATCGCTGTCCTCCTCTTCAGAATCATCCCCAATACTTGAATCTGGATCTTCGGAATTATCCGTAACTCCCCACATCATCACCGCAAGCGCTGCATCCTCCCATTTTTCGGTATGGGAAAGGATGGTTTCCCTGTCACCCCGCATAACATCGTAGATCGCCCTGAGGCCTCTGCTAACCTCACCCGGAACCGGTGTTTTCTTCTCCTTAGCCTTTCCCGCTCCAATCCCGAAACCATATGAACCACCATTCCGCGGATGAAAGCTTTCGTAATAACTATCATCAGTCTCGTCAAACGTGGTTTCACCGTCGCCTTCACCCCCGACCCTCAAATCCTCTGCAGCAGCAAACACCTTTCCTTGCCATATCCGCCAATCACCTTTTGATCCGTGAGAAGTTCCTGTTGCTGGAAAGAACCCGACAGAGCTAGGGGCGTAAGAAGAACGAGCTAATCCGGGACAGGCCCTTAACAACTTGATTGCGGAGGTTGTTGCATTTTTGATGCTTTCAATTTCCTCCTTGGTATAGCGTCGATCCCAAGTAGGCTCTTGGTTATCACCAATCTTTGGCTTTGGGACAGATTGGTTACTTTCGTTTAGCATATCCCAATCTGCGTCGCGAAGCAAATCAATAGCCTCTTGAACTTCACCGCGAAGGATGAGCTGCAAAAGAGTCTTCCAATATGAATAGTTGTAAATAGCATTCGGGTAGAAGGTCTTCAACGCAGTCAGCTCCTTTCTTGCCGGAACTTGTTTGTGCGTGTAAAGCCATCTCCTTAAAGTCTCGACCACGCTCGCTCGGGAATGGTGCAGTGGCAAGAGCAACGATGCAAGGTAGTAGGCCTTGTGAAGACGCGATTTGGCCTGACCCTTGGGAAGATTCGATGCAAGCGTATCAAGGAAAAGCCTTGATGCACGGGTAAGGTATTCCTCTTTCTTGGAGGGAGGTAGAGGCGCATTGCGATCAACATCCATAATCATATCCTCCTCATCCAACTCTGAATCATAATCCAGTTGAGCAGCTGGCGATAAAAGGTTCTGCAATTCCATCAAGATTGCCTCAGTTTGCAAAATCATTGAGCCAGGCTCCCGAACTATCCCTGGTTTGATTTTGCATTCTGTCCCGTACTGAACCTTGCGACCCGTATCGGCCGAACTCTCTGGTAGAACATCGTAGGAATCGTCGGCCTCGTCGTCACCATCGTCACCGTTAAAAAACACACCGCTCTCTTCTTCATATTCCCCATCCATATCTTCGTCGTCCTGTTGGGTAGGTTCTTCGCTTCGCGATTCGTCTTCAAATATCCTTGGGGAGCCAGCCTCTTCGTTATCGTCATCGTTGGTAGACGAAAATTTATTCCCACCCCATCCAGCATTCCCTTTACGGACAATTTTTGCCGGGGAAGCAGCTGCAAAGGCCGATTCGGAGACAGGTTTGCTGAATTGAGGAATTTTATTGCTACCGGTCGTTCCACTAGCTCCCCCGGGGGCAGCAAACGAAAACAAAGGCGCAGACGAAGATGATGGACCAGCGCCAAACAAACCACCCCCGTTACTGAGACCACCGAACTTTCCCACGGTTGATTTTAACCCCGGAGTCGCGCCTGCAAACAAAGTGCTTCCAGAAGAGGTTCGCTGAGGCCCCTGAGGTGTTGACGCGGCAGAAAAAAGGCCGTTGCTAGGAACATTCGAGACCGGGGGTGAGAAGGGGGAGGCAGAGGGTGAAGGATCCGAAGGGATACGAAATAACGGAGGATTCGAGGGAGCCATTGCTAAAGAATATTCTCGCGAAAAATTGTTTCCTCTTGTTCTATTTTTGACCAAAATCTAGGTTGTTTGCTAGGTCTAGCTGTTGCCGACCGTCAAAGTAAGAGCGACAAACAAGATAAGGAAAGGAGCGTGGCTGGTGTTGTTGAGTAAAGACGTGACGATTGACGGGGGGGCTGGGCCAGGAATTAAGGGAATTATCAAAGATGAGGTAGAGGAGAGGAGAGGATTAGACAATGAAAGTGACCGTTTAATGAGACGAGGGGTTTTGTGAAGTGCGGGCAAGTTCAAAGGAGAGCTTTGTTTCTCTGACTTTGTTCGCTCTAAAAGAAACACAGGCGACAACACTTCAAATTGGCGATCGCAGGGAAGCGACAAGGTGAAGTATTATTACAGGGTTAGGGTTAAGTTAACCTCTATTGTTTTTTTTTTTTGCGGGAGGCAACTTACTTTTTAGTGGGAAGGGAAGGGCGATGATGAAAGAGAACGAGAGCCTCAACGCGTGAGAGAAACTAGATAATTCTTACTCGTAACGAACAACAAACAGCGCAGCATGCACAGGATACGATGAACACCTTTCACCCAGAGTTCCCCTTCTGCCACAGTGCACTCCCGCCGTACATTCTATACCGACAACGTAGCGAATTATTTTCATTTGGTGAATAAACTATCACGTACCGACAGCGAGCAAAAGCATCCATACAAAATTGATAAATTCCAGACATCCGCTTCTGGTGCAGTATGATAGGGTACAGCTCAGTATCCCACAGACCATAGACAGCCCACGAGAATCACTGTGTAAAATGCATTCATTAGCGATGAGCCATCTTTAATCAGCCCACAGCCATTGTCTTTCTAGATGATGATTCAGAAAACCCTCGCCCATGCTTTTTTTTTCTTTTTTTTCTTTTTTTTCTTTGCAGCTGTTGGTGACAAAAATGCATCTTGAGAATCACCAGTTACGCTTTCTGTAGTCACGCCCCGCCGTTCTGCCTTATTCCGGACTTTCCATCCCCCCTCCCTACTACTCGCCACACCACAAGATCCCTGGACTGGCTGTGGTGTCTCTCCTGGGAGATCAAGTTACTGTATCCTAGAGACTTATCCCCCCAAAGTAACTCGAATACAGTACATTCATCTTCTTCCCTTCTCACCTTTCCCCTCTCTTCCCTCTCTTTGTACAAACCATTTATAAACCTCCAAATACTTTTATTATAATCACACAATGTGTTCCAGTGGCTGCCCCCCTCATCGCCGGCAGTAGCGAGCGAGGCGGAAGTGAGAATCAACGAGAGACAAACTCTCGTTTGTGACTCGGAAACGCCTGCCTTTCTTCTACACATTATCGTGGAATACTGTACCTCTGCATACATATTCGTTTTGCTACCGTAGCTTGCTCAACTCCGGATTTACCAGCTTCCCCGTCATTATAATACGGCACCTTAATAGGATACACCTCATTTCCATAGAAGTGGTAGCCTTAGTCGACAATCACGCCTGTTCTCACCATTTCCTATTTCTATTTCTATAATTCCTCCAACCTATTGCATGTTTCCTCCTCCGCATTCAGCCGCCTATCGCTCTTAAACCTTCGTTTATTCCTGCATAAATAAATCGCATCATAGATACAGCTCCTCCTCCCCCTACCTCATCATCCTCTTTCCCCTTCCCCTCACTCTACCTACCACTAATAGTAGGATACCCTCCTCCTCATCCTCTCCCTCTCTCACAACTGAAATTCACCTACTCCCTCTCCTTGGCGTTTTAGTGAGTTCCTACTTTACACCTTCATTCGCCGCCCGTGATGTTCTCGCTTCCAATCTCCCTACCTAGTCAGTGGGAGAAACGAATAGTTCGCTACATTCTTAGTCGATTCGACTTTCTGGAGGAGCGGACTCTTGGAGATTTGTCAAACCTCGAAGGTTCTCTCGGTAGAAACTCGGTTCTTACTCTTAAAGATGTCGGCATCAAAGTAGATGTATGTCGATAACGACCCATGTCCATTCACTTGCCCCACCAAGCGTGGAGTGGCCACTAACCGTTATCTTTTAGAAATTAAAACAGCTTGCCAAATTGCCAATACCTCCCCGGCTCCACATAAGCGAGGCCGTAATCGGTACCTTGACCATTACACTTCCAACAAACTTCCTCATATCTGGCTCGATAGAAATTACCGTATCCGACGTCAGAGTTGTCGTTTTTGTGGCACCAGTGGCACCTCCGACGCCCCCACCTTCCCCGGGAAAGCGAGATTCAACCAACTCTGATGATGATGATGATGATGATGATGATGATGAAGGAGAGGGTTCTGAATATGAAGATGAGGATCTCGATTTACCTACCACCGCAGAAGACCTAGCTCAGTCCTTTCTTCATTCTCAACCCTTAAGCGAACAGGATCAGCTGCTGCATTCACTTTATCAAGACCCACTTGCTGCTTCCAACATTACTACTAGCAGTTCGATTCCCGAAGATGACGAAGAGCCAGAGTTGGGAATTGGAACGAGCATTGGTTTGCCAGCTATGTTTGCAAATATTTTCAAGGGTATTGGTGATAGGTTACAGGTCCGGATCAGAGGAGCAACGATAGCGTTAGAAACTACGGCACCCGAAGACCGAGGGGGAAATAAAATGCGTGTTGAATTTGAAATGGAAGATATGGATGTTGAGGGGATCACCAACATTGTTCCGGCAGAGGACAGCGCGGGGGTATCTGAAATGAAAGCCAAGAAACGAAAAGAGGGCAAGCGATGCATTACCCTAGAAAATATTAGGGCATATATCATTTCCGACCCTTCTTTATTCGAATCACCATCTCCCCCGGAAGCGAGTGCTGTGTTCGGGACTACGTCGGAGATGACAGAGAGGGGTATGGAACAGAGTATAGATACCATTATTCAAAGTAATCCGGTCGACAACATAACGGCATCTACCAGCACCATTAGGAACCCAATTCCGCAACCTCCTTCCAAGCCAGCCTCCCCTGGTGCTACTCATAATTCGTCAAATCTACCAGGTCATAGGAGCCAGGAAATTGTTGATGATTCGGATGAAGGTGTGCAAGTGGGAAAAGAAGATAGTCTTGACGGAAGCCTTTTTTCCGGTAGTGATGCATTGGCTGACTCTGAAGACTCCTCGTCAGATGAAGAGCTTGCCTTTGCCCCAATCCACTCTACTAACAAGGTCCACCCACCTTTGAGATCTTCATTCCAAAAACCCCGCACTATGCCCGACGAGTACGATGATGAAGATAGCGAAGATGAAGGTGGCGCTCCGTTTGCACCTGGCACTCTTTTTGTTGAGCAGCCTCGATCCTCTGCTCATCTTCCCACCGGTTCGGTCCAATCACTAGTTTCAAACCCTGACCCAACAGTATCCCAGCTGGACACGTTTCCGAGTGATCACGATAGTAATAGCTCTGACGATGATGAGATGGACGCTGAGACTAGTAGGCTTTTAAGTGAATCAACTCTCTTCACACATAGCGAAGCTGGAAGCCTCTATCTTTCTGCCACAAGTGGAGTCCTTCATGATTCACTGCCTTCAGAACGTGATGAGGAAATGGATCGCCGGAAGGATGAGGAGGATGAGGAAGAAGTCGATGAGAAAGAAATCGATGCTAGGTTAGACAAGCTATTAGGTGGTGTTGGATCTCCAGTCTCTGAGGTTGCGGAGTCTTCGCCAGATGCTCCGGCTGCTCGGTTGGCTTCTGAGGCAGGGTCCCAAAAAGTTAAGCGACTGAGAAAGAAGATCTTCGACCTCAATACCATAGAGATATTCCTTCCTTCACTCTCCGAGGAGTCTGGGGCGCCAACAGAGATACCGAGTTCCATGGCCGAGTCTACCTCTTCGCTGAGGGGGGTATCGCATATGAGTGACAGCAGCCATCCTCCAATTCCAGGTGCATTCTCGATGTATGCCTCTTCTCGCTCATCAAGATTCCCGGATTCGAAGTCCGCCACTCCCCCCTCGTCGCCTCCAAATCCCGCGCCACGAAAACCAGCAGTTCGTATTCTGGATGCACACCATCTGACTCACCCAAGGAATTTCTTATCCGAGGAGAAACGTCCAGATATTGAGGTTATCGTTGGTAATGTTGATATAGCTGCGGATATAGCGACCGCCAAAATTATCAGAATGATTTTTGAGACACTCAGCGGCGCATTTGCGGAGGGGCCAATTGAAGAGCCTAAAAGCAAGAACGCAGCCGCAAACAAACCTGATACAGCTCCGAATGGTGGACTCTGTCTTGAGGTTATGATTGGTGCTGTTGGACTACGTGTGGTCCAAAATCTAGCTGGTGCCTACATTACAGAAGATGATGAAAAGGAGGATAAAGGAGCCGAAGGGGATGCCGACGAACATTTGATTCTAGGCTGCACTTTACGGCAAATCAAGGTCTCACATAAGGTCCTACAAAAGAATGTGACAACAACAAAGATCGATATCAAAAAGCTCACCTTAGGCGATGAGAAAATCGATTATTTATCCTTTATTCAACCACCTGCTATTGCCACTAAGTCTAGGAGACGGGGCTCCCACCCTCCTTCGGCAGCAAGTTCTACTCCCGAACACGACGTGACCCTCGTAATATCCCAAAGCCCGGTCAAAAGGAGAATCAACGTCATAACACTTCCCCTCAAGGTCCAGCTAGATCTCTTGAACTTGGAAGAGACTCTACGCGCTTTTGGAGGGTTTGGTGGTGTTATGGCCTCCACCACCGCGTCTACTGCGACTATAACAAAAGGCCTACCTACTGAATCTCCGGATAGAGGCGGCCCCGTTTCGGAAGCTCCATCTGTTATTCACACTAAGGTTGATTGTAAGATTGGGGGCTTGATGGTAGAAGTCGTGGGAACAACAGGAAAGATAGGCCTAGAGGCCACTCCATTAAAGATACGGAGCGAAAGTGGTGACCAAAGTAGCATATCTCTTAGTATGGACAAAATTGCTATCTATGGCCCTGTCATACCCTGGGATTCTCCTTCAGTGCCGATTGATGCAAATATCCTGGTTGAAAACACAAGAGTTGAATTCTTGGGCACACCGGAGCAGGAAGACCTAGGGAGATTGTTGGAACTTTTGACGCCAAGCAAGGATCGATATGAGGCAGATGATGATATTCTAATCGACACGCTACTTCGCCAGAGAGAACAGGGTAGTTTACTTCGGATTGGTGTCGGGGCGGTAAAAGTGGAGATTGGGGACATCGGGGTGGGCGAAAAACTAAAAGAGTTGGGAGACGAAGTTATGAAGGTTCTTACTGTGACTGAATTTGTTGCGCAAGATGAACGGCCTGGGCTCCTCGCATTACTAAACATCGATTCCCTATATGGAAGAGTCAATGTCGGGCTCGGGATCGGGTTACTCGAAGCGCACATGCGTAGTATAGGAGTTGCCCATGTTTCCCTACCCAGCTTGGTTGCCCTTGCTGTTATGCAGATGAATATTCGACGCAACGGGGAGGAGGAGTTGATCGGCGAAGGGCTTGAAAGGAGGATTTACGACAAGGCGGATGAAGGGAAACCGATGCTTATGGTCAGGATTGTCGGCGATGACCCGGAGCCTGTCATTAAGCTTAAGTTTTGGAACCTCCGGGTGGAATATAGGGTTGAAACCTTGATGTCAATGATGCAAACTCCGGAAAACGTATCTGCAGAGGCTTTGGCGCAGGAAATGGTTCAGAGTATTGTCCACATTGCCGAAGAGAAGGCTGCTACCGTCCAAGGCCCGCCGTTGGGGTTGGATATCATACTCAAGGACTGTGTGCTCGGGCTTAATCCGTTAGGACTTAAAAGTCGGGCTCTACTCGTTCTCACAGATTCCAGGTTACAAGCTGCGCTCCCCAACGGCGGAATGCTTAGTGCTGGTCTTGAAATCAAGAAGGCTAACCTCATGGTGGTGGACGACGTTTCAAATCTTGCACCTCCATCTGAGCGACATGGGCCTCGGAGACGCAGAGAATCAATTGATCGTCATCTGATAGGATACACCGCTATGGGTTACGTTTCGGTCATCACCATATCTTCTGCCATGGCTACACTCTGCGTAGTAGAAATGGGCGGTGCGGGCGGCGAAAAAGCTGTTGATCTTGAGATTCATGATAAATTACTACTAATGGAAAGCTGTGCCGATTCCACGCAAACTCTCATCGCAATCGTCAACGGGCTTAAACCTCCACTTCCTGAAGGGGAAGAGGTTAAGTATTGCACCGAGGTTATGCCTGTTGACATGTTGCGATCCCTCACGGAAGATGCCTTTATTCACCCGTCTCGCAAAAGGGCTGAGGAAGCACCATTCCGCATGGATGATGAAGATGGCGACATGGTTGGTGACGATGTACCAATTAATCTCACATTTGTGGAGAGCTACTATGGCCATAATACCTCTTCTAGTACACCGGAGGCGTCAACCTATACCAAGGATGAGCTCGCCGATAGTTTGCTAGACGAAGATCTCGGAATGCTTGCACCCGGACGAAGTAAGCCATTGGGGGTCGGCGAAAAAGGTATGCTGGCTAGCTTTACCGAGCAAGTACACGTTCTTGACAACTCACCACTATCCATCGTGGACGATTATTTCAAACAATCAGAACGGCAGCGTCAGGCATCTACAACTAGCAGACGGCCCACCAGAGAGGCAGTCAACAAATGGGATTCTTTTAGAAAAAGATACGTTCCTTCTCATGGTGTTGATGGCAAGGCTCAATACTTTCCTCTGAGAGTTAAGATCAGGGACGTTCATTTGATTTGGAATTTACACGACGGTTACGACTGGCAGAGGACAAGAGAGGTCATCAATCAAGCTGTAAGAAACCTCGAGAACAAGGCTTTGGAGCGCAAGAATCGCCAAGTGTCTTTCGACATCAGTGATGATGATGGAAGCGAAATCGGGGATTTCCTCTTCAATTCCATATACATCGGGGTTCCAAGCAACAAGGGTCCGGGTGATCTCGCAAGCGCAATAAGTAAAAACTTTGACGATCACATGAGCGAGACCTCTACGGGCACTAGTATCCCCGAATCGCGGCCCCCTAGTCACTTGAGAAACACAGAATTCGGCAGTGGTCATAGAGGCTCAGGAAGACATCTCCGGCTCGGCCGATCAAGAAGTCACAAGATGCAGATTGAGCTGAAGGGTGTATGTGTGGATTTTCTCCTTTTCCCCCCGGATATGGGTGAGACGCAAAGTAGTGTGGATTTGCGAGTCCGAGACTTAGAAATCTTTGATAACGTTCCGACTAGTACGTGGAGGAAGTTTGTCACCTATATGCAGGATGCTGGCGTGAGAGAGACTGGTAGCAACATGGTTCATTTAGAGATTATGAATGTCAAGCCAGTGCCTGAGTTGGCGGCAAGCGAGATTGTCTTGAGGGTGTGTATTATATTTATCCTTCAATCCCCGAATACTTGCTAATTCATTGTTAGGCTACTGTTTTACCTCTGAGGCTACATGTTGATCAAGATACGCTGGATTTCATGACAAGA
Source organism: Choiromyces venosus 120613-1 (assembly GCA_003788595.2). Lineage (NCBI taxonomy): Eukaryota > Fungi > Ascomycota > Pezizomycetes > Pezizales > Tuberaceae > Choiromyces > Choiromyces venosus. Next base: position 436,759 of record ML120439.1, read on the forward strand.
TTCTTTGAGTTCAAGGATGACAGCATTGCGCCACCAGCCAATCCGGCCGAGAATCCGTTCTTGCAGCGAGTAGAAGTGAACTCTATCCGTGTTAAGCTTGACTACAAGCCCAAGAAGGTCGATTATACCGGTCTTCGCTCCGGTCGCACGACTGAATTTATGAACTTTTTCATCCTCGAAGAGGCGGATATGGTATTGCGCCATGTAGTCCTTTTTGGCATATCCGGTTTCCCCAGAATGGGCGAGGAGTTGAATGCTACCTGGATGCCAGATATCAGGTCTCACCAATTGGGAGATGTCCTCGCCGGTGTTGCTCCCGTCAGAAGTTTGGTTAATCTGGGAAGCGGGATGAAAGATCTGGTTGTTGTCCCGATGCGTGAATACAAGAAGGATGGCAGGATCGTGAGATCACTTCAGAAGGGCGCATGGAAGTTTGCGAAAACAACCACCTCCGAGCTTGTTCGTCTTGGTGCTAAAGTCGCAGTCGGAACTCAAAACATGCTGCAGAATGCTGAAGGGCTTTTCGTTCCCACTATTCTTGAGGATGGAACCGAGGGTATCGAATATCTGATCAGCGATAGCGAGGAGGAAGGTGATATGGGGCCAAGTGAACATGGACAGAAGAAAGTCATTAGCCTTTACGCCGATCAACCACTCACTGTTGCCCAAGGGCTTCGAGGTGCTGGCAACAGTCTTAGGAGGAATTTTGGAAATGCCAGGGATGCTATCATGGCGGTGCCACTCGACATCGCGGAACAAGGGAGTGCTCAGGTGAGTTTTTTGGTCCCTACTAATTGTTTAATATACATTCTAACTCGTTACAGGGAGCGGCAATGGCAGTGGCGAGAGCAGCGCCGGTGGCCATAATTCGACCTATGATAGGCGCTACGGAGGCAGTTAGCAGGACGTTATTGGGAGTGACAAACGCGTTAGACCCTGATCAGAAGAGACGGGTTGACGACAAATATAAGAAGCATTAGGAGGTGTAGAAAGAATTGTTTGGTCGGAATGCGGAGTTTTTCATTTCATTTTTTTCTTTCACTTTTCCACTTCCCCAGCCCCTCCTTTCCTACCCCTTTTCTTTGCTTCTTCAACTCGCGCAGTGCTTTTATTCCTTTCTTTTCTTCGGACGAGGTGTTTTATTGGTATGGGTATACAGTTTTTTCAACTTTTTCATGAGGGATGCCATGGCGTTTTCCTACGATATTCTTCCCGATGCATCGTGGTGTTTACGCGTGCTTCTGGTATTGTAGATATGATGTATAACAATGTGAGAGTTTGACAGCAGAGGTGTTGGAGGTCACACAGAAGAGGCCGGAATCAAAGTGTAAAGTAATGGGACTGATTGATGAAAGAAAGAGAAAGAGAGTTGCTATCTTGCTTGCTTGTCTATAGACACGCCTGAGACTGCCCTACTTATAGCAATTTGTAGTATGAATATACATCGGTATGACTCCGGTCATTTCCTAGATCCACATGTCCCAAGTGGCCTGACAATTGGCCGAACACATCCACGCCTGTCATCACATTGAAGCAATACTTTCGACAAGAGGGGGGGAGGGCCGCCGAGTGAGGCGAGGTGACGCCGGCATGGCATCTATATTGTACTACAAGGTGGTCTTTCGTATTTCGCGGCCTGCTGATTGGTCGAGAGGCCATACACCTAACCCTCTCACACTTTTTTGTTGCAACCAGTTTACCCCATCAAATAAACAATCTGATCAGATGGCTTCCTTCCTTCTACTCGAACCCCTCACGCCCGGCAACAATGAGGGATCCCTGGCAAGCCGGCCAGAAGAGAAGGGAAAAAAAGTTAGCAAAAGGCCTACAGGAGCGAACCTGTGCACTCGAGGTCTCGAGGGGTCCCTTGCTAGTGGACTGTACTGTATCATCGCGACAAGAAAATAACCGGACAAGGCCGAAACTAGATTTGTGGCAACCAAGGTCGACCATGCTATATAGAGGGATCCAGCAATGAAAAATAATCCCTCCGGAAAATGTCAAACATGAGAGGCGGACTTGATATCAACCATGGGAAATTCTTGAGATCCAGCACTGAGACATGATGCCAAGATATTAGGGGCACTCAGGCTGGGCCGTTTTTGCAGTTTTGAAAACAGTACAGCTCCAGCATACCGGTACACTCCCGTTCGCAAAGTCCTTGCACAAAAAAAGGTACTGTGGCAAAGTCTTGGCACCCACTAATGTACTGGTACAAGAGTTTGCCGAACATTTGTAGCTGAAATTATGCGGGGTAACAGACTGACCCATCAACACAAAGTCTCTGCCAACCAAGCCAGCCTGAAGATAGCACCTCCACATACTGGTACTCATGCTTATCACTCAACATATGAACAAAGCCAGGCTATTGCTCTTTTGTCTGATCTGGGAAAGAGCGGTCCCCAGATAGCATGGGAGCTTGGGATTTCATGATTAACAGTATGGAGTATTGTTAAAAGATACCACACTTGGTACTATATAGGTAATGCTAAATGGTCAGGTATGAAGTGCTATTAAAAGATACTGTACCCAGGACTATATAGGTGATGCTGAACAGTTACTAGGCTGACCATCAAAGATGACTGCTAATGTTAAATATCAAGTGGAGAGAACTATCCAAGATAATCCTCACACATCCTTAAATGAGATCACTGAGAGCATTCAGAATTTAGATACTGGTCATACTATGGTCAATAAAGTAACAAAACAGCTTGGATTTCAGCTATGCATACCACAAAAGAAACCCTTTCTCGATCCCTTTGCCAAAATTTGCCACAAGTTTTGATCATGCAGGAGATTAAGATGGACAAAGAGTGACTGGAGAAAGAGAGTTTGGTTGGATGAAGCAAAAATGCAGTATGTAGCACATCAGCCAGGAAGTAAGGTGTGGATACAGCCTGCGGAAGAGCTTATAGATAAGAATTTATCTACAGGGTTTAAGTCTGGGAGTGTGGGGGTAGGATTCTGGGCTGCAATTGCATATGGACAATGAACACTGTAACCTTTAATCCATATGTGTAAATGAATACCAGCTGAAAGGACTACCCAACAGGACCCTCTAGGCACTAATGCTACCCAATATATGATAGAGATCTATGAGCCTTATCTAATTCCTTTTCCTTTCTCACTTGCCAGTGATATACCAATTCAGGAGATTTTAGTAATGGATGACAATGTTGAGTACCATGGGGCAGGCCTAAACAGGGCCCTTACTTCTGCTTTTGGAATTTTAAAATACCCTTTACCTGCACTTTCTCCAGACCTTAATCCTATTGAGAATGCCTGGCACATTCTCAAGTTATGCCTTTAGTAGCGCTTTACAAGAAGTTAGCATTGGCCTCATACTGAGGATAAGCTTTGGGAGGCACTTAGTAAGGAGTGGGAGAGAATTGATCAGAGTACTTTAGATCATCTTGTAGATAGTATGCCAGACCAAGTAGCTGCTGTAGTTAAGGCCCAGGGGGCTCATACTAAATGGTAGTGGCAGGAGGCATGAGTGATTAGTTATGAGGGTATTATTGTTGAATGCAAAATCCAGGCTGGCAACACCTGGACAAAACTTGTACTAGTACATTAGTGGGTACCAAGACTTTGCCACAGTAACTTTTTTTGTGCAAGGACTTTATGAATGGGAGTGTACCTGATACCAAAACTGAAAAACCAAAAAAAACCCTCTGGAACTGCCAAAAAAAACTGGTTTCTGGTATGGTACTCAAAAAATCAAAAGTTTGGTTTTGGTTGTCAGAACTGATTTTCAAAAACAGCAAAAATGGCTCAGCATAAGTGCCCCTATTTTGAAGACAAGTGGGAGGTTGCCTGAGACTGAACTTGGCCCAAATTGTCACAGTATTTAAGGATTGTGGCCAGGAATAATATATACTGTAGCTACCATAACTTATTACAGTTTAGATTTTGCCTTGGCCTTTGTTTACATCTTTGCATTTATGGCAGAGATAACCACCACCGCTACTACCTGATTGTAGGTGGCAGGTGTCTCCATGACCCCCGCAGAAAATACCAAGCCGGAGCACTTGGTATTTCACCTTTCCTGATTTATCACTGTTGCTCTGGTTATAATGTTTTCCATAGGGATTGTATTCCAGTGCTGGATCCCTCTTATAGTTGCAACCAAATTGGATTATACCATCCTTGCAACCTGACTCATCTTGCACCTTTCATGATACCATGACAATCTATAGTCTCCCAGACCACCCAGATACTCTTTTTCTCACTCTTACATTTTTGGCGAAACAGGGGAAATTTTAGCTAGGAGGGGGGGATCACTCAATCAATGCCATTATTGCTATTCTCACAGTATACTTCAAGTTTTTATTTCACCCTTGAGAGGTTCATGATTTTCATGCCCCTTGGGTCCCACCTCATTTGCCTTTACAGTTACCAGTTTGCTTTCAGGTTCTCTTATATTTTCACTTAGGTTAGTTTTCTTGTATTTCTATTTGCTTGAATTAGGTGACTTCTTGCTCTGCTTGCCAGGAACATGGTTACACACTAGAGTTAGTCCCTCTCTATGCAAGGACATGTATTCAATTCTGGAGCCCCTCATCCTATGCTCAAGTCTTGTAGGTATTTTTGTTTATGTTCATTATGCAGTTGTTTTTCTTTACCTCTTGGTTGGACCTTCCACCCCTTTGGGTACCTAAAGATATAGCCCTAACTTTCCAGACTCCTATGAGAAAGAGTCTCTTCATTGCCCTCCAGCTTTCATCACCCTTCAGCACTCTTATTTTGCTTGCCTATGCCCAAGTAACTCAAAACTCATTATTATGATGAAGCAACTAGTTGGAACACTACTTGAAGAAATATTAAATAAGGATAAGGCTCCACATGACTCATAGGTACATGAGCCATACATTATATGTTAGACTGATTGGTAAGGCAGATTAGATATACTAAGTTTATGGTACTATAGGCTATAAACATATGACTGAACCTACTGCTTTGGAAGAAGTAGAGTCTAATAGGCCTACTCAAGAGTTAGATAGTAAGAGATTTTCTGCTTACTAAACTATTTGTTTGATGCTGAGCAAAAGTCTTCTCATTTCCCAATAGACTTTGTCATATATATTATGCAGGGCAATAGTCAACCTTGAATATTCAAACTGATCACTTTATGTTTTGAGGCTGAATAATTGATAGAGTGACATTTATAGTAACATACTTAAATTAAGTTCATATAGCTAAAAAGATTGGAAGCAACCCACTAGAGGAGTACTCAACACCTTTAGAGTTATTAGGAGTTGAAAGATATTAAAAAGTAAGCAGGGAGAGATATTCTCAGGGTCAATAAGTATTTGCACTCTATTGTGATAAGGGATTTTTGCTGGAGGTACTTTGTTAGTACGATTATTAGATATAGTCTATGATCACCCAGACACACAATATAAATATTGAGGTCCTCCTAAGTTATTAGAACACTACATTCTACTTAGATGGAATCAACTCTAACATTCATCTGCTGTTCACTCTTACCTTCACATTGATGGCATCTACCACCTCTTCCTCCCTTTTAACAAGAACAATAACTACCTTTTCAGCCAAAGATACTCACCTCCATATTGTAGACTTGCTCCTCCCTCCAGACCCTCCACCATATTCATTCTCCTCCCTCAAAGAGAGAGTTCAGACCCAGCTTCTAGATGACTCAGCACTTCTCTTTCCACCACTCACTTACTACGACTGCAACACTACTCTGATACCACATATATTTATGGGCCTGGACCACTTTACAGCTATCAGGATATACCAAATATGAGCAGGAAATAGTTATTTAGTAGGATGCACTTCCTGGAGCAAACCTGACCACTCTCCTATTTGCACTAGCTGTAAGAACGCAGACATGTCCTTTGAGTACACAACACTCTACTGTCCCTCTAGGTCTGAAGAACGTTGCCTCTATATCTCAGGAGTTGATGACCTAGGGTCTGCCTCCCCTCTCTTGATGAATAAGGAACAACTCTTTGCCTTAGCATCATACATTCATACTGTTAGACATATGGACTACCTTGGACCTCTCACTCACTACCCAATCATTTCATCATACCCCTGCAGCTCCCTTGTAGGAAATTCACATCATTATCTTACTACAACCATATTATGTTCTGACACTTTAGGATCCAATATTGACAGCCTGAGCATAACACCATATACATCATCACTGTCCATCTGACCAGATACTGTCCATAAGATATGTGAGAGGGCATCTTAATTGATGAGTGGGAAGCTGAATGAAGATATTCAGTTAAGGCATGGGCAAGTTATAATCCTGAATCTTGGTAGTTTAATATTATAATTGATAAGTGACAGGACGTTTTGACGAAACTATTAGAGATTTAGATATAGTGAGTCTGTGGCACCATAGGGCTTGACCATATGACTGAACCCACTGCTTTGAATGAAGTAGAGTCTAAAAGACATACTCAAGAGAGGTTGAGTGAGGGATTTTCTGCCTGCTGAACAATTGGTTCAATGCTAGGCAAAAGTCTTATCATTTCCTGTCAAACTCTGTCATGCATATTATGCATGGTGCTAGTTTTGCCTGAGCATCAAGACTGATCACCTTATATTTCAGGGGTGAATTATTGGTAGTTGCTTCTTATAGTTACATATTCAAATTTGGTTCATATGGCTAATAAGATCAGAAACTATCTATTGGAGGAGTGTATGACACCCCCAGAACTATTAGGAGTTCAAAGATATTAAAAGCCAAGCAGGAGAAGAGCAAGATGTTCTCAGGGTCAATGAGCATTCGCACTTTAGCAGGATAAGAGATTTTCAGTGGAGATACTTAGTTAGTATAGTTATTAGATATAGCCTACAATCACCCAGACACAGAATATAAACTCAAGGTGCTTTTAAGCTATTAGAACTATCAAGTGATAGAGAAGAGATCTTATCAATATATTAAATTATTATCTTAAAACACTTTTACATACACAATTTCTTGGGACTGGTTTCTTACTGAACCTACCTGATGATGTTCATTTCCTTTATTATTACTTGCAAACAGTCAAGTCTCAACCACTTTATTCTTCAGTTGAGCTTCTCCATAACAAATACCTCATGCACAAACTTCCCCCCAAATATGTTGGCCTTATCAGCTACTTTGCTTTCCTTGCTTGAGGGTGAGCCTAGATAGGGGTGCTCTTCATGTATTTCCTTTACTATTCTTTTGCTAAGGGGGATTTAACCTTTCATTTGATTTGAATTTCTACAACTAAGGTAGAGGATTTTATTTATTTCATTCTTGATTTGAGTAGCCACCATTGTAGGTGGAGTGACCTGTTCATCACAAAAGAGGGAGAATATGTTCAGTTATTTCTCATGTTTATTTGATTGAGATTAACATTTCATTTTCATCATAGCTAGTACTGCATGTACCTTCCTGTATGTTAACAGCGAATATATGAGATAAACAAAAAAAAAAAACTGAAGCTATTAGAACCATCAAGTGATGAAGAAGAGATCTTATCAATATATTAAGTTATAACTTTTAAAAATATTTTGTGGATACAATTTCTTGAGACTAGTTTCTCACTGAGCCTATCTGACAATCTTTGTCACCTTTATTAATACCTGTGAATGGCTAAGCTCAACTACCTCTTTCTTCAGTTGAGCTTCCCCCTACTACATCTCCACTTGATTCCTTTTGTTAGGAAGGGAGCAACTTAATAACCATAAGCTTGTAATATGCAGTCCTTATGTAAGCACTGCAAGAGAGTTTTGGCAATACTTCTCTTAAATCTTATAGTATTCAGAGCTCTGTAGCTCCTCCTATGATCCCATGATAGATACCTAGTTTGGAACTATAGATTTTACTGGAGTGCCTGACCCATATAACTTTATCCTCCACCTTAAGCAAATACCTTAATACTTTAGGTAGTGTAACTTGGAACTCATGTCAGGGTAACTTGGGCCTCATGTAAGGGTAATGTTAACCTCATTATATTAGCTTTTCCTAAGCCCAACTTGTCAGTCCCATCCTTCATACTATGATACAACTATATAGTATTCTTGTGTGTCCACTATAGTGAACTTAACTATCTTTACCTATTACCCTCATGGTTTCCAGTATGGGCATAAGGATAGTTTACTGTAAGTCACTCTTTGATAGGTTATTACACCTTCAATATATACCCAATTATTGTTTTCTAATGGTCATTCCACTAATGCTGCAATTTTTATTCTAAGTTTTAGTCAGGTCTTAAGTAACCATGGGACAACATTTATAGACCCACTGACATTGTAGTATAATATATCTGTAATTGCCACAAATTAATTATAGGGGTTGGTGTTGAAATAAGTTAAGTCAGTACCTAGTATTTCAGTAACCTTATCAGAATCCTTGAGTGTTTTATTTGTAGTGAGTGGAAACATAAAATATTAGTAGAAATATAGGATATTGGAAAGGGGATTAGTGGAAATGCAGGATGTTGGAAAATAAAATAGTTGATACCTTTTCCTTAATTTAGTTGTATCCATATTATTTAGTATTGTTTAAAGATTCAGAAGTGTAGAGAATCTCTATTTTTCATATATTTTTTCTCTTTAGTATATGTCTTTCTTCTGACTGACTTTGTCTATAAAGGACACAGAACTTTGTCTTTTATTTTGTTAATCAATCAGTCAATTTAATTCATTCTTTTACTATATTGAGAGATATATATATTTCCTCACTCATTGAATGATACTAATCTTTATTCATTCTTTTATCAATCTTTTTATTGCTCTTTATAGAAGCAGATATATCAGTACCTATATGTTATTTACCCTCCTTTATATTTTAACAAGTTATGAGCCCCAACTCAGTGTACTGAACCTGCCTTACTAATAAACTAACAAAAGACATCATGTGCACTCATTTCTCTAAATGTTTACCCTTCCTACAAATAACCCCTTCATCCACTAAACATCTTTATTACTCCAACATTATTGATAGTTTCTAAGATGGCTGACATAGTAATCAGCACAAAATCCATCAATATTCCAGAGATTGACAAACTTTGAAGTGTGGTGAATTTCTACTATTAGTGTTCAATTGCTACCACATCCCTCAATATAATGGGTATGTGGGACATTATGAGTAGTAAAACACTGAAACAAGTTGATCTATTCACTCTCATAACTTGGATAAAGTCCTCACAGAGGGCTAAAGGCTTCCTTTTCTTAAATGTTGAGAAAGGACTAATGCTATTGTACATTAACAAAATTAACCGTACATCCATGATCCGTGGCAACGCAACCCTCCTCATCATCTCTCACTTTGAAGACCACCTAAAGAAATTCCTCTACATCAACCAAAACTCAACCAATTTTCCTAATTCTTTTGTTTCAAGAAACTATGCCCCCTATTCTTCCCAGTCATGCCAAAAAGCCTATTCCCTCCAAGCACCTCTCAGAGTTTACCAGGGGGAGAATTCTCGGGTTACACGAACCTCAAATGAGCTATCGCCAAATTTCCCACTACCTTGACATCCCCCTCAACACTATTAAAGATAGTATCTTAAAAGGAGATCAAGAGGGCCAGGAGAGAAAGGGTAGAGGAAGATATCCTAAAACTACCAAGTTGCAGGATGATGCTATGGTGGAGGAAGCTCTCAGCTATCGCAATACTAGCTATTCTGAGATTGCCAAAAAAGTTGCTCCCAATATCTCTTCTATGACAGTGAGGAGAAGACTTCAACAAAAGCATCTAAAAAAGTGGTTGGCACAAGAAAGGGTTCATTTGGATGAGGATCTAGCTCAAGAGAGATTGGAATGGACATTAGCTCATAGGCATTGGACAAGAGAGATGTGGAGAAGGAAGGCAATGTGGGGAGATGAGGTAGCTGTGGAGAGAGGAGGAGGAAAGAGGAGAAAATGGATATTTAGATATCCAAAAGAGAAGTGGAATAAGGATTGTATTAAGCCTGCTGCTAGGAGAGGAGAGAGGAAGATTAGCCAAATAATGACTGGTTGTTTTTATGGTCAAACTCATGGTCTCTTTTTACCTGTTTTTCCTGATCCTACTTCTGCTAGGGGTGGAGTGACTGGAAAGTCAATTATTGATGTTTATGATCATTATGACTTTCTAGGGATATGGGAGGATATCAGAGAAAGGGTTGGAGATGAAGAGGTATTTTTTATCATTGACAATGCTAAGACTCACTTGCCCTTTAGGAGATGGCTCAGAGTGCAGGGAATTACTCTTCTGGAAATTCCTGCCTATTCACCAGATCTCAATCCTATTGAGAATGTTTGGTCTCTGGTGAAAGATAAGCTTCACAAGAACTATCCTGAGCTCTATCTCATGAAGGGTCCTGTTGATGAGGTCAAAAAAGCAATAGAGGAGGCCATTACTAATTGTTGGGAACTTCTTGACCCAAAGGTTTTTGATACTTTGGCAGGATCAATGGTAGATAGGGTGGAAGAAATTATTAAGGCTGATGGATGGTATACTAAATATTAATTTCTACTATGTATTTACATTTTTTTAATTTTTTTTTGGTTTTCATGATGGTGGGGTTGGTGGAGTAGTGGGGTTGCCATGGCCGAGTTTTTCTGTCCATTGATGTACGGTTATTCCTGTTAACGTACAATAGTAATTTCATTGGCTCCAGATACGACAAATGCTTGGACCCTACTTGAGGAAAAATATGATCATAAGAGATGACCACTCTTCACTCATTGATGAAGAATATTCTTACACTCTGCTGCTAGAATAAACACAAAATTGCCACTCATTTCAAACAATTCAATAAACTTTGGGACAGACTGCTTCAGTCAACCAGCAAAGCATCCTTGGCAACCTTATTATTATTCACCACCTCCAGCACCTCCAGGATGAATATAAAAGAAACCCTAGAATCACTCCTTCTTCCCCTCACATCTTTCCCAATTGCTAAAGGTGCTTTCTTTATTACATCCCTTCTAACTACCTTAGACCATATTATCAATAGTCTTAACACCAAACAAACGGTTACTAATATCAGCACCTATAATAAACTCTTAGACCTCTATTCAATAATGGCCCAAACATTCCTCAACAATGTAGCATTTATTACAGCCCCTCACAGCAAGGAAGGAAGAGGAGTAAGTAAAAGTGAGAGTAAAGATAGTAAGATGTATGGATACTGTAAGTCAAAAGGATTCAAAGGGGTTGGGTATTTGGAGTCTGAGTACAGGATGAAGAAATGTGAGAAAAGCAAAATAGTATTATAGTTACTACTCAAACTCTATGAGCTAATCACCTAGGGTATCATGAATCTGCTTTTTCTACAACTATTTCCAGCTTTCTACCAAGAGCTGAAATTCTAGATAGTGGTATAAGCTTGTATATAATAGATGATCTAAGTCTGCTAAATGATACCTGTCTTATTGATACATCCATCATGATTGGGAATGAAGAAGAAGTCCAAGTGATAGCAGTAGGGACTACTATAATCACTACCACATGTACTAATAGTGCCTACAACCAAGTCACCCTTCATGATACACTGTGTATTCTCAATCTCTGGTTCTTACTAATATCATGGCAGAAAATAGTAGAAGCTAGAGCTGATAAGATAGAAGATATGAGTGAGACTAAGATTTATAAAGGGAGTAATCTGGCATTCAAGACAGTACCCTATAGAGGACTTGAGATTGTGAGAGTGAATAAGGAGATAGCTACTGTATTAGTTATGCAACTACTCTAACAACTCACCCATTTTCCCCCATTAGTATTTACCACTCTCAAAGAGAATATTGATGGCATTCTGGAAGGAGAAATTCCAAAAGTTCAAGGCAAGTTCTCCTGTAATGCCTGTATGAAGACAAAATTTATTTGGACAATCCTCAAATAATGAACATTCAAAGCACAGTGAATGTTCAAAACCATCCATACTGATATATGTGGACCTTTCAGCCACCAGTTACCAATAAGTAACTTCTATTTTATTTCTTTCATCAACAAATATAGTCACTATAGCCTCATGAGATTTATCCAAACATGAGATAAGGCCCTGAAAGCCTTAATCAAAATGATATAACTGGTCAAACATCAATATAAAATAAAGTTTAAAAAGATTTAATGTGATAATGTAAGTGTATTTACCTCAATAAAGTTCTACAATAGACTGCAAACTATAAGAATTCTGCAGAAATGGAACATAGTTAACCTATCTCTATGAAACTAATGGAATAGCAGAATGGTTTAGCTGGATAATCTACACTTCAGCACAGGTACTTCTCTATGATGCCTATCTCCCATTGACTCTATAGGACAAAGCAGTTACACAGGCAATATTTACAAAGAACTACCTACTTTACATTTCCTTAGGAGGGAAAACACCCTTCATAATTATCTCAAAACAGAAATTATTACTTGCAAACATCTATGCATTCAGTTCTCCTGTTTATATCTACATACCTGAAGAGTAGTGCTGGGTAAGAGGTAAGTTACTTCCTTGTTCAGAGGAAGCTTTCCTAGTTGGCTGTGGCCAAGAATGGAACCAGTTCAGATTCTGGGCACTTGTAACAAATTACCACTTCTTGACACAGTAGGGAACATCTACTCTATCACTCTTGATATTACTGGCTCAAGCTGCAGATATCTCAATCAAGCTGCAGATTGTAGTAGAATGATATAATGACTTACAGGATCACCCAATGCTAATCAGAACCTTCTTCTCACCCTTCAAGATATAGGTTGGATGCATGTGAGACTATAGTATATGAACCAAGTAGTAGCTTATGTGTATAAGTAATTGTGCAAGGAAACTAAACAACATGAAAGTCCCAGACTTTATATATCCATTACCAGCCTCCTAATTATTCAAGTATATACGTAATCCAAACATTTCCCAGCCACACCCCAGCCTCCTGAATTCCTCCTTGGAAATACTATTAATAGGATGGCTGGTCCAAACAACAACTAAGATAATCATACTTAAGGAAATCTTCCTGCCTACTGCTATTAATCTGGTTACCATAATAACCCAAACATATAACATAATCATATAACAAAGAAAACCATATAATAAAGGAAATCTATTCTTCCACTTCTTCTAGTATGTGGAAGAGTCATTGAGACAAGTAGAGCTGTAGCTACACATATTCATGTGTTATCTAGTTGAGCTCTTGATTGATCTTAGCTGAGATATGATTTAGCTCAGCCTTGCATATATGTATGTGAGAAGCATGACTACTAGTGAGGATACTAGTACCTGGTATGTGAAAATGATGATCTGTTATATTAGCTCTCCTTTCAGGCCTGAGCTCTGTCGAAGGTTCTAGGTGTCAGTCTCATATAGATTCAAAGATAGAGGAGAGTTGCCTGGGTGGTGTGAACAGGTTGCATATGGGCCAGGATTCAACTGGAAAGAAGTCTGGGATGGTATCATTGTTGCTAGTAATAGAGATGAATTAGATTTTCTACTTTTGTTCACATGAGCTTCCATCTGGCAGATGTATTCTTTTCTTCATTGCCTGTTTCTTTGGTGTTGAATGGTTTTGTTCTCCTAAGGGGGGTTCATAGTTGGGTTCTGGCTAGACATCATTGGTGAAGTTACGATAGGGTAGAGAGATTGGAGGAAAATCATAGGTGGTGCCAAAGAGTTCTGTAGACATAGGTTTTGGTTTTGACGATCTGCTATAGTTTGAGCTTACTGATTGTGTTCTTGACTAAGGTAATAGTTGGTGGCTTTGAGTAGGTTTACTTTTCACTGTAAATACTTGATGTATTCTGCTTAGCCTTGGTGTACTCTAAGCTCAGCTTGGTACAACTGGAGAGTCTTCCTATAAAAGTGGCATATTTGATGGTTAATAGAGTGGTCCATTTATAGTTCTTTGTCTTGATAGTTGTTTCAAGCTGCCGATAATGATACTCTGATGGGTTACTTAGTAGGTATGCTTTGATGGTTGTGTAGAGTAGATGGAGACTTAGGAGCTTGATTTTCTGAAGTTGCTATTGCTTTAAGGAGTACTTAAATTGTTTCTTCATCCATAGAATATTCGTCTTAGTTCTTAAACTTTACTGTTATGGTAGAAAGTTGTGTGTCTTTCTTCTGATCAGGATAGTATCTGTTTTGGGTTTGTCAGAGTATTTTTAGTGGAATTCTTCCATTAACTGAAGTAAGTTATTGAAGTTGTCAGTATAATACCACTTTTGATCATAAGAGGGATCATAGCCAATCTATTAGGCTTTGTATTATTGTTTACCATGGTATAGTCTCAAGTCAATGATGGCTTCTATTTCATATTCTTTCTCATCATATATGATCATTGGTGGAGGTGGTTCTTTGCATTGAAGAGGGAGAGAGTTATCAATATGTGGGTGGAGGAGTGAAGTGTGGAAGATAGGATAGACCTTCATTAATAGTGGGAGGTCCAGTTTATATACACTGGAGCCTATGCATGCTAAGAGAGAGAATGGTCTGAGTTTTTTGTAATCAAGTTTGTCTGATAGTCTTGTGGTCTTGATGTGATGTTTGAGTAACTATACTTTGTCTCCTATTGAGAGGTTGGGGTCAGGTAAGCTTTTCTTATCAGCATATTCTTTATGCCTTACCTAAGACTATGCTATTTCTGCAGTGAAAGATTTATATAGCTGTACTAATTCATCTATATATGCCCTAATATTGACTGGTCCTAATAATGCATTCTTGATTATCCATGATTCTTTTTTGAGGTAGTACCTGTAATTTGCAAAAAATAGGTTAGTGTTAATACTTTCTTGATGTGTATCATTATAGGTAAATTGTGCAAACATGAGCAGCTCTGACCAGTTGTCCTACTTATAGTTATAGTATACACATATATATTATTCTAGGATGGCATTAATTTGTTCTGTTTGCCCATCTGTTTAGCAGTGGAATACTGTGCTTAAATTCCATTTAATCTCCAGGTACTTTGTCAGTTCTTCCCAGTACTGTAAAGTGAACAGTAATCCTTTATTACTTACTATATTTCCTAGGAGTCCTTGATGAGGGAAGATTGTGTTCATGAGAATAGCTTTGTAAATTCTGATGCTTTGATTGTCTCATTGCAGGGTGTAAAGTATGCTATTTTGGTAAGTCTATCAACTACTACCTATATACTATCATAATAGTTTGATTCTGGTAGCTCTGTGATGAAATCCATGCTAATTGAGCTCCAGGGTTTCTCAGGTACCTCAAGTAGTTTTAGTAACCCAAAGGGGGAGTGGTTGATTTGTTTTGTTCTCTGACAGGTTCATAGTTCTTCATGTATCTTTTAATGTCTTTTCTCATGTAGGACCAGTAATATTGTCTCACAATTTTCTCATATATTTTCACTGTTTCCTAATGTTCTGCCATTATGCTGTCATGGTTTGTTTACAGCATTTCAATTCTGATTTTAGGGTTATCTAGTAGCTATATCTTGCCTTCATAGGTGAGGAATCCATTGATTATTTTGTACAACCCTAATACTGTATCTTTTGCTAACAGTCTTTCCAGTTTCCAAGTCTTGTATTTTCTGTTGAATTTTCTTGTCCTCTTTCATTACTTTTCTGAGTTCTTCCTCTAGGTTTTCAGATGTATCAGCTGTAATAGCTTTGAGTTTCTGTTGGTAACTACTCCCTTTCTTATTATCTTGGTAGGTGATGCAGTTGTCACTGAAGCAGAACATCCAGTGTAGTGCATCATGAAGTTTTGATATTGGGGCTGTAACCCTATCTCCCCATAAGTTCGCTTCTACTATGCAGTTATCTTCTAGTAGCATTTCTTCGTTCCAGTGATTTGGACTTAATATTATTGCGATTTTGGAGGAATCAGCTCCCCCTTTCTGAAGGATGTCCCCTGGCATCCTAGTGAATATATCTGCCTTTCTATTCAGTATTCCTTTCTTGTACATGATCTTAAAGTCAAAGTTGGCAAATCTTTCCTCCCATCTAGTTTATCTTCAATTTAGGTTCTTGTTTCTCATAAATGGTACTATGTTGGTGCAATCTATTACTATCTAGACAGGATATTAGCTTCCTTCCATGTTGCATCACCATTCTTTGTATGCTTGGATAATGGTTAATAATTCCTTGTCATGAATGTCATAGTTGTTTTCTGCATTGGTCATGGTCTTTGAATGAAAAGATATAGAGTGAGTGGTGCCAATGGTATCTTTCTAAGAGAGTACTCCTACACAGACATGATCTAAGACATTGGTGTCTAGTATGATCTGTTTTGAAGGGTCAAAGTGGACTAGTATTGGGGTTTTTGTCATTGCCTCCTTGAAGTATTTGAAAGCCTTATTTTGTTCATTGTTCTATTGCCATTTAGTGTCTTTCTTGATATATTTTGTAAGAGGTGCTGCAATGCTGCTGTAGTCTTGTATGAATTGCTGATAGAACCTGCAGAACCCTAGGAATTTCTGAACATCTTTGACCACTTGTAGTCTTAGCTAGCATGAAACTGCTGCTATTTTCTTGGGGTCTGTTTCTATTCTTTCAGGCATAATAATGAATCCTAGGTCATCTGTTTTCTGAGTGTGGAACTTGTATTACATCAGCTTTTACTTAATCTCATATGTTTTGAGGAGTTTGAATACTTTGATAATATCTTGGATGTATTGTTCCAATGTCTCAACATATATTAGGATGTCATCTAGGTATACTATATAGCATATATCTATAACTGTATTTAGGATATGATTGATCTATCTTTGCAATGATGCTAGAGTGTTGGTGAGGCTGAATAGCATGACCAGGTATTCAAAGAGCCCATAGGTTGTTTTGGACACTGTTTTACATTCATCTCCTTCCTTGATCCTGATGTTGTGATAGGCATCCTTAATATCTAGTTTTGTATAGTATCTTACTCCTCTTAGTCAGTATAGGATACTTGAAATAAGTTGTAATTGGTATTAATCCTTGATTGTGACTTCATTCAATCCTCAGTAGTATACACATAATCATAGTCCTCTAGTCCTCTATCCTTTTTGGCTATGAAGAGGGTTGGTGCTGCTGCTGGGGAGGTGGATTCCCAGATCTATCCTCTGGTCTAGTTTTTATCTATGTATATTTTTGCTTCTTGGGCTTCTTTCTCTGATAGTTTGTAGATTTTACAGGCTGGTGCTATTTTTCCTTTTTATAGAACAATCTTGTAGTCTGCACTTCTTCTTATAGGGGTAGGTCATTCCTTTCTTGTTCCTCAAAGATGTCTAGGAACTCATAATACTGGACAGGTATTCTTTCATGTAAGGAGATCTCTTTAGATTCTTCCTTCATATACTTTTCAGTAATTCACTAACTTATAGTGCTTCCTAATACTGCCATAATCTTGGCTAGGTTGCCAGTTCTTAGGAACTCATCATCTTCAGGTAGTTCTTAGGTTTTAGGCTATTCCTGTACAGTGACACATGCCTCATAGGCTCTTGTACTCTATTTTAACCTTGTAGGTTCTAGAGTATACTTTGTACTTGTTACTTTGTAGACTTTATGATCCTGTTTCAACCCCCAGGATTCTAGGATCACTGTTTTCAATTGTTCTTCTATAGCTTGTCTCTCATCAACCCCTTTACTTTGGGGTAAGCTTTTGAGGTAGTTTCTTGTATAAAAGCATCATGTGAATTGTACTCCCTAACTCCTCCAGTCCAAAGCTGGTCCATACTTGACTAGGCATGGCATCTCAAAGATAATTCCTTGGTGTCTGAGTTTCATTACATATAGTTTGACTCTTTCATTGTGACTATCTATTCTTAATGGTAATTGCATATGATAAGTGATTGTGAATCTGAGTTCTCTAGTCACTGTATGGAGGAGGATGTCATTTTGTTTAATTAATAGTAAGCTGAGTCTGGTAGTACTTTCAAGGTCAATAAAATTGTCTGTAGCTCCACTGTCAATCATAATATTGAGTTTTTCTTCTATATCTTCATTGGTAGTATATGCTTGTAGTATAATCTGTGAATTGTGATCTTGGTCTGTTGATACAGCTTCAAAAGAAGTTACTTACAGCATCTTTGATAGGGGGGAGCCTAGTAGTCTAGTATGTCCCACTGGCCCCATTGTTTAAATGTTCTATTTCTGCTGTATTGACCTTGAATGTAGTTAATCTTCCTTGATATTTCTTTACTCTACAGCCTACTTTTCCATATTGTAGGTATAGATTCTCTCTTCTACGTTGATTGTATTCTTGTCTTTCCAGTTTATGGAGTTTTGAGAATTTGTTGGCATCTAGGTCCATAGTATTACTACCCTGCAAGGCTGCCAGGAGCTTTGACTGTGGGAATTTTGGAGATAGATTGTTTTTGGGTTTGTATGATCATTGGCTGATTCCCTTCATTTACCTAATTGATTGAATCTTTGCTTCTTGCCATATTGCCTAATTGGCAAAGGCAGCTGGTATTGTAAAATTCTCGTACTGATTTTAGTAGCAGTCCAATAGTTCGTTGCTTCTTCCTTTCTGGAGTTATGGAGGTACCCCTCATCTGTGTAGTCTATAGTATCTATTATAAGTAGTCTGAAGTCTGACCAATATTCACTGAATGCTCAAGATCCTTGTTTGATCTTGTCCATAGTATTAGCTACTTTTTCCTTAGCTTGTTGATCCCTGAAAGTGTCTTGTAGTACTTCTTTGAATGTTGCATTAGTTGTACATGGTACTGGCATCTATGCTTTGATGCTGGGTACCAGCCAGTTAAGAGCCTTGCCTCTGAAGTAGGTTTGAGTATAGTTGATTTTTGCCATATCAGCCTTATACTTACAGAGCTATACATTGAATAGGAGTTGTAGGTTAGTCAGGAAGCTGCAAAGCTTAGTCAGTTTGTCTTCAAATTCTTCTGGCTCTTTTGGCTTGATTCCTTCTTTCTTACCACCTATGTTTTTTTGGATTCCCACATAGAGTTGGGCTGTAAACTGTACTTATTAGTCATTTAACATATAGGGTCTCTCTTAGGGGTTATTGGCTTCTCTAACTCCTGATATATC
Organism: Choiromyces venosus 120613-1; assembly: GCA_003788595.2. Classification (NCBI taxonomy): domain Eukaryota; kingdom Fungi; phylum Ascomycota; class Pezizomycetes; order Pezizales; family Tuberaceae; genus Choiromyces; species Choiromyces venosus. The sequence continues at coordinate 455,675 of ML120439.1, forward strand.
ATGTGATATAAATGAAGTGTCTCTAAATGACATAGATTGTCAGGTAGTTCTTGTATTGTCTGGTATTCCTGGTTCTCCAAGTGATCAAGGTAGTGATGGAGTAACTGAGCTGTACATCAATGAACTAGTTCTTGAGAGTATGGTCATGAGATCTTCAAGATTGAAGGTCACAATTGTGACATTCAGTACTGAAGGGTAGGTACAATCAAATGTGACAAAATACCACTTCTTGACACAGTAGGGAATATCTACTCTGTTGCTTTTGATATTACTAGGTCAAGCTGCAGATTTCTCAATCAAGTAATGATTGTAGTAGAATGATATAACTACTTACAAGATCACCCAATGCTAATCAGAATCTTCTTCTCACCCTTCAAAATATAGGTTAGATGCATGTAGGACTATAGTATGTGAACCAAGGAGTAGCTTATGTGTATAAGTGATTGTGCAAGGAAACCAAACAACATGAAAGTTTCAGGCTTAATATATCTATTACTAGCCTCCTAATTATTCAAGTACATACTTAATCTAAACATTTCCTAGCAATCTCCCCACCTCCTGAATTCCTCCTTGGTAATACCATTAATAGAATAGCTGGTTCAAACAATAAATACTGTAATCATACTTAAGGAAATCCTCCTTCCTACTTCTATTAATCCAGTTACCATAATAAACCAAACATATAATGTAATCATATAACAAATGAAACCATATAATAAAGGAAACCTATTCTTGCCTTTCTTCTAGTATGTAGAAGAGTTATTGAGGCCAGTAGAGCTGTAGCTGCATATATTTATATATCATCTAGTTGAGCTCTTGAGTGATCTTAGCTGATATACAATTTATCTCAGCCTCACATAGATGTATGCAAGGAGCATAACTACTAGTAAGGATACTGGCAACTGGTATGTGAAAATAATGATCTGTGATGGTACTTACTGATTGCAATGTCTGAATTGCAAGAGACTTTAAATCTAGGATATTTGATCCAACTCTGTAGTCTAACCTTGTAGCTCCACTCAAGGCAGTTGATTCTAAATACTAAGTCTCTGATCATCCCTAATTTTCAGAGATAATAACTGGTACCACTACCTCCTTATCTAACACCATGACTAATATGACCAAAGAGACAGTCAGACCAACTACCAAGGACAGACTACAAAATAAATCTCCCACGCTTTCTACTCATTTAGCAGAAACCTCCTGCTGACAGGATAGACCAACCATTATTGATACAATCTGAAATAATGATCTACTAAGTACATCAGTACCCTATTCTACAGCGAAACCTATATCCATCAACTCTAGGATTGATTCAATCTTGTCAAAAGTAGATCTGCCTCCCCCAAGAATGATATGGGTAGGAAGGATTGTTTGTGCCCCTTCTCAATATGGACTTTGTGCTGAGTTTGCTTTATTTACTGATATAGCACTGAGTGATTCTGATGACTCAACCCTCTAGCAAGTATTAGGAGGAACTGAGAAGGAAGAATAGAATACTGCAAAGTAGAATGAGTTGGATTCAATTCAGAGCTATGTGATAATGGAGGAGGCAAATCTACCTCCTAACATATGTTATGTTGATACCAAATAGTTATTAAGAAAAAAGCAAGATAAGAATGGGAAGCTGGTTAAGTATAAAGTAAGACTAACAGCTAGAGGTTTTACTTAAGTTGCAGGAGTAGATTATGACAAGACATTTGCAGCAGTAGTATGAATAGATATGATTGTTAGATACACAGACCACCATTGACCTCTAGCCTACTATTAAATCATTCTATCATATTCCTGCAGCTCTCTTGTAGGAAATTCACATTGTTACCTTATCACGGTTGTATTGCGTTCCAACACTTTAGCATCGAATATTGACAGCCTCAGCATAACACCATATACGTCATCGCCATTTATCCGACTAGATGCTGTCCATAGGATATATGAGAGGGCACCTTGGGCGATGAGTGGGAAGTTAAATGAAGACATTCAGTTAAGGCACTAGCGAGTTATTATCCTGTATCTTGGTAGTTTAATATTATGATTGTTAAGTAACGGGACATTTTGATAAAAGGATTAGTGACTGGGATATCATGAGTCTATGGTACCACAGGGCTTGACCATATGACCGGGCCCACTGCTTTGAATAAAGTAGAGTCTAAAGGACCTACTTGAGAGATGGCAAGTGAGTGATTTTCTGCCTGCTGAACCATTTGTTCAATACTGGGCAAAAGTCTTATCATTTCCAATTGAGCTTTGTCATGCATATTATGCATAGTGATAAGTTTACTTAAGCATTAAGACTGATCACCTTATGTTTCAGGGATGAATGATTGGTAGTTACTCCTTACAAGTAACTAACTCAAATTTAGTTCATATGTGTAACAGGTGGTAACCTATATAAACTAATACAATAGGGATCAGCAGTAGACCAGCTATCATTCGATTCCTAAGGGAGACTAGAGAGATAAAGATAAGAAGGTGTTAGAAGAGGCAAAGGGGAAAGGGAGCAAGAGAATCGCCATTCAACCAAGTATATTTCTTATCTAGGTTCTGTCTGAAGTTTGGCATTTCCTGCTAGTTAGGAAGCCTGTCTTAAATACATGATTTCCTCCACCCAAGGTAGAGGTTGCTGAAAACCCGCAACCACTGTCATTACCGGTAAGTGCACACTACCGGAATCTTGTGATCCTACTAGAATCCTGAAAGCCCAAGGCAATCCTTCACCTAAGCCTTATTTCTACTGCTGGTATACATGACCATTCCTTCCCTTGGAATCCCTAGGGCAAAACCTTGCCAGTACAAAAACATAACTAAAACAAACATAACATGTTACCAGAATCCTAGTGATACTGGTAGTGAAACAATCAATCATTCAAAGCAAGAACAAATGAAATAACATAACAAGGAAAAACATAAGCATAACTAGTATACAGTTGCCGGAACATGTATACATGTTACATTCTCCCAATCTAAAACACCACATACTCTAGTCCAAGTCCTCCTGCTCGTTCCCATCCATGTGCCAAAGGAGGGAGTCATCATCAGTACTGAAGTAGTCAAACTCTGAATAGCTAGAGTCATATTCCTCATGGTCATAAGACTCCCAAAATTCATCAGGTACAGGTCCAGTTGCACAGGGAGTCTCCGACACTTCCATTGGTTCCCAAACTATTCTAACATAGTGTGAATTGATCTTAGGTAGGGGGGCCACCAGGTGGTTTGTAGTCCAGTATTCTTGGATAATTTTCAAGGAGTTCTCCAAGTTCTCGATGGGTTCTCAAGAGTCGTCAGTCCTTTCATATCCTTTCCAGTGCACCAAGAATTTGTCCCTGTTGTTCTGGTGTCTGTAGTTAAGGATCTGTTCTGCTTCCCATTCTTCTGCATTGTCAATGATGATAGGTGCTGGCCTATCCATCCTTCGGGATGCGAATCTATTTGGGTCATTTTCAAGGTGTTTCTTGAGGGAAGATACGTGGAAGAAGGGTTTCTGCTGCTCCATTCGCTGGGGCAATTCAAGCTTGTAATTGTCGGTATAGACGTCATGTTCCAGTACCTTGAATGGTCCAAACTATCTGAGTTCTAGCTTCCTTGATCGTCCAGGTGTAGAGGTGTAGGGCCATCCTCTAACCAATACTCTGGTTCCAATCTTGAAGGGGCATTTCAGGGGTTTGCACCACTTGTCTGCTTGTACTGTTTGCCTGAATGTGGCATACTTCTGCACCATATCCACTTCCATTCTTGTTGCTTCATGGGTATTCAATATTTCATTGACAGCTGGTACCTTGCTGGCTGATTGTTGGACTGAGTTAAAGATTTTCCATGGCCGTCCATAGAGGGCCTGGTAGGGTGAGATACCCAAAGATTCATGAGGTGCGTCATTCACAGCTGCCACTATAAAGGGCAGAGCCTGGGACCAGTTGTTCTGCCTTTTGTTGACAAAATTCCTCATCATCTACTTGAGGGTGCGAATCCTGCACTCCACTTGGCCATTGGTTTGGTGATGGTATTGGGTGGCCATCCATACCTGAATTCCCAATGATTTCATCATTTGAAACTAAAACTTAGAGGTAAACCAGGAGTCCTGGTCGAGTATTATGCTGAGCAGAAGGCCATGAATGTCAAAGATGGTGCTTTGAAGCTTTTTGAATGTCTTCTCAGAGGTGGCAAGGTCTCCAAGAGGGACAAGGTGGGTATAAGATGTAAATCGGTCCATGATAACCATGATAGTATTGTATTTGTTTGATTTGGTGAAGGGTCCAGCAAAATCGATAGCCAAGGACTGGTATGCCTCATCTGGCTCTGGGAGTGTGAGGGATCGTCCTGCTGGGAGGGTAGTCAGTTCATTGTTGATCTGACATTGGTCACAGGAGTGACAATAGGTCATGAAATCCTGCCGCATCTGTGGCCACCAAAAGAAACAGGCCACATATCGGTAGCTTTTATGTGCTGAGAAATGCCCAAGACCTTCATGAACTGTTTTGAGAATAAAATCCCAAAGGGATACACCCCTTTCCAAAGGTCCCACAGGGATATAAAGGTTAGAATACCCATTGGTATTCTGTGCAATAAGAAGGCCATCCTGAACGGAGTAGTGTAGTTTGCTGCTGGTCTGCTGGACTCTGGCAAAGAAGGGGTCAAGCTTAAGTGCTGCAATAACCTTGGGGCGGAAATTGCCCATGAGTGTTGTGTAGATCGTACCCAAGAAGATGTTCACTTTTTCAGTTTCCTGTTTACTCCAGAAGGGTTCACTGTAGAGGAGTGAAGAAGTGGAAGCTGGGGAGGCATCTGGCAACTGATCTAGTATCAATTTATCCACCAACCTTTCCTGGTCTGCCATGAACCTGGGAGGGGGATGGGGGAGAGAGGGAGAAGGCTATGAGGTGAGTGGAGGGGAGCTTGCTGGTGAGGAGGAAATGATTGCACTTGCAGGTTTCTTTCCCTTGTCCTTCTTACTTTGTTTCCGTTTCTTGGGATCCCTGGGAAAGTAATTTGCTCCTTCCTTGTCTGATTTGTGTATATCGCAATCATCATCATAGCATACTGTCCAGGTGGATGCCGCATGTGCTGCTTTCTTTCTGGATAGTTTGGGGAGTGTGACCTCATCCCCCCAGGAGTTGCCTTTAGTGATGGAACTATCAGTGCTGGCCTCGCTCTTGGGAGGGCTTTGGTTGCTTTCTTTTCATTTCTGGGATCGAGTAACTGTGTTGGTTTGAATGGTATTCAATATATAATCAGGGCTGGCCCTGAGTATCGAATCTTGTGTAGTAAGGGTTGGAGAGTGTCAGCTTGCTGCTGAGGAGTACAGGTCACTATTGGATTCTAAGCTGTAGGATGCTGAGGAGGTGTAGTTGGTTCAGATTTCTGATGCTTTGGTGTATGGTGTAATCTGGGTATCATGGTTTTCGGAGGTGGGATCCTGGAGGATTATATCATAAGGTGAAGATCCATCTTCATGAATTCTCGATAGGTAGTCTGCTAAGAAATCTTTTGCTCCTGGCATATAATGGATAGAGAAATCGAAGCGGCTAAGGTGCATTAGCCATCTTTGCTGCTGGTCGCTTAGATTCTTTTGGGTCATAAGTTTAGTTAGACTTTCATGGTCGGTAACTATAGTGAATTTGGTGTGTGACAATAGGTGTGCAAAGGCTTCCACAGCCTCAACGATTGCAAGAGACTCCTGTTGATGTGTGGGATAGTTGCTTTGGGATGGTGTTAATTTCTAGCTATGGAATGCTGCCAGTCTAGCCTCTTCCCTGGTTGCTCCTTGTCCTACCCATGCCCCAGTTCTGGTTGGAGATGCATCGGTAAACAGCCATATCATATCTGGTTTGGAATAATCGATTGGCTGCAAGACCTGGTGTTCTTCTGCCATCTTTTTAACTGCCTGGAATGCAGCTTCCTGCAGGTCGGTCCAAAGCCATTCTGCATCGCCGGTAAGTACTGTAAGTGGGGCAGTAATGGTAGCGATGTGGGGTAGGAACTGTGAGATATAATTAACCATGCCATTAAATCGCTGAAGTTCCTTCTTATTCTTTGGTCTGGTCCAGTCCTTAACAGTCCTTATTTTTTCCGGCACTGGATGTATGCCATTGACATCGATTATGTGGCCCAATATATCCAGTTCCTTTGCAAAGAAGATGCTCTTTTTGGGGTTTGCATATAGCTTTGCCTGCTCTAGCTTTCTGCAGACCGGTTTGATATGTTCCACATGGTCCTGGTATGTGTTGCTAAATATAAGGATATCATCAATATAAACCCAAACAAAAATGCCTAGTTTATCTGAGAGGGTGTCTTCCATAACCCTCATAAATGTAGCTGGGGCATTTGTATCTCCTTGCAGCATTACTCTGCATACAAATACTCCAAAGGGTGTCTTGATAGTGTTGTATTTCTCGTCATCTGGGTGAACTCTGGTCTGAAAATAGGCATCACTGAGGTCTATTTTGCTTCTATATTTTGCTCTTCCTACCGCATTAATTATCACCTGCTGGTTGGGTATCAGTGAGTGGTCCTTGATTGTGTTTAGGTTCCTTTGCCGCTGATCTGCTAGTGGTCTTATGCCACCGTTAGGTTTGCCTTGCACAAACATGCTCGATCTACCGGGTGCTTCTGCTCTGTAAATAACTTCTGCTTTCTGTTGCTTCTCAATCCATGCTTTGAATGGTGGCAGGAGCTTTTCCGGTATCTTGTAGTTTGCCATTTTCAGGTAAAGGTTGGGATCCTTTAGGCAGATCTGGTGGTCTATGTTCCTTCTTGGCGGCATGGTGGTAGGTACTTCTTTGACAAATATCTTAGGGAACATCATTAGGAAATCCCGTGATTTTTCTGCTTTTGCCATCGCAGATCTGGGCTGAGTAGACTGTCCATTACAGTTTACTCTCACCTTGTGGTCAGGGAAGTATAGGTTGTTTTTCCTGCAGTCTATCATTGCTCCGAGTTTGACAAGATCATCCATACTTAGTAGGACATCATAGTCTGATACTGGGGTGACCATCATCTCAATCTTCGGTATCTTCATCTTTCCTATCTGAATATCGACCTTACTGTTATAATTGCTGCTTGATCTTGACCCCTTGACTGCCATTTTTAGAGTGACAGGGCACTTTCAAGGCTGATAAGGTATGTTGTGTATGGTGACAAATTGGTTGCTTATCAAGCTTCCACCGATGGTTCCTGTATCTGCTAGCACTCTTGCTTGTTTACCGTTCACTAGCATGTTGAATTTGAGGGCTTGGAAAGGTGCACCAGGGTCATTGGGTACCCCAACAGTTGTCTTGTAGGTCCTTATGGTGTCTTGTCCATCCACCTCTTGTGTTGAGTCACTCTCTAACTCATATTCCTCATCACTGCTGTCGTTATCGTCCTCTGTGATCCTGACATGGTTGGTTTTAACTTCTTTCTTGGGACATTCATTTGCCATATGTCCACCTTCCCCACAGTAGAAGTAGGCTCCTTCCTTTTTCCATTGATCCATTTCCTTCTTGCTAGGTTTCTTGTTCTTTGTATAAGTTGTCTTCTTTGCTGTTGCCTTGCCTTTTCCTGCCACTTTGCTACTCAATGCTTGTGCAGATTGATAGTCTTGCTTCGGTTTGTTTGACTTGTTGGTGGATGGGCTACTGCAACTGCCATAGCCTCTGGTTTTGTATATAGTTGCATCATACCTTTCTGTGATCTGTACAATCTGAGTCCAGGTATCTGTTTCCTGGATCTGGAGTTCAACATTTCTGCTGAGGCAAGAATCCATTGCATCTAAGAACAGTTGCCTTTGTGTGTAGTCTGATACGGATTCTCTTGAGAGGGTAGCTCTTAGGTCTTCTAGTTCTCCAGTAATCTTCGATATCTTAGCTGGTTTTCCTCCTGTAGTTTGCCATACCTTCTGCCATTGTTGATATAGGTCATCTGTATTTGTAGAGGCTTCGAAGAGTTGCTTGAATCAGTTTCGAAAGGTCTCAAGGTTGGGTGTATCATCATGCTTATCGGGCAGTATCATGTATGCATTGTGTGCTCACTTCTTAGTATAGGCTCCATAGTAATCAACCACATCTTGCGTATCATCATTGATGTTATGCTTTGAGAGGTACTTCTTTACTTCTCTGAGCCACTTCTTGAGTCCGTTTGGTTTGAAGTCATCTCCTTCCCCACTGAACTTCAATGGTTGGCGCCATTTGATTTTTGGCCTTTGTACCACTTCATCAGCAGGTCTTTGTGCCGCGTCACCTATTCCTGCTCCTCCTGGTGGTGATGCTGGGTCTTCCAGGAGTCTTGAACCTTCTGGTTGCTTACCCTTGCCTTCAGGTGTCTCGGGTTTGGCTGGTTTGGCTGGCGACTCTGGGAATGCTCCTGTGGGTGGAGTTTGCTCTCTGGATACTGACTGGCTTACTGCATAGCTTGCTGTCTGAGATTGGACTCTGCTTCCAAAAACTGCTCTAAAGAGGCTTCCAGATCTGTGTCTTGTTTCTGGGCTGGGACCTCTTGCTGCTCACTGGAGGATTTGTTCTACAGTTAGGTCCTCCTCTGGGTCAGAGTCAAGGTCTTCTGGTTGTAGGGTGCTTCCAGCTTGTGCTGAAGCTTCGGTTTCTGAGTCTGAGTGGCTGTCAGTTGCTAAAGGGTTCTGGGGGAACCCTAGCCTGTATGGTGGTCTGGATATCCTTGCAGACCAGGTCCTTCGATGACCACTTTGTTCTGAAATTGTGAATGTAGTACCTGAGCTCGGAGTGTCTTTCCCTGCCACTCCTACTTCTAACTAGTTATCAAGATACAGGAAGGGTGATCAATCCTACCTGGTGTTCTCATCCTGAGAACCTGTGGGTACCTGCAGAGGGTTAACTTACCTGCTGAGGTGAAAAAAATGTAACAGGTGGTAACCTGTATAAACTAATATAATAGGGATCAGCAGTAGACCAGCTATCATTCGATTCCTAAGGGAGACTAGAGAGATAAAGATAAGAAGGTCTTAGAAGAAGCGAAGGGGAAATGGAGCAAGAGAATCGCTGTTCAACCAAGTACATTTCTTATCTAGATTCTGTCTGAAGTCTGGCATTTCCTGCTAGTTAGGAAGCCTGTCTTAAATACATGATTTTTTCCACCCAAGGTAGAGGTTGCTGAAAACCCGCAACCACTGTCATTACTGGTAAGTGCACACTACCAGAATCTTGTGATCCTACCGGAATCCTGAAAGCCCAAGGCAATCCTTCACCCAAGCCTTATCTCTACCGTCAGTATACATGACCATTCCTTCCCTTGGAATTCCTAGGGCAAAACCTTGCCAGTACAAAAACATAACTAAAACAAACATAACACGTTACTGCAATCCTAGTGATACTGGTAGTGAAACAATGAATCAATCAAAGCAAGAACAAATGAAATAACATAACAAGGAAAAACATAGGCGTAACCAGTATACAGTTGCCGGAACATGTACACATGTTACAATATGGCTAATAAGATGGGGGACTACCTATTAGAGGAGTGCATGACACCCCCAGAATAAATAGGAGTTTGATGATATTAAAAGCTAAGCAGGTCAGAATATTCTCAGGGTCAAGGAGCATTCACACTTTTGCAGGATAAGAGATTTTTATTGGAGATACTTAGTATGGTTATTAGTTGTAGCCTACAATTATCCAGACACAGAATATAAATATTGGGGTGCTCTCATGCTATTAGAACTATCAAGTAACAGAGAAGAGATCTTATTAATATATTCAGTTAATATCTTAAAAAAGATTTTTGTGCACACAACCTCCAGAGACTTGTTTCTCACCATGCCTACCTGATGATCTTCATTACTTTATTATTATTTGTGAATAGTCAAGACTCAATCACCTCTTTCTTCAGTTGAGCTTCTCTATAACACTATATTGATAGTTCTCCTTGTTACCTAAACTTGCTATATTCTCAATTGAGCCCCCCCCCCCACATTATACATCATGGAGTTTTTATGTGCAAACTCCCTAATTCCTTCTCACTGTGAAGGAAGAACTCATTCATTCCCCTTCAGCATATAAAGATTCATAATAATAGGCTCTTCTAAAGAAGGACCATCATCAGGTGACAGCATCATGACAATGGTCATGTCCCCTTCACATTCTGAACTCCCATACATGAGAGGGAACACTCTGGCCCCTTCATGGGCCCATTCAATACAATCAGTTCAGTCAACCTCTAGAGTAGAAAGACAAAGCAGTCCAGCCTCAGGCCAAAGTGACCAATACACCACCTATCTCTGACAGTTAGGAGAAGTCCTTGGACAGCTTGCCAGGACCATCACAGATGATCAAGATGAAACAAGAGTTGCTTTTGTCACATTGTCCAAATAAGGACAAGAAACAGCAGATTCTTTATAAGAAGTATAGTAGCGATTTGATAATGGAGAAACTGTTGTTGGAGGTGAATTTGTAAAAATTAAGCAAGACATGGGAATCTTCAAGGGGGAAATAGATAATACCCAAAAATTGAATCAGGTATAAGTAGCCCAGAAGCTACTGGAGCATGTAGCTTGACACGAGCAGCAATAAGTGCTAAGCTTCCAGTTACATCAGAATGTTGACCAGACAGGACAGGCATCACTTTTCAGAGATTAATACCTTGAAGGGTTGATTCAATAGATGTCAGATCAAGCCAATACCAACATTTGAAGAATGTCACAGCTAGAACAATTTGTGCAAGGGCAGGGAGGAATGATGGAGCAAATGCAACAGTTGACCCTCTTAGCCAACCTGCTGGGAGAAAAAGCACCAGACCCATCACCTCCACTGCAAAAATCAATAGTAGAGATTGCCCCTAATTCAAGCTCTGGCTCCTTAGTTGGATGACTGAATAAGGAAAAAGGTACAGATAAGGGGCCCATAATGCATAGAGTAGGGCTACTTAGACCACCAGCAGACCAGAGAGGGAACTGAGACCCTAGTGAATTCAAGTTCTAGTTTGGAGGATGGGGATGTGGGAAAAGGAGGCCCATCTAGACTCTTAGGACCCAAGTACCCCACCAATGAAAAAGAAGATCAGTTCACCCTTAATCAATAAAAGGATTGCTCAGATACTATAGCAAATACCCTCAGGTATACAGCAAAATACCCTGTGGACCCACCATAGGTATTCAAAGCTAAACCTTACCAAGATGTAAGAACTTGGATGCTCACCTGTGAAGATTATTCCAACCAAAATATCATGCTCTGGACTGAAGACTATGATAAAATCATGTATACTCTAGGTCAAATGGAAGGAGAAGAAGTAGCCCGATTCTCAGATTGGTATCAGAAAAAATGACTAGTGTCATGGGATGAGTTCCATCCAGATCTAGTATCCTGAGTGAGATTTAGAGATGAAATCATCAACTGATATGCTAATATAGAAGAAGAGCAATAAGCACTACACAATATACATAAGATTACTGATAGGCAGAATATTGACAAATACCTGCTGTTAGAGAATCTTAACATCAGAGTATGATTGTCAGGAGTTACTTGGCAAGTTCTGGTAGAATATAAACTGCTAGAAGAGATAGTGTGAAGGTTTTCAAACAAGACCTATGACTCAGATGAATAATGGTTGACTGAGCTCCGACATGTGAGAAAGGTAGAAGAAGCTTTTTTGCAGTGCAAAAGTCTAGCTCAACATATCCCAAAGGCTAAGGAAATTACCACCAAAAGAAAATATTGCACAAATGAGAAGGTCTCTCAGTAGCACTTCATAGGAAAACTATAGACCCCACCAGCAAAAACTGGTAACTCAAATTAGAAACTGGGAAAGAATACTTCTGGAAGTAGCACTCAGAAATTTGAGGATACAGATTAGAAAAAGGCTCATGAAGGTGTTGTCCAAGCTGCAATTGATAAAAGATGGAAAACTAAGAGAGTGTGCATATGGTATGGACTGACTAACTATATATGGAAAATGTGCTGAAAAATGACAGTTGTCTGTTCCATAATAAAAGGTCAACCAGGAATGAGAAAATTCACAAAGTTAGAAATACAAGGCCCTACAGGTAGGGCCCCTCAAATCAATCAAGTAGTCAGGAAAAAGTCCCCACCTTGCATATGGACCTTGTCAGATAAAGAAGAGGGATAGAGATAGGAAAAGCTACACTTAGACCTAGGGGACTGGGATAGCTGAAAGAAATTCCCTAAGTCTGTAACATCTAACAAAAGCTAGGCTAGCAGGATATCTTTTAAAGTCAAGGACAACTATAGTTCCTCAGTGATAAGTATCTGGTGGAAGAAAAAGTCACCATACAGTGATGGTGTATGGGTAGTTGAGATATAGCCTGGATTCGAAATTGAGAGAATCAGTTCTCAAGAAACTGAATCTTTACCAATCTCTCCCTGTACTGCTAATAGGGATGCCCCTCTGATGGTCACCATTTAATTATCATAGTAGCAATATTATGGTACTGACTTGGGTCTTCATAGAAGTCATAAAGCTGTCGGGAGCATGAAAGGTGAAAAAGGTGCTGGGACTACTGAGCAAATGAGATAAGCAAAGTGAGTCTGGAACCACCAAGTTATTAAAAAAAAATTGGGAGCCCCTCAGTAGGGGGTAAAGACCACTAGTAGTAGGTTGCCCAATAACCAAATATTATTCTTCTCTTGTCACTTTACCTGAGGAGACCTGATTGGTCAAAATAGTGCTGGTGTTATAGTAAACTCAACACTTTACACTTACCAAAACTACCTTTACATTACAAAAAAGATCCCATATTGATATTATGAGATGTCCAAAGTCTATAACAAATATACTTTAGTTCCTTCGCATATCCGCTCAGTACACGTTCTTACCTGGGACCTGGAACTTCTATTCTTTATTCCTGTACAACTATTATACTTTACAAGCCCTACAGGAAACTACTGTACAAACATACAAGCATATACTAAAGTACACCATAGTACTCTCATTCCCTTATGCCAAATACTCTTCAAAGTACACCAATGACCTCAAGTGCCACAGTATGTGAGGTCAACATTTTCATCTAGACAAAAATTCTGTTCAAGAAAGAATCTTGAACCCCCACTAGACACAAAAAAATGCATTGAAGTCTACACTCCATTTTGGTTATAAAATCTGAAATGTCAAAGCAAGGATGAACTGATATAGAACTCTTGCACAAGGAGCAAAAAGCTATTGCCCTCAAACCTACCCTTTATAGCTGTCTAGAAGGACCCACTCACATATTTGTGAAAGATAAATACTTCCGAATCATGGTCTTATTAGACTCAGGATCTAATACCTTTGTCATAAGCAAGAAATTGGTTGAAGAACTCTGAATACTATATGAGACTTGACCCACTCCTACATCTGTACTAGGGTTTACTAGAGAACCCACCCCATTGGGAGGGAAGTACTACACTTACCCTCTAAGATTGGAAATTGGAGAGAACTAACATGTTATTAAAGTTTCATCTGAGGTTGTCCCAATAAATAATTAGGGAATGATTATCTTATATAGATGGTGACACATGGAACATTCTATAATGAACATAGTCAACCCAAGAAATTGGAACTTTAAAGTACCTGGTTGCCTTAAGTACACCCTTTGAGACCAAAATACTAGTAACCTGGCAGATTCAGATGATATGTTTGAATGGGATGACAATGTTGCTCTTGACCCAAATACACAAGTTATCGGTAGCATTTTGGCAATCTCTGAAACTTCTGAACAGGTGAGGAACTTATTACCTAAAGCATATCATTCATATACTGACCTTTTCTTACCTATAATAGTAGCAGAACTGGCACCACAAAGGATATTCGATCATGTGATTGACCTACCTCTACGTACAACCCCCTTGGGGACCCATCCACAAACTATCTGTATCCTAATTGGAAGCTTTAAGCATCTACCTAAATGAGATACTCAAGCAGGGGAAAATACAGCCTAGAAAATCTCCATCAGGAGTACCTATCCTTTTTATACCAAAACCAGTTAGAGGCCTTCACCTCTGTATAGACTACTGTGGACTTAACAAAATAACAGTTCACAACAAATATCCTATTCTACTGATGTCAGAACTTAGAGACTGTGTAGTTGGTTCTACTATTTTGACAAAGTTAGACCTCAAAGATGGTTTTCACTGGTATGTATCAAGGAAGAAGATGAATGCAAGACAGCGTTTTGCATGCATTACACGTTCTTTGAATACCTGGTAATGCCTTTTAGGCTAGTAAATGCCCCAACTACACTCCAAGCAATGATGAATATAGTTCTATAGGATTTCCTTGATTATGGAGTTGATGTATATATTGATGACATATTAATTTATTCCAATAATGATAAAGACCATATCAAACTAGTCCAAAAAGTCCTAGCTCGAGTATGTGAATATCAACTAGTAGTCTCCATAAAGAAATCAACCGTTCATGTCAAAGCCATGGAATTTCTTGGATACATTTTTGCAATAGATGGAGTCTCAATGAGTGGAAAAAAGTTGGAATCCATTAAAGTATGGAAAGCACCCAGATCAGTGAAAGAGGTACAAATCTTTATGGGATTTGTAAATTTTTATAGAAGATTTATAAGAAACTTCTGAGCAGTCTGCAAGCCAATTACTGAACTTTTGAAAGGAAGCACTTCAAAGTTCAGCTGGGTTACAGAGCATGAAGATGCTTTTGAGTTCCTAAAAAATCAGTTTATGACAGTGCCAATCCTCTACCACTTTGACCCAGAAAAGGAAACAGTGATCAAAACAGATGCTAGTGATTTTGTACTTGGTTGCATTCTTTCTCAGTTTATTGACAAAAATCTTCATCCAGTACTCATGCCGAGGTTGTGGCTGGCAGCCACAACCCCCTGATGTTTGCTGGCTCACAACTGAGTGCACTCTACAGAGTGCCTGCCAGCTCAACATAAGATTGTAGCTCAACATCACTTTGTAGCTCAACATCACTTTGTAGCTAGTTTTCTATATGGAGAATATAACCTGGGTTGATAACTTATATTAATATTTCTGTTAATAGAGATTAATTCCATTAATATAGATTATTAATGATGTCTTGACCCATAATAAAAATAAA
The DNA here is from genome assembly GCA_003788595.2 of Choiromyces venosus 120613-1. Lineage (NCBI taxonomy): Eukaryota > Fungi > Ascomycota > Pezizomycetes > Pezizales > Tuberaceae > Choiromyces > Choiromyces venosus. The sequence goes on from ML120439.1 coordinate 470,678, forward strand.
TTTATAGTACAAAAAAAATATATCATGAAATAGAGGCTTCTCTATCAATAAATTATCAATCCATATTACCTAGATCACTAATTATGCCATGAGGACTATCTTTTATCCTTCCAAGCCAATGTGTTAAGCCATACAAGGATGTTGAGGTACAGATCCAAGAAGCTCTGATGTTCATTCAGTCTTCCCCAGATGAGTATCCCAATATCTCTGCCATAGCATGAACTTATGAAACACCTATTTCCTGACTTTGTGGATGAGTTCAAGGATGTCAATCTCAACAGGAGAGACCTGGAACAAACCTCAAGCTCTCAGAAGACTAAGAATTAGCTATATACCAGTATCTTGACCCTCTAGACTCTATTGAGACAAGTGCTCGACTGCAGATAGTTTCTGGCTGCGCAAATGCAATCCTTGAGTATGCCCATACTGGTTCTGGACCAGCCACTATTGTTGGTGATCACTGGGCCCCTTGTTTCCTCAACCACCACCCTGACTACTTTATTCACAAACAACTGTCAATTGATATTAATTGGAAGAATGCACATCAACCAGAGAGCATTCATGCTTAGTTTGACAAATATCACATAGTTTGTGAACACCACAATATTCAAGCTTGTGATCAGTACAACTTTGATGAAACTGGCTTTCATATTGCGATTGGCCATGATCAATGAATCATTACTTGTGATCTTAGTTGGCAGACTTACTTAGACAGTTGAACACATCAAGAACTTGTCAGTATTTGCAAGACCATCAGTAGTGATGGGGTGGCATTACCACCTATGATTATTGTCCCTGGAATCATACACCAAGAATCCTGGTATATGACAACCAAAATCCCTAGTGACTATCTTATGGGTACCTCAGAAACCAGCTACAACAATGATGAATTGACTATGAAGTGGATAGTCTACTTCCAACAGTTTTCTACCAAATGACAAGAAGGAACATATTGACTTTTACTCCTAGATGGTTTTGGCTCACATTGTACAAAACAATTTCTTGACTAGTACTATGATCAGCATAAGATCATAGTATTTTGCCTTCCAGCACATTTGAGCCATCTACTTCAACCTTTAGATGTTGTCACATTTCAATCATATAAGCATTACCATATGGAGGGTGTTGAAGCAGTCACATGTACAGGCTGTCAAGACTTTGATAAATCAGAATTTCTAAATACACTGGCAATCGATACAATTCATCAGCAAATATTTAAGCCTTCTACTATCAGATCTGCATTCTGTAGTACAGGACTGATTCTTTACAATCCTGAGATTATTATTTTGAAACTCCGAGAGGCTGCTATTACTCCTAGTTAGTCAGCCCCAGAGTCTTCTGAATCTTCCTCTGGCATTCCTCTCATTATTGCAAGCCTGAAAACCATGGGTGAAGAATTACAGCTTAAGGCTAAAGGGTTATCACCAAGCTTGCAAAATAAGTTAAAACTGGTACTACAAGGTGGGTTAACTCTAGTACAGTCAGGTGCATTGGCTATGGAACATATGAACCATATACAAGCTGCAGAGGAAGTAAGGTATGCAAGATGCAGAGCACAAAATGGAAGGTGGATACAAAATGGGGGAGTTCTATATACTTCTGAAGCATGCAAAATAATGAAAAGAAAAGGGGACACTGAGGTGGAAAAGGTAGAGAAACAGCTGTAAAGAGCTCAAAATGCTCAAAGGAAATCTGATAAAGAAGAGCGCAAACCTTTCCTTGATGAGATCAAGGCACAGGCAAAGGCCAGATGTTCTCTTTGAGTATATAAAAGGAAAATATCTAGGTTTATTATTACAGGAATTAGGCAACAAGTAAGGTTGTGGAATCTCATGTAAAATAGAATGCTATAATACTTTAAAATGTTATTTCATACTAGATTGTTGTGTTCAGCCACAAAGTGATGTTGAGCCACAATCTTACATTGAGCTAGCAGGCACTCTGTAGAGTGCCCCTAGTTGTGAGCCAGTAAACATCAGGGGGTTGTAGCTGCCAGCCACAACCTTGGCACAAGTAGTGTTCTACTCACGAAAGCTAGTACCAGCTGAATGAAATTATGATGTTTATGATAGGGAACTCCTGACAATCATGGAAGCATTCAAAAAATAGTGACACTACTTGGCAGGAACAGAAGTACTAATCACTGTTTATATAGATCATCAGAAGCTACAATACATTCTGACCACCAAGGCCTGGAGTGATAAGCAAATTTGGTGGCCTCAGAAACTGGCTGATTTTAATTTTCAAATTGTTTACTGCCTGGGTACAAGAGGCAGTAAGCTAGATGTACTGAGTCAACAGCTAGAGCAGTATCCTGAAGGAAGAACTACACATCATGAACAATCAATTTTGAAACCTCAAAGCTTTATTCAGGTGGTATTCATGTACCAGTGGAGCACTCCTGGGTTAGAGGATCTTCACTAGGATGGTTTAAGAGTTCAAATAACAGAAGATGAGAAAAACTGGAAGATAGAGGAAGTGGTGACAAAAATAAACATCTGCCAACCTCAGAAGAATGCTAAGATCCCTACCAGTAAATCAAATAGAGCAGCAGAACATGACCTATACAGCACTGAGAACACCATAGACCCAGCTTGAGGTCAAATACTAGTTGGGACAGGAATAGCCATTGGACTCCCAGAAGGAACCTATGCTCAAACTACCCCACATAGTAGTCTAGTCCTAAGACATGGAATACACATAGGTACTATTAGAGTAGTCGATACAGGCTATATGGCAGAAATTAAAGTCTTAATGGTCAACCTTATGGATGCTGATTATAAGGTCTGAATAGAAGACTGCATTGCCCAACTAATCATTGAAAGGATCAATAGCTCAGAACTCCAGGAAGTCTTAGAGTTAGATAAAACAGAACAAGCAAATTCAGGTTTTGGGAGGACTGACCTTGTCAAACAAAAAAACATATGCTTGCTACAAGCAAACCAAGAAGACAATGAATACTTTGATGAAACCAACATGAACAGTCACCCTTGACAGTGTCAAGATATTGAATTATTGTCCAATGCAATAATATCAAAGGTCAACACCAGAAAATCCGAACTAGACTTCCTAGCAAAAGTCAAAGATGCAGCAGAGTAGGATGAAAAATGGTTGGGAAGAAGATAAGAGTTAGAAAGACTAAGAGATGATAGAAAAGAACGACTAAAATAGTAGACACCCCAAGAAGATCTACTGTACTACAAAGACTATCTATATATCCCAATGAGTAACAACCTCCAGATGCTAATCACAAAGGGATGACACGATCTCAAAGTCACAGGACACATCGGACAGGAAAAGACTCTGAAAATAGTCATATGAGACTTCTATTGGAAAGGCCTAGCAGGATGGATCCTTGACTATGTTTGGTCATGTAACAAATGTCAACATAACAAATCCCCACATGTGCAGTTTTGGTTGCTTCAACCTCTATAAATACCCCACACAGCTTGGACATCAATCTCAATAGATTTCATAGTCCAACTACTAAAGTCAGAAGAATTTACTCAAATAATGGTAGTTGTAGATCAGTTCCAAGTGACAAAAATAGCTCACTTCATCGGCTTAGAAGAAAATGCAACTGCAAAAGATGTTGTAAATGTTTTCTTGCGAGAAGTTTGGAAACTTCACAGGCTACCAATGGGGATCTTCTCAGATATAGATGCCAAGTTTGTAGGAGAGTTTTGGGAATCACTGTGTAAAGTGTTAGGGATAAAGTGAAGGATGTCAACTGCCTATCACCCTCAAATGGATGGACAAACTGAAAGAACCAACCAAGTGCTAGAAGGTTACTTATGAAGTTTTGTTAATTACGATCAGGATGATTGGTATCAACCTCTTCTCCTAGCTGAACATGCTTATAACAATTCAATTACCAATGCATATAAAATGACACCCTTCTACACAAATTACAGTTACCATCTACAAATGGAGTGGATGAAGGAACGAGAAGCTCAAAACCTTGGAGCTACTGCATATGCCCATTGGATGAAAATGATATATGAGCAAGCTACCAATATGCTGGAACATACTCATAAAGCTATGTCTACATATTATGATAGAAAGGCTCTTGACCAACCTGACATTAAGGTCAGTGATTAAGTAGTAATGCCAAATGGGAAAAATATGTGGACAAAATGACCATCAAAAAGGTTGAGTCCAAAGTTATACAGACCCTTTGAGATATTGGAAAAAAGAGGTAAACATACCTTCAAACTCAAAATATCAGATCAATGGAAAATACATTCAATTTTCCATGTATCATTACTCAAACCCTATTGGCTGTCTAACTGACTAGGTCAAGCTCAACTACCTTGCCACCTAGACAAAATTGAAGGAAATTTAGAATGGAAGGTGGAGAAGGTAGTGAGGAGTGAAATAATCTCCTACATGAGGAGAGTTCATAGTCATAATAAGCAGTTCCATGAAATCCAATATTTTGTGAAGTGGAAAGGTTGTTCTAAAGATGAGAACACCTGGGAACTGCCTAAGCATTCAGAACATGCAGTAGAACAAGTGCAGGAATTTCATAGGTCAAACTTGGAAATACCTGGAAGGGCAGAGGTAGAATAATAGGGAAAGGTTTTCCTTATGTGGACAAGCAAATGCATAAGGTTTTTCACCCTCCCATATTGAGTTCTAGAAAGAAATAATTATGGAAGATGTTCAAGATGAAGTCTAGGGAGCAGGAGCTACTGTTAGATGCATGGACTACCATTGACCTCTAGCCTACCATTAAACCCTTCTATTATACCCCTGCAGCTCCCTTGTAGGGAATTCACATCATTACCTTATTATGGTCATGTTGTATTCCGACACTTTAGCATCGCAGATTGACAGCCTCCACATAATACCATATACATTGTCATCATACATCCAATGAGATGCTGTTGATAGGATATATGAGAGGGCACCTTGGATGATGAGTAGGAAGTTAAATAAAGACATTCAGTTAAGGACCTAGCGAGTTATTATCCTATATCTTGGTAGTTTAATATTATGGTTGTTAAGTAACAGGACGTTTTGACGAAACTATTAGTGACTTGGATATCACAAGTCTATGGCACCACAGGGCTTGACCATATGACTGAACCCACTGCTTTGAATGAAGTAGAGTCTAAAGGACCTACTCGAGAGATGGCAAGTGAGGGATTTTGTGCCTGCTGAACAATTGGTTCAATGCTGGGCAAAAGTCTTATCATTTCTTATGTAAACTTTGTCATGCATATGATGCATGGCAAGAGTTTTGCCCCAGTATTAAGACTGATTACCGTATGTTTCAGGGATGAATAATTAGTAGTCACTCCTTACAAGTAATGCACTCAAATTTAGTTCATATGACTAATAAGATCAGACACTACCTACTAGAGAAGTACATGACACCCCCAGAGTAAATAGGAGTTCAAAGATATTAAAAGCTAAGCAAGGCAGAATATTCTCAAGGGCAAGGAGCATTTACACTTTAGCAGGATAAGAGATTTTTACTGGAGATACTTAGTTAGTAGAGTTATTAGTTATAGACTACAATGACCGAGATGTGGAATATAAATGTCGAGGTGCTGCGATGGGAGCACCCTGTAGGAACATAGATGCCAAGTCCATGACCACACTGAAGTGACTCCAAGATCAAAAGCAATGATCAACAGTAGAGTAAAGAAGAATCAAAACAGCAAAACTTAATATTGTTAAGCCACAGTTTCACTCAGTAAGTTCCTTGAGAGGTAGTTGATTGCCAGAATAGAGTGTGACTCGCATATAGTTTAAGTAGAATATCATGTACTGCCAGTTCCCACCCATCACTACTTTAACTTAATCATGAGCACACCTGTCTCCCCTGGGCAGATCAACACACACCACCAAAGGCATTATTACTTCATGTACATTGGCCTGCTCTGGCTAAATCCACTTCCAACATGGAGTGTTCCAAGTGCTGCATCTCTAATGTGACCGCAGGAGAAGAAATTTTCATATCATTGACATTCTAGTAGCAAACTATCATACAACTGAGGAGACATACCACTTATGAACTCTCATACTCATATGCAATTCATTTATGCAAGCCTTTAGTAGACATAGCTCTCACAATCGAGCTGAACCTTCTACTTCATTCTAGTCAGGTCTTTGCCTGATAGGAAAGTCTACTTGGCTCCCCTGGTGGGGTACATTGGTAATTGGCTTGGTGGGCACTACCCACAGTCAACTCCCTGAAAGTACCCCTACTATGATAAGAATCATGCTTTCAGAGTTCTCAACCAACCCCAATAGTCTTACAGTAATTGGGCATGAGTTGTGTCTTTATACATTTTGCCTGCCTGGAGATGCTTCAATATCTTCCAGGCCACACTGGGACTACCCAGGAGGCTCTGGACTACCCCTCCAGCATTACCTTAGTAACTCCTTCAGTCCTTGTCCATTTTACACATATTAGGTACCAGAAGATAGCCCTTCCTCTGGAGCACACCCAATGCCCTCTCATATATCCTACAGACAGCATCCAGTCAGACAGATGGTGACAACCTATATGGTGTTACAAGAGTACCTCTACTCAATTCCTTTTATTAGGGAGGGGGCAACTCAATAACTATAAGCCCATGACATGTGGTCCCTACACCGGGGCTACAAGCGTGCGCCAGGAATACCTCTGTAAAATTCTGGAGAATTCGCAGACCAATAGCTTGTCCAAAAGCCCCCCAAAATGTACCAGGTTTGTAACCTTTAGGTTTTACTGGAGTGCCCAATCCATGTAGCATCACCCCCTGCTGCAAGTAAGTACCTCTACATGCTAGGTAGGGTAACTTGGACCCAATGTCAGGGTAACTCAGACCTCATATTAGGGTAACTCAGACCTCATGTCAGGTTGACTCAGGCCTCATTATACAAACCTTTCCTGAACCTACCATTTATGCTATAACCCTATAGCATGCTTAGTTGTTTGCTATAGTGAACCCAACTATCCTCACCCATTAATCTCAGGGTCTCTGGTATAGGTGTAAGAATAGTCTACTGTAAGGCACCCTCTGGTGGGTTGTTACATGACTCCCCTCTTCTCTAAGATCTGTCCCAGACCATTCGTGATGTCTTTTATTTCTAGGTTTTGTTCTATCCATTATGCAGTGGTCCTGTAGCTTGGATGGATACCTTCTGTGGAAATCATTCAGCGCCTCTGTGGCTATTCCATCTAGCATCTCCAAAGGTTCTTTGAATTCTCCTCCAGTCCATAACCTTCCCATGCGACTAAGTATTGGATAAATCCATAGTGTGAACTCATCTTTATTCCACCATACCAGCGACTATCTAGGATAGACTTGACAACATAACTTAGCTCATTGTCAACTATCTCTGGTAACAGAACCTCCCTTTGGGGTCTTCCTACTGGGTCATCTTGATATGGTTCCAGTAGACTGACATTGAAAATGGGGTGGATTGCCAAATGAGCTAGGAGTTCAGGCTTATATACCTGGAACCCTACCTTTAGTTTAACCACAAAGGGGCCAAACATTCAGTAGTCCAACTTCTCCATTACCCTCTTTGTCCAGATATTCTTTCAGTTCAATATTACCTGGTCAGCCTTTTTCACAACTCTATTGGTCACATCTTCCATTGTCACATATTCTGGAGATGGTAGTCTTTTTTAGTCATGTCATTTCCATTGCCTTCCTTGTGCTCCTTGTAAGGTTTTTCTGACTTCTTGCCATAAACCTTCCCAGTTCTGTACCAAGAGCTTACTGCTTAGATGAATACCTAAGTTATCTGGAACTAGCCCTGCCTGCCCAGTTGGTACAAGGGTTGAATCTATACTTAATCTCAAATGGAGATGCCCTAGTAGATTCTGAAGTAGAAGTAGTATATGCATACTCTGCCAACAGTAACAAAGACACCCAATTGTCTTGCTGATATGAGTAATAGCTCTAAACATATTATTCCAAAGTCTGGTTCACCCATTCAGTCTGGCTATTTGTTTCTGCATAGAAAGCTGTTGATATATTACCCTTAATCTACAGTAGCTTCATCAAGCTTGCCCAAAACTTAGAGGTGAATTCATTGTCTTGGTCTGAGATTATTGATTCTGGGAGCCGATGTAAGTACCATATCTCCTTCAGGAATATTAATGCCAACTTTTCTATAGACACCTCCATTGTCAATTATATGAAGTGGGCCATTTTTGAGAATTGATCAACAATAACTCATATCTTTGTATACCCCTCAGACTCCAGTAATACTATAATAAAATCCATGGAAATGGTGTTCCACAGTCTGATTGGTACCTCAATTGGTTCAAGTAACTCAAATTTCTTATGCTGGACTGTCTTGCTCCTCTGACATGTATTACAAGTGTGCACAAACTCCATGATGTGCTCATCCATTTTTGGCCAGTAGAAGTTTACCTTGATTTGTTCAACTGTCTTGTATGTCCCAAAGTGTCCCACAATATAGGAATCATGTTCTGCCTCCATGATTGTTTGCTTTAACCCTTTGGCCTTGAGTATATACCAACTATTCTTATAGAGTAATAAGTTCTGCTTTGCCAAAAAACTAGGGTCAAAATCTTTCTGCCTATTGATGACTGACTTGAATATTCTTATGTACTTGTCATCTGCACTGGTTGCCTTTTTAAGTGGTTCCAATAAGGAAGATTGCAACTGTTAGCCTTGGCAAGACTGTAACATCTGTGGTCACAAGATATCCTACTCCTCATTTACAACCTATTGACCAGGTTGAAAAAAGGTTGTCTTGGGGTTCAATTGACAATCACCCCCCCTTCAAGATGGTAGTCCCTACACCTCGATAATGCATCTGCCTTCTCATTCAACCTACCCTCACAGCAGATAACCTTAAAATTGAATGAATGCAAGAACTCCACCCAGCAGTGTTGTCATGTATTTAGTATCTGAGTACTATTAAAGTATTGAAGATTCTCATGATCAGTATATATAACAATCTGATCAGCAACTGATCTCAGTAAATGATCACATTCTTTGAATGCTACTACAATTGCAGTCATTTCCTTATCATGGATATCATAGTTCACCTTTGCTGGTATGAACTTCCTACTATGATAGGCAACTGGGTGCCATTTCTCATCCTTGCTGAGCTAGGACAGAATGGCACCTAATGCAAAGTCACTTGTATCAGTCTCAGACTTTGTTGGTTGATTTAAGTCAAAGTGTACTAGAATAGGGCTGGATGTAAACAACTCCTTTAATTGTTCAAAAACCTGCCTGCAGGCAGGTGTCGAGTCTCATTTGATATCCTTTTTCATCAGGTCCATCAACAGTCTTGCTATCTTAGTAAACCCCTTGATCAACCTTTGGTAGAAGTTAGCAAAGTCCATGAGGCTTTGTACTTCGATGATGCTCTTTGCAGTCAAGCAGTTCTTGATCAATTCCACCTTTTCTGTTGTCATTAATATCCCACGATCAGATATCTTATACCCTAGGAATTCAACTTCCCTCTGGTGAAAGGTTGATTTCTTAATACTAATGTATAAGCCTGCTACTCACAGCTTTTCCATTACTCTTCTAACTCAAGTGATATATTCTTCTATTGTGTCCAAATAGATCCAGATATCATCCATATAAGTGATGACATCTTCATCTAATAGACCTCTAAATAAATCATTTATCATACTCTAGAAAGTAGATAGTTGTTAGGATCACCTATATGATCACTCCTATTATATAACTATATAACAGGCTGTAATGGGGGTGCCCTAAGGGAAGATGGATCCCAAGTTGGTGACTGCACTGAAGTGACTCAAGATCAAAAGCAATAATCAACAGTAGAGTAAAGAAGAATCAAAACAGTAAAACTTAATATCATTAAGCCACAGCTTTACTCAGGAAGTTTCTCAAGAGGTAGTCGATTGCCAGAGTAGGGTGGGACTCGCATATAGTTTAAGTAGAATATTATATACTGCCAGTTCCCACCCATCACTACTCTAACTTAATCATGAGCACACCCATCTCCTGTAGGCTGACCAATACACACCACTAAGGACCTTATTCCTTTGTGAATGTTGGCCCACTCTGGCTAAATCTCCTTCTGACATTAAGTGTTTCAAGTACTGCATCTCTAATGCAACTGGAGGAGAAAAAACTCTTCATATCATTGACATGCTAGTGGCAAACTATCTTGCAACTGAGGAGATATACCACTTATGAACTCTCATACTCATATGCATTTCATCTATGCAAGTCTTTAGTAGACATAGCTCTCACAATTGAGCTGAACCTTGTAATTCATTCTAATCAGGTCTTTGCCTGATAGGAAAGTCTACTCAGCTCCCCTGGTAGGGTACCTTGGTGATTGGCTTGATTGGCACTACCCACAGTCAACTCCCTGAAAGTACCACTACCATGATAAGAATCATGCTTTTAGAGTTCTCAAACAGCCCCAATAGTCTTACAGTGATTGGGCACATGTTGTGTCTATGTGCGATTCACCTGCCCTGAGATGCCTCAACATCTTCCAGGCCACCCCAGGACTACCCTGGAGGCTCTAGACTACCCTTCCAGTATTACCTGAGTAACTCCTTCAGGTCTTGTCCGGTTTACACATATTTGGTACCAGAAGATAGCCCTTCTTCTGGAGCACACCCTATGACTCCTCATATATCCTACGGACAGTATCCGGTTGGACGGACGGCGATAACTTATACGGTGTTGCAAGAGTGCATCCACTCAATTCCTTTTATTAGGAAGGGAGCAACTCAACAACCATAAGCCCATGACATGTGGTCCTTACGCTGGAGCTGCAGGGGGGTGTTGGAAATACCTCTGTAAAATCCTGGAGCATTCAGAGCCTTGTAGCTCCTCCTATAACCCCCCAAAAGATACCAGGGTTGTACCCTTTAGATTTTACTAGAGTGCCCAATCCTTATAGTATCACCCCCTGCCCCAAGTAAGTACCTCTATGTGCTAGGTAGTGTAACTTAGGTGCCATGTCAGGGTAACTCAGGCCTCATTACACAAGCCTTTCCTAAGCTTCCCTTCAATACTATTATCTTATAGTACATATAGTTTTCCACTATAGTGAGCCAAACTACCCTTACCCATTGACCTCAGGGTCTCCGGTATGGGTGTAAGAATAGTTTACTGTAAGACACCCTCTGGTCAGTTATTACATGACTCCCCTCTTCTCTAAGGTCTGTCCTGGACCATTAGTGTCATCTCTTATTACCCGGTTTTGGTACATCCACTATGCGATAATCCCATGGCTTGGATGGATACTTTCATTGGAAATCATTAAGGGCCTCTGTGACCATTCCTTCTAGCATCTCGCAAGGTTCCCATGAATTCTCCTCTGGTCCATAACCTCCACACACTACCAAGTATTGAACAAATTGGGGGTGGGAATGTATCTTTATCCCTCTATAACAATGACTATCTAGGATAGCTTCAACAACATAACTTGGTTCATTGTCAACTATTTCTGGTAATGGAACTTCCTTCTGGGGTCTCCCTACTGGGTCATCTCAATATGGTTCCAGTAGACTGACATTGAATACTGGGTGGATTGATCATCGAGCCAGGAGTTTGAGCTTATATGCCCAAGTTCCTACTTTTCGTTTAACTACAAAGGGACCAAACATTCGGTGGTCCAACTTCTCAATAGGTCTCTTTGTCTGGATGTTCCCTTGGTTCAACATTACCCAATGGGCCTTTTTTGGGACTCCATTGGTTACATCTTCCATTGTCATGTATTCTGGAGATGGTAGACTTTTTTGGTCATGCTACTGCTATTGACTTTCTTGTACCCCTTGTAAGGTTTCTCTGATCTCTTGCCATGAACCTTCCCAGTTCCGTACTAAGAGCTCACTGCTTGGATGAATCCCTTGGCTATCTGGAACTATGCCTGACCAGTTGATACAAGTGTTAAATCCATAGTTAATCTCAAAAGGAGACACCCTAGTGGATTCCAAGGTAGAAGTATTATATGTATATTCTGCCAATAGTAACAAAGATACCCAATCGTCTTGCTGGTATGAGCAATAGCTCCAGCAAGATTGTTCCAAAGTCTGGTTTACCCATTCAGTCTGCCAATCAGTTTCTGAGTGGAAAGTCATTGATATAGTAAGCTTGATCTGTAGTAGCTTCATCAAGCTTGGCCAAAACTTAGAGGCAAATCAGCTATCTCAATCAGAGATTATCGATTCTGGGAGCCCATGTAGGCACTATATTTCCTTCAGGAATATTAGCGCCAACTTTTCTACAGATACCTCCATTGCCAATGGTATGAAGTGGACCATTTCCGAGAATTGATCAATAATCACCCATATCTTTGTATACACCTCAGACTCCTATAATCCTACAATGAAATCCATAAAAATTGTATTCCATGATCTTATTAGCACTTCAATTGACTCAAGTAACCTAAATTTCTTATGCTGGACTATCTTGCTCCTCTAACATGTATTGCAAGTGTGCACATACTCTATAATGTGCTTGTCCATCTTTGGCCAGTAGAAGTTTGCCTTGATTCATCCAACTGTCTTGTATGTCCCAAAGTGTTCCACAATATGGGAGTCATGTTCTGCCTCCATGATTGTTTGCTTCAACCTTTTGGCCTCAGGTGTATACCACCTATTTTTATAGAGTAGTAAATCCTTCTCTACTGAAAAACTAGGGTCAACCTCTTTCTGCCCATTGATGACTGACTTGAATATGCTCATGTACTTGTCATCTAGGCTAGTTCTTTTTTTAAGAGCTTCCAAAAAGGAAGATTGCAACCAATATCCTTGGCAAGATTGCATCACCTGTGGTTGCAAGATGTCCCATTCCTCATTTACAACCTACTGACCAGGTCAGAAAAAGGTTATTTCTAGGTTTCATTGGGAATTACCCCCCCCTTCAAGGTGGTAGTCTCTCTACCTTGACAATGCATTCACCTTCTCATTCAACCATACCTTGTGGTAGATAACCTTAAAATTGAATGGTTGCAAGAACTCCACCCAGCAGTGTTGCTATCTATTTAGTATCTCAGTACTATTAAAGTATTCAAGATTCTTTTGATCAGTATATATAACAATCTGATCAGTGATAGACCTCAGTAGATGATCTCATTCTTTAAATGCCGCCACAGTCATGGTCATTTCCTTATCATGGACATCATCATTCACTTCTGCTGGTATAAACTTCCTAATGTGATAGGCCACTGGGTACCATTTCTCATCCTTACAGAGCTGGATAGAACAGGACCTAATGCATAGTCACTTGCATCAGTCTCTAACCTTTTTGACCAGTTTAGGTCAAAGTGTGCTAGAATAGGGCTGGATGTGAACAACTCCTTCAATGGTTCAAAAGCCTCCATACAGGCTCGTATCCAGTCCTACTTAATGTCCTTCTTCATCAGGTCTCTCAATGGTCTTGCTATCTTGCTAAACCCCTTGATGAACCTTTGGTAGAAGTTAGCAAAACCCAGGAAGCTTTGTACTTTGATGATGCTCTTTGGACTCGACCAGTTCTTGATCGATTCTACTTTTTCCATTGTCATTAATATCCTACAATCAGATATCTTATAACCTAGGAATTCAACTTCCCTCTGGTAGAAGGTTGAGTTCTTGATGCTAATACATAAGCCTGCTTCTCACAGCTTTTCCATTACTCTTCTAACTAGAGCAACATGCTCCTCTATAGTTTCCGAGTAGATCAGGATATTGTCCATATAAGCAATGACTCCTTCATCTAATAGACCTCAAAATACATCATTTATTAAACTTTGGAAAGTAGATGGTGTGTTACGTAACCCAAAAGGAATTACGGTATACTCACACAAGCTATACTGACAATGAAAAGCAGTTTTCCACTCTTCGCCCTTTGCCATCCACAAAAGGTAATAACTGATTTTCAGATCTAACTTGGTCAATACTGTCACTTTCCCAAGTCTATCTCTCAGCTCATTCATTAGTGGGAGGGGATAATGGCTCTTCACAGTTATCTTGTTCAGTCCTCTATAGTCAATACATAACCGTAGTGTACCATCTGGTTTTGGTATAAATAATATAGGAGCAGTGGCTGGTGGGCTAGATCTTCTGATCTTTCCAGTCGCTAGCATCTCATCAAGGTACTCATGGAGTGCCTTTAGTTCCTTCTTGGAGAGGGGATAGATCAGACCAAAAGGAGGAGTTGTTTCTACCTGTAGTTCAATCTTGTGATCATACTTGGAGTGCTGTTGTAAGGACTCTATTCTCTCTTGACTAAAGATATCACTAAAGTCCTTATATTCTGGGAGGGGGTTTATCGTGATATCATTCCTATCTTCATCTGAGAACTTAGCTATCCCAAGGAGATGGACAGATCCTTGATCCTCAGCTATCATTTCTTCCTCAATAATAAATTCTAATTGCTGGTAACCACATCCAGTGAGGCAGTTTACCTTACAGTATGATGACTACCAGACCATAATACCCTTTTCCCAATTGATGTCTGGGTTATGTGCATAGAGCCAGGACATTGGGAGATACCCATCAATTTTGCCATCTGGCATTTCTGCAATCTCAAAGCTCATCTTATTTGAGTGGTCTCCTATCTTCATCTTTATTGCCTTGGTATATTGGAGGCCTGATCCTGGGATATTGTTGCCACTTGCATCCAATATGGGGGAAGGAGTCTTCCTTCGGACACAGGGCATTTGAGTGTCCTTGACCCCTGTGCTACTGAGCACTGCTCCCATAGTGCCACTATCCAGAAGTAGTACTGCTTCCACACTACTCCTTTTTGCATTCAGTTGGCACTCAAGTCTAACCTTTACCTGGATAGACTTTGTATGTCACAGGGGACCTGAGAGTCTCTGCTGCTTTCTGGTTTTTCCTTTGCTAGACATCTCTAAAATTAATTAATATAAGTAGGTAAGTAAGGGTATGGGGTCTCTCATCTTTCAATACAAGAGGGATCAAAATAGAACAATAGCAGTTAAGTTTAAAGTGTTTTGCAAACAGTTAAGTTATAAATTAATGAGTCAAAGTAAGTAGTGCTGTTTACTATCATGCCAGCATGATTTCAGGTACTAAACCCTCCTCAGGTAAACTTGGAAATAACTTTCAATTGTATACAATCAAGTCCTGCCTGATGTAAATATAACTAAAGCAGATCCAAACAAACCAAGATAAACTAGACAGAATATAATAAGAGAACCCAATAGATGCATAACAGAGAGAACCCCTAATACTAAAAACCTATAAGAAAACCTTTTCCATCCTTGACTACCCTACTCCGCTGAGCCTAGTCAATTTTAGTTTTCTATACATAGTCTTCAGAGGGTGGACTTACCTTGTCCATCTCTAGTCCATCAGGTCCATCACTCCAGCATGCAATTGTCAACCTAGAGAATTGTTAGTTGATAACTAATTTCTCTTCAGAGGGTTACTTACCTAGTCCAAAGCATCTATATCAACCTCCATTATCTGAGGAGTTAATTTGCAGATTTCAAGAATTCTTCTAGTAATAGCAGGAGAGGCCTTAATGTACTTAACTTTGTTAGAGTGACCAGATGTATGGCCCGCCCCTTCTGTGGATCGCTTGCATACCTTAGCTGGCTTGGAAGAGCTAACAACTAGAGTAACTAGGGTACACTTCCACCAGAAGTGACCTAGTTGTCCACATTTGGTGCATTGGCCTAACCTTCAGTGCTTGTCAAGGAGTTTGCTAGGAATATTCTTATGAGTGATTGAATACTCTTAATTTTCTGGCTTTGACTGATGGCTGCTGGAAGAGTTGGCAGGTTTGCGATTTTGCTTACCTGAAACCTTTCCTTCTTCAGTTGCTTCTTTGAGGAATGCTTGCCCTAACTCTTATCATGACTGGATCCCTTATCCTTAACCACTATCCAGCTAATGTCTATATTGTTTTCCAGCTCATGGCCAGTTTTCCTTAGGAGATTGAGGTACTCATTTACATCCTCAGGATGGGGGTTCTTCTGAGTCCAAGTTGTCCACAGTTCTGACGTAATGCCGATACACACCTTGTCTTTCGCTGCTCATCTATATGTATACCCTAGTTTGGTCATTAAATCAATGACCTTATCCAAGTACTTATCTACTTGGCCAGGTTTCATCTCCAGTGAGGTCCGCTGAGCTAAAGAGCTATCCCGATATGCGTGTCCTCCAAAACTGATTTGTAGATGACAGCAGAATCCTTCCCAGGTATGTAGCTTGTTGTCTGTATTAAATAGCATTCTACTTCATTGGGCAGCCTCCTCATTAATGTAATGGTGGAGACTCATATACCAGGTTTTGGCAGAACTTTCTAAGAGAGGTATAACTAAGCTAATCTTATCCATGTCATCAGTGACAGACTCATAGAAATAATTAAACTTGATTTCCACATCACTAAAAAACCTCAGAGTGTCATTAACATCCCTGGTAAAAGCATTAACGTCACCCAATTTCTCAGCTTTCTTAGGCTTTACCTTGAAAGCTGTCTGGCTTTCCTTCTTACATGACTGTAAGAATTTGGCCAGCTTGCAAGTTCTGCAGTCATAGTGTCTCTTCTTTGAGTCATTCCAGTTTGACTTACATCGCCCTAGGAATTGCTCAAGATTAGAGAGGGAGTCGGCATTATGGTTTGAGCTGCTAGAGGAATTGGAACTACACAGATCTCCTCCAGCCCCAGCATTGCCACCTGTAGGAGGTCCATTACCCCCACCTCCCCCCAGAACATCATACCCATCAAAAGATTCCTCTGAACTGCCAGGTCTACTAAAGCAAGGATCACCCCTGGATGGTGGAACTGGGTATGGTGTTGGAGTGGGTATATGAGTGCTATCTGATTGACTTGGAGTTCCTGTTGCTTGCCCAGGTTTGTACCGGAACTGTTGGTATTCCAAACAGGTATCCGGTGTGAGCAGGAGCCCTTGCTGGTGAAGTAAACCACAGAAATCACACGTGGTTTTTTTAACTTCAACTCTCCTTTCTCTTGACACATTTTGTCCCGGTGGGTGCCTAACTACCTGTGAAGGTAGTTTAACACACTCATTGACATGATGGTAGCATCTTTCAAAAATTGAACCTCCCTTGACCCAACAAGTAGGGGAACACTTACTTGCAAGTGAATGTACCCATGGCCCTGGGACCCCAAGATTTCCAGGACCACTACCTGAAGGTTTAGGCCCTGAGGCTGACAGAATAATTGTAATAGGATTTCATGCCAGCATCTATGGTACATATCTTGTAGAGACTGGTATCACCCTACCAAAAGGTCTTTCCCCTGTTGGTGGTTGGACCACAACTTTCAGGGTATTTCTGGCTCCTGAATGAGTGGTTGATGTTTCTCCCACTGCTGGTGTTTGCCTTGTCCTTCTCTCTACCCCTGGCATGGGCCTGGTCATAGGAGACAGCACCCCAGAGGGACTATTGTCTCTACTCCTCCATGCTCGTCAGGCGGTGTTGGATAGAGCCTGTGAGTCTTCCTGAGAGAACTGCTCTTCCCAGTCATTACTGATTTCTTGTATCCCTAAAGGGGTGAGAAACTGCCTTTCTTCTGCCTTCCACAACATTTCATGAAGCTTCAGAACAAAGTTAGGTGCATGTATTTCAGTAAGCACTAATAGAATAGAAGGAGTGTCTCTCATAATTGCGTCATTGTCAGAGTCTATAGTATATCCACCTTGGACTGCTTTCTCTAGAGCTCCGATCTAGGTGTTTAGTACATGGGTAGTTTGGACATGCTCATGAAAGGCAGCCTATTGATCCAACATGCAACTTCATGCTATATTCACCATGTCCTGATGAAACGCAGCTTGCTTTTGCTCATTTCCAAAATGTAACTGTTTCTGAGCCGCGTGAAACTAATGACTGATTTCCTGAAGGATATATAGTGCAATATACTCACATGTAAAGTCTGCAAAGCTGATACCCTGATTGTTGATACTCATAATCTTGGTAAACTCAGCATCATGGGAAAAGGATTGCATGAGAGCCCTTGGGTCCACAACAACCAATTATTGACATCCCTGAGGAACTTCAATAGGAGCAGCTTCAAGTAATAGTAGCACAGGTTCTCACTCCAAACACCATAGATCCAAAATAATGTTGGCTCATTGGGTTCGGGCGGTGTATTCCTGTACTGCAGGGTCAGTAAAACCAACTTCAGAAGACATAATTCTTTCCACCCAATGCTTCTTGTACCAGACAAGTGACTCATACTTGAGTATGTCAATATAGGAAGGTTTTGTGGCAACAAGTTCAAGAGAGTTAAGCGAGGAAGTTGCTTAACAATATCCTGTAATGGGGGTGCTCTAAGGGAAGATGGATCCCAAGTTTGTGACCGTATGGAAGTGACTGAAGATTAAAAGCAATAATCAACAGTAGAGTAAAGAAGAATCAAAACAGTAAAACTTAATATCATTAAGCCACAGCTTTACTTAGTAAGTTTCTCGAGAGGTAATTGATTGCCAGAGAAGAGTGGGACTTGCATATAGTTTAAGCATAATATCATATACTGCCAGTTCCCACCCATCACTACTCTAACTTAATCATGAGCACACCCATCTCTTTCAGGCTGACCAATACACACCACTAAGGACCTTATTCCTTTGCGGATGTTGGCACACTGTGGCCAAATCTTCTTCTGACATTAAGTGTTTCAAGGACTGTATCTCTAATATGACCGCAGGAGAAAAAACTCTTCATATCATTGACATACTAGTGGCAAACTATCATGCAACTGAAGAGATATACCACTTATGAACTCTCATACCCATATACTGTTCATCTATGCAAGCCTTTAGGAGATAGAGCTCTCAGAATTGAGTTGAACCTTCTACTTCATTCTAATCAGGTCTTTGCCTGATAGGAAAGTCTACTTGGCTCCCCCAGTGGGGTACCTTGGTGATTGGCTTAGTGGGCACTACCCACAGTCAACTCCACAAAAGTACCCCTACCGTGATAAGAATCATGCTTTTAGTGTTCTCAAACAACCCCAATAGTCTTACAGTGACTGGGCACAAGTTATGTCTATGTGCGATTCACCTACCCGGAGATGCCTCAACATCTTCTGGGCACTACAGTGGATAGCTACCCATGTTATAAGACTGTAGTATTGAAGGCAGGCTCGGGAAAGGCTCGTGTAATGAGGCCTGAGTTACCCTGACATGAGGCCTGGGTTACCCAGACATGAGGTTCGAGTCACCCTGCCATAAGGTCCGAGTTACCCTGACATGGCACCCAAGTTACCCTACATAGCACATAGAGGTACTTACTTAGAGCAGTGGGCGATTCTATAAGGATTGGGCACTCCAGTAAAATCCAAAGGGTACAAACCTGGTAGCCTTTGGGGGCCTATAGGAGGAGCTACAGGGCTCCAAATGCCCCAGGACTTCACAGAGATATTCCTAACACCCCCCTGCGGCCCCTGCGTAAGCACCGCATATTATGAGCTCACAGTTGTTGAGTTGCTCCCTTCCTAATAAAAGGAATTGAGTGGAGGTACTCTTGTAACACCATATAGGTTGTCATCGTCCATCCAACCGGATGCTGTCTGTAGGATATATGAGAAGACAGAGGTTGTACTCTAGAGGAAGGGCTATCCTCTGGTACCAAATATATGTAATATGGATAAGAACTGAAGGTGTTATTCAGGTAATACCAGAGGGGAGTTTAGAGCCTCCTGGGTATTCCCAGGGTAGCCCAGAAGATATTGAAGTATCTCTAAGCAGGTGAATCGCACATAGTCGCAATGCATTCCCAATCACTGTAACACTATTGGGATTGTTTAAGAACTCTAAAAGCATGATTCTTATCACAGTAGGGGTACTTTCGGGGAGTTGACTGGATACGCCCACCAAGTCAATTGCTAAGGTACCCCACCAGGGGAGCTGAGTAGACTTTCCTATCAGGAAAAGACCTGATTAAAATGAAATAGAAGGTGCAGCTTGATTGTGAGAGCTATGTCTACTAAAGGCTTGCATAGATGAAATGCATATGAGTAAGAGAGTTTGTAAGTGGTATGTCTCCTGAGTTGCATGATTGTTCGCCACTAGCATGTCAATGATATGAAGAGTTTTTTCTCCCACAGTCACATTAGAGATATAGTGCTTGAAACACTTGATGTCAGAAGGAGATTTAGCCAGAGTGGACCAATATCCACAAAGAAATAAGGTCCTTAGCGGTATGTGTTGGTCAGCCTAGAGGAGACAGGTGCGCTCATGATGAAGTTAGAGTAGTGATGGGTGGGAACTTGTAGTATATGATATTCTACTTAAACTTTATACGAGTCCCACTCTACTCTAGCAATCAACTACCTCTTGAGAAACTTACTGAGAAAAGCTGCGGCTTAATGATATTAAGTTTTACTGTTTTGATTCTTCTTTACTCTACTGTTCATTTTTGCTTTTTTGATCTCTGAGTCCCTTCAGTGCTGTCGCGAACTTGGGATCCATCTTCCCTTAAGGTGCCCCCATTACCGTATATCATTAAACAACTTCCTTGCTTAACTCTCTTGAACTTGTTACCACAAAACCTTCCTGTATTGATATGTTTGAGTACGAGTTGCCTGTCCAGTACAAGAAGCATCAGGTGGAAAGAATCATGTCTTCCGAAGTTGGTTTTACTGACCCAGGGGTACAGGAACATACCACCCAAACCCTACAAGCCAATATTATTGCAGATCTACAGGGTTTAGAGTGGGAACCTGTGCCACTATTACTTGAAGCTGCTCTCATTGAAGTTCCTCAGGCATGTCAAGAATTGGTTGTTGTAGACCTGAGGGCCCTCATGCAATCCTTTTCCCATAATGCTGAGTTTACTGAGATGATGAGTATTGACAATCAGGATATCAGCTTTACAGACTTTACATGCGAGTATGTTGAACTGTACATCTTTCGGGCAATCAGTCATCAGTTTTACATGGCTCAGGAACAGTTACATTTCTGGAATGAGCAAAGGCAAGCTGCATTTCATCAGGATATCGTGAAAATAGCACAGAGTGGGATGTTGGATCAACAGGCTGCATTTCACAAGTATGTCCAAACTACCAACATGCTTAATACCATGATTGGAGCTCTAGAGAAAGTAGTCTAAGGTGGATAGGTGTTAGGATCGCTTATTCTATCACTCCTAGTAGACAACCGAGCAACAGGTAATGATATTATATCAATCTTTATTAGATACTGTTAAATGGGGTTAATACTTAACTTAGTATTCATTGTTATATTTAGTCTTCTTTTAAGACTAAATTCTTATCCTTACTTAGTCTTCCTAAGACTAAGTTATTTGTTTACTTTCTTCATTGTCCTACAAGGAAGATATCTCGCAATGTTCTTTCTTTAGTAAAGAGCGTAAAGGTGTTTTATATTCATAAAGTCGTACAGTTATATCTAGGAAATAACTTAGGTGGTTGCATGAAGAACTAACTCGCAGGTCCTACTGACCCCTTTATATAGTTCTTCGAGCAACCCGCTTACAAATCAATAACTATTATGAGCCACAATTGTGACTCATACATTCGCGTAACATAATAATCACCTGACCTTAACTGGTCAGGTGTGAAACTCACATGACTTCTAAATAAGTCATGTGCGCAAAACAACTAATAACTTTAAACAAGTTATTACGCAACTCACATGACCTAATTGGTCATGTGCGCGAAACTATTACAAACCTATGACCTCATAATCATGAGTCATGTGAAAACCTTTTTCCATGCTAGGTTTGTAACACTAGCTCCCCCTTCCCTATGGCCTAAGTCCCATTAGGCCAACGGTCCTTCATCCCTTTTTTCTATCAATGGGTTCAGGCGCGTTGCCAATCTCCGCAATTCCCGATTGTTCCTTTCCGTCGTTTCTTTTAGTAATTTGTTCTCCCTCTCTTTCATTTCCAGTTTCCTTACTGAAATTATCATCTTCCATTCTGCCCATCCTGCTCTTATCTGTTGGACCCTTAATTTCCCCTCCAAATCTGTTCTTTCTCTCTGAAGAGTCCTTCCCGTCCTTTCCCACATCTTTGCTTGTCCCTCGAAAAGTCTCTTGTCTATTCAAGATTCATCCAACATTGCTTGTAGGTGGCCTATTTGACTTTGTAGGCCCTCTATTGTGTCTTGTTCCATGGAGTTGGTCCTCGACCTTGGCCACAGAGTTGTTGTTGCCGATTTTGGCAATGCTGTATCTCCCACTCGATCGTATATTTCTTTGCATGTATACCCATTGATCGGTTTTTGTGGGATTTCCTCCTGTACCGGGTTCCCTCAAGTCACATTCTTTTCTTTGTTGAACTTGGCCCAGGACTTTTTGCCCCCCCTTCTTCTCGTTTTCATCCCTGAAAACCTTTCTTGTTTCTCCGTTAAGAGGATGTTGTTGTTGCATGGTGACGACGGCAGCGTATGTGGGGATGGGGACATTGGTGGGAATCTTTTCCATGACGTCATTGGTGGAGATTGGGGTGGTGATGGTGAGGGGGTTCTGTGTTTTTCGCATGGCCAATAATTGGCCCCTTCTTTCTCCATAAAGTGTACTTGGCATCCATCGTCGAAGCAACCCATCCAGCTCTTCTGGTTGTGTATTTCTTGTTCGGGTGTAACTGGCATGGATGCGGGGAGGTCTGCTAGATTGATCCAGTCTTTGTCGCTCATTTGTTCTTCCTCTTTGACCAGGCTTTCCTGGGTTTTCTTGGTGAAAGTGTTCAATTGCATGTCTGGCATTACTAAAGTTCTGAGCTGGGTACCACACTAAGTCATGGTTAGGGGGATATCCTGTCCACTTAGCTCGGTATTGTAGCTTACCATAGTGTCGTCGAGAGTCAATGATTTGATCAAGTTCATATTCGTTTTCTCCTTCTATTTCTATAGGAGGAGGTGGTTCTTTTCTTTGTGAAGGTAAGGGATTGTTTTGATAGAGTTCGAGTTTGCTGATGTGGAAAACTGGGTGTTTATTGTTTGCTGAGGGAGGAAGTGCCAGTTTATATGCTTTTCTTCCCACCTTTTCTATTATTTCGTAAGGTCCTAATTTCTTGTAATCTAATTTTCTGGATGGTCGTGTGGTGTGAATATCTTTTGCCAACAGCCAGACTTTTTCTCCTGGTTTTAACCTTGGATCTGGTTTTCTGTGTTGATCTGTATTTTCCTTTATCCTCTGTTGTGCCATAGTAATTTCTGTTCTGATTATGGCGTGTAGTTGACTCATATCTTCTCTTTTTAATATTTTCGTTATGGTCTCATGACCCATAGGTTCATTAATGGGGTGATATCCATAGTTCGCATAAAATAGTGTGGTTTTAATTGTTTCTTGTATGGAGTTATTGTAGGCGAATTCTGCAAAAGGCTGTCATTCTTCCCAATCTTGTTGAGAGTATTCCACATATGCTCTGAGGAATTGTTCTAATGATGAATTCGTTCTTTCTGTTTGTCCATCGGTTTGTGGATGATAGGCTGTGCTCAGTCTTTGATTGATGTTTAATCATTTTGTTATTTCTTTCCATAGGTCCAATGTGAATATTGAACCTCGATCTGTGACAATGTCTTTTGGTAGTCCACGCAATTTGAAGATATTTTTTGTAAATAGTTGTACGAATTGTATGGTTTTCATGTCCTTGCGACATGGGATAAAGTGTGACATTTTTGTCATATGATCTATTACAACCCATATTGTGTCATACCCATTTGATTCTGGTAGATCCGTAATGAAATCCATGCTGATCGACTTCCATGGTTTCTCGGGGGTTTCTAACAGGTGTAGTAGTCCATATAGTGCATGACGTATTGGTTTTATTCTTTGACACATGTCGCAGTTTTTGACGTATTTTTTGACATCATTTCTTATCTCTGGCCAATAGTAAGTTCTTTGTACTAGCTCCATGGTTTTTGCCACTCCTCCATGGCTGCTTTGCGGTGCGTCATAGTTTCGTTCAATCACTTTTGTTCTAAGGGGTTTATTTTCTGGTAGCCATATCTTTCCTTCATACCAAAAGTACCCTTCCTTCCATTCACATAGCCCTAAGGCTACCTTTGGGAATTCCTTGTCCCCCCTTTCGAGGGCTTGTTTTATTTTGGTTATTTGTTGGTCTTCTCTTGTTTTTTCTTTTATTTCATTTTTGATAGTAGTTTCCATTTCTTGTAATTCCATAGTATTGATTTCTTCTTTTCCAGATTCATATCCTTCGTCCATAAAGGTTTCCTTTGGTAAGAGAATTCTTGCTTTCTGAGTTTTTCTTTCGTCATGTTCTCCTGGTAGGTCATCTGACCTTCTGGTGAGAGCATCTGGTTTTCCTCCTTCTTTTCGTGGTCGATACTCTATTTTGATATTGTACCAGCTTAATTCTTCACTCCATCAAATTTGCATTCTATTTAGCTCTTTCGTAGTAGTGAATGGTACCAGGTTTTTGTGGTCTGTGAGTATTTTTATTGTGTGAGGACTTCCTTCTGCATATTTTCGCCACTCCTTGAGTGCTTGCATTATTGCTAATAGTTCCTTATCATGAATGTCATAATTGCATTCTGCCTTGGTCATGGTTTTTGATTGGTACACCACTGGCTTCCATATTCCTTTTTCCTCTTGTTGTGATATGATACCTGAGCAGACATAATTGGATGCATCTGTTTCTATCATTATGGGTTGATCAGGGTTGAAATGACGTAATATGGGTGCCGTAGTAAGTTTTTCTTTTAGTTTTTCGAAGGCTTCTTGAGCTTTCTTTCCCCAGTCCCATTTCTGGTTTTTCTTTGTTAGTTCATATAAGGGTTTGGCCATCCTACTGAATCCTTCTATGAATCTTCAATAAAAATTGCAGAATCCCACAAAGGACTGTACTCCTTTGACTTTTTCTGGTGCCTTCCATTCTCTTATAGCTTCTGTTTTTATAGGATCCACTCTAACTCCTTTCTGATTTATAATGAATCCCAAGTACTCAGTTTCTTTTTTGTGGAATTCGCATTTTGTTGGTTTGAGTTTGACTCCGATCTCTTTTAATTTTTCCAGTACCTTATGAACATCTTTTCGGTGTTGTTCCAAAGTATTAGAATAAATTAATAAGTCATCTAGGTAGGCTATACGAATAACATCTAAGTATTTGCTAAGGGCTGTATTTACCCACTGTTGAAATGTTGCTGGGGCATTGGCTAACCCAAATGGCATGACTGTGTATTCATATAGTCCGTATCTGGTTCGAAAAGCTCTTTTCCATTCATCTCTTTTTTGTATATGAATGTATTGATATGCATCCTTGATATCAAGCTTCGTAAAGTACCTGGCCGTTCTAAGGCGGTCTAATGCTTCACTTATGAGGGGTAGTGGATATTGGTCTTTTTTGGATACTGTGTTCAATCCTCGATAATCTACACATAGTCGTAGTCCTCCATCTTTCTTTTTAACAAATAGGATTGGTACTCCAGCTGATGAGGAAGATGGCTTGATCCACCTTTGATCTAGGTTTTCGACCAGGTAATTTCTTAACGCTTTCAGCTCCCTTTCTCCAAATTGGTATAAGGTCATAAACGGAGCTGTTTTTCCCTCTTCTAGTTCGATTTTATGATCTGCATATCTATGAGGAGGTAAATCGGTTCTTTCTTTTTCTTCAAAGAGTTCTAGGAATCTATGGTATTCCTTTGGGACTATTTCCTTTGCTCACCTATCTTTGTCCTTTCCTTTTTTTAAAGCAAGTTCCGTGCTAATTGTTGTGGCTGCTAGGGAAGTTTCATTTTCATTCCATCTTAGGATGCCAGTCTGGTCCTTTTTCCAGTACATTTTTCCAAATGCCCTAGCCGAAATGAAGGATATGTTGAGGTTTTTCTCTATTGGTTCTTCTTTTTTGTTGGTGCTACCAAAGCCTGTGCCTCCTCTTTTTGTTTCCTTTATTTCTTGTACTTCTTGCAAGTCTGTCATAATAATTTTTTCGATTATTAATTGTGCTATGCTGTCTCCTGTGTTAACCTTGTAGTCGTTTTCTGATAGGTTTACCAATAGTACTTTAATTTCACCTGTATAGTCCGCATCGATTACTCCGGTGTTAATGGTTAGGCCCTTCTTGGTCGCTAATCCACTTCTTGGCGCAATGCGAGCATAGGTGTTCTTAGGAAGTCCTATGGCAACCCCTGTTCTTATAAGTTTTTGTCCTCGTATAGGGACAATTGTTTCTTCTATGCTATGCAAGTCATGGCCTGCTGCCAAGTGTGATCCCCTTGTTGGTATTTTCGCACCTTTTTCTAATTTTTTGATAACCACCCATTGGCCTTCTTGGTCATCTTGTTCGTTGCTGGGGACCATCTGTTGAATCCACTTTTTTGATTCTTTCAGTTTTTTCTTTATATTGATTGGTAGAATCTGGCTTTCCAGATTCTCTCTTATAGCTTGTTCTTCTGGTACTGTATATACTGTTGGAGAACTGTCTAGGCATACAGCCTTGCACCTTTCGCTATCGAAGGTGACTTTTTCCTTTATCCAGTCAATCCTTGGTCCATGGTTCTTTAACCATGTCATTCCCAAGATTAATTTGTATTTGACTAGTTTAGCCACAAGGAAGGTAGCCTTCTCTCTGTGGTTTCCTATGTCCATTGATAGTTCCGCTATCTGGGTGATAGGTCCTGCTTCCAAAACAGTACCATCAATCATGTATATATCTCTTGGTTTTCCTATTTTCTTCAGGGGTAGGTAGTGTCTCATAGCAAAATTGTGATCTATGAAGTCTTCCGCAGCTCCTCAATCTATCATTGCATTTGTTGTTATTTTTTTATTTTTCTTGTTGTAAAGTTGTACCTTGACCATAATGTGATCTGATTTGTAATCCAAGGATTCTATGGAGCCTATGGTCGAGTGTAAAGAATGTAATTTAGATTTTCTGATGGCTTTTGGTCGATTGTTCCTCAGACCACCTTCTACTGGGGACCTTGGTCATTTAAAGTTTCTTCTTCCTCCTTCTCTTCTTTTTGTACCTCCGTAGATCGTATCTTGATGTTTTTAACTCTACAGTCTTGTGCAAAATGTCCCTTATTTCTGCACTGGAAGCATAGCTTTTTCTCTCTTCATTCCTAGAACTCCTTATTTGGTAGTCTCTGGAGTTTCCTGCGGTTTGTCACATCTAGGTCCATGGGTTCCCCTTTGGGAATCACACTAGGGGCAGCCCTATAAGTGCCATTGGTATTTCGCGTGACTTCTCACTCTTGTTGTTTGCTTCCCTTATTTTGGAGATGTCTGATAGTGGCCAGCCTTGTTTCTTTCTCTATTGCCCATATTGCCAATGCCTCTGGTCCTTCTAATACCTGATCCAGGTGTCCGTATTCATCCTGTAATTTCTTACTCATACCTTGGAATAACCATTCACTTGCCGTGGTGTCATCCTTGTATGCTTCTGTTAATATTAACCAGAAGGAATTCCAATATTCTGTCATTGATTTAGTGCCTTGCACTAATTCTCTTAATTTCATCCTTGCTTCTCCCTTTGGGTCTACTGGTCCGAACTGACCTTGTAGTGCTTCTACAAAATCAAGCCAATTTTGCCAAGTTGTTGTACTGGTTCCTTCTGTATACAGTGTAAGCTAACTACTAGTGTTTCCTCTTAGTAAGCTCGAGGTGTATGTTATCTTTTCTTCTTCATGTCCTTCTGCCCACCCTGTTGCTATAAAGTAGACTCGCAGTTGTGCTAGCCAGTTCCTTATTTTATCTCTCTCTCGTGAGAAGGTTTCTGGCTCCTTGATCTTTGGTCTTCTTGTACCTCCTCCCAGGGCCTGGATTACTTGTCTAAGTTGTTCCACCGTTAGTTCTGGCATTGGTTGGGCCCCTCCCTGTTCCTCCCCTGCTGGTAGTATTCCTCCTGCCGGTGCCGACATCCTTTGGTCTTCGTGTTCCTCCGATGATGTAGATCCTTGTGCTGATCTTTCTTCTGGCGTAACCGGACTTCCTGTTCTTCCTGTTTCCGAGGCTGTTCTTGCAAGTGCCCCTGCTACTTCTGGAAGTTCTAAAGATTGATCTTCGTATTCAAAATCTGTATTTTCGTTGGGTGTTGCAAAGACGTAACCAAATGTTAGGATCGCTTATTCTATCACTCCTAGTATACAACCGAGCAACAGGCAATGATATTATATCAATCTTTATTAGATACTGTTAAATGGGGTTAATACTTAACTTAGTATTCATTGTTATATTTAGTCTTCTTTTAAGACTAAATTCTTATCCTTACTTAGTCTTCCTAAGACTAAGTTATTCGTTTACCTTCTTCATTGTCCTACAAGGAAGATATCTCGCAATGTTCTTTCTTTAGTAAAGAGCATAAAGGTGTTTTATATTCATAAAGTCGTACAGTTATATCTAGGAAATAACTTAGGTGGTTGTGTGAAGAACTAACTCTCAGGTCCTACTGACCCCTTTATATAGTTCTTCCAGCAACCCGCTTACAAATCAATAACTATTATGAGCCACAATTGTGACTCATACATTCGCATAACATAATAATCACCTGACCTTAACTGCTCAGGTGTGAAACTCACATGACTCCTAAATAAGTCATGTGCCCAAAAACAACTAATAACTTTAAACAAGTTATTATGCAATTCAATCAAATATAATAACTATGACTCACAATTGCTAGTCATGTGTGAGACTCACATGACCTAATTGGTCATGTGCGTGAAACTATTACAAACCTATGACCTCATAATCATGAGTCATGTGAAAACCTTTTTTCGTGCTAGGTTTGTAACAATAAGCTATAGACTACGACAATGATGTAATTATGAGAGATGCTCCTCCCCTTCCATTAGTGTTTAGTGAAAAACATGTACCTAACTTTACTCTAAAACTTCATGAAATGTTGTGGGAGGCAGAAGAAAGCCAGTTTCTCACGCCTTTAGGGATACAAGAAATCAGTAATGACTGGGAAGAGCAGTTCTCTCGGGAAGACTCATAGGCTCCATCCAACCCTCCCCCATGAGCATGGAGAAGTAGAGACTATAGTCCCTCCAAGGTGCTAGGTCCTATGACAAGACCCATGCTAAGGGTGGAGAGAATGACAAGTCAGACACTACCAGTTGGAGAACCATCAACGACTCTTTCAGGAGCCAGAAAGACCCCAACCATAGCAGTTCAACCTCCTACATGGGAAAGACCTTTTAGTAGTATGACACCAGTTCCTACAGGTTATGTACCGCAGACACTAGTGCGAAATACTTCTACAATCATTCTACTGGCCCCAGGACCTAACCCTTCAGGTAGTGGTCTGGACATCTCTGGGTCCTGGGGCCATAGGCACATTCACTTGCAAGTGAATGTTCCCCTGCTTGTTGGGTCGAGGGAGGTTCAATTTTCAAAACACTTTACCACCATGTTGACAGGTGTGTTAAATTACCTTCACAAGTAGTTCGACACCTACTGGGACAAAATGCATCAAGAGGAAGAAGAGCTGAAGTTGAAAAAAACCCCTGTGATTTCTGTGGCCCGCTTCGCCACCAAGGGCTCCCACTTGCACTGGATACCTGTTTGGAATACCAACAGTCCTGGTACAAACTCAAGCAAGCAATGGGAACTCAGAGTCAATCAGATAGTACTCACTTACCGCCTCCAACAACACACCCCATCTCACCATCCAGGGTTGGTTCCTGCTTTATTGGACCAGGTAGTTTAGAGGAATCTATTGATGGATATGATGCTCCAGGAGGAGGCAGAGGTAACAGATCGCCTAAAGGTAGAAATGCTGGGGCTGGAGGAGATCTGGGTAGTTCCAATTCCTCCAGCAGCTCAGACAATGATGCTGACTCGCTCCCCAATCTTGAGTAATTCCTTGGGTGATGCAAGTTAAACTGAAATGACTCAAAGAAGAGATGCTATGACCACAGAACTCGTAAGGTGGCTAAATTCTTACATTCATGTAAGAAGAAAAGCAAGACCGCTTCCAAGGTAAAGCCTAAGAAACCTGAGAAACTGAGTGATGTTAAGACTTTTACTGGAGATGTTAACGACATGCTGAGGTTTCTTAGTGATGTGAAAATCAAGTTTAATTATTTCCATAAGTGTGTCACAGAAGACATGTATAAAATTAGCTTGGTTATCCCTCTCTTGGAAGGTTCTACCAAAAGCTGATATATGGGTATCCACCATTACATTAATGAGGTAGCTGCTCAATGAAGTATAATGCCATTTAACCAAGACAACAAGCTACATACCTTGGAAGGACTCTGCTATCGTCTGGAAACTAGTTTTAGACAACATGCTAATTGGGATCACTCTTTAGCTGAGTAGACCTCACTGGAGATGAAACCTGGCCAAGTAGAAAAGTACTTGGATAAGGTCATTGATCTAATAACTAAACTAGTATATATGGATGGATGCACAATTAAAGACAAGGTACGTATTGGCATTATGTCAGAACTGTGGATGACATGGGTTCAAAAGAACCCATATCCCGAGGATGTAAATGAGTACCTCAATCTCCTAAGGAAAACTGGCCACGACATGGAAGACAATACAAGGTGTAGCCAGACAGTGGTTAAAGATAAGAGATCTAGTCATGATAAGAGTGAGGACAAGCAGTCCTCAAAGAAGCAACAGAAGAAGGGAAAGGTTTTGGGTAAGCAGAATCCCAAACCTGCTAACTCTTCAGGCATCGGTCAGTCAAAGCTGGAAAATTCCGAGTATTCAATCACTCATAAGAATATTCCTAGTA
This sequence comes from Choiromyces venosus 120613-1, assembly GCA_003788595.2. Classification (NCBI taxonomy): domain Eukaryota; kingdom Fungi; phylum Ascomycota; class Pezizomycetes; order Pezizales; family Tuberaceae; genus Choiromyces; species Choiromyces venosus. The sequence goes on from ML120439.1 coordinate 501,249, forward strand.
CACTCCTTAACAAGTATGAAAAGTTAGGCCAATGCACCCAATATGGACAACTAGGTCACTTTTGGTTGAAGTGTACCTTAGTTACTCTTGTTGTTAGCTCTTTCAAGCCAGCTAAGGCATGCAAGCGATCTGCAGAAGAGGTGGGCCATACCCCTGGTCCCTCTAACAAAGTTAAGTGCATTGAGGCCCCTCCTCCTGTTATCAAGAAAATTCTTGAAATCTGTGAATCAACTCCTCAGATAATGGAGGTCGATATGGATACTTCAGATTAGGTAAGTAACCCTCCAAAGAGAAAATATTTAGCAACTAACAATTCCCTAGGCCAACGATGGTGTACTGGTGTGATGAACATGATGGATTGGAGATGGACAAGGTAAGTCCACCCTCTAAAGACTATGTATAGAAAGCTAAAATTGACTAGGCTCAGTGGAGTAAGGTAGTTAAGGATGGAAAAGGTTTTCTTATAGGTTTTCAGTATTAGGGGTTCTCTCTGTTATGCGTCTATTGGGTTTTCTTATAATATTCTGTCTGGTTTTGCTTGGTTTGTTGGGATCTAGTTTAGTTATAATTATATCAGGTGGGACTTGATTATATACAATTGAAAGTTATTTCCAAGTTTACATGAGGAGGGTTTAGTACCTGAAATCATACTGGTGTAATAGTAAACAGCACTACCTACCTGACTCATGATCTTGTTACACTTATAACTTAACAGTTTGCAAAATACTTTAAACTTAACTGCTATTGACCTATTTTAACCCCTCTTGTATTAAAGGACAAGAGATCCCATACCCTTACTTACCTACTCACTTATTCGATTTTAGAAATATCTAGCAAAGGAAAAACCAAAAAGTAGCAGAGACTCTCAGGTCCCTCACGACATACAAAGTCTATCTGGGTAAAGGATAGACTCGAGTGGCAACTGAATACAAAAAGGAGTAGTGCAGAAGCAGTACTACTTCTGGATAGTGGCACTATGGAAGCAGTGCTCAGTAGTAGATGGGTAAAAGACACTCAAATGCCTTGTGTCTGAAGGAAGACTCCTTCCCCCATATTAGATGCAGGTGGGATCAATATCCCAGGATCAGGTCTCTATTATACCAAGATGGTAAAGATGAAGATAGGAGAACACTCAAATAAGATGAGCTTTGAGATTACGGAAATGCCAGAGGGCAAAATTGACAGCTATCTCCCGATGTCCTGGCTCTATGAGCATAACCCAGACATCGATTAGGAAAAGGGAATTCTGGCCTGGCAGTCAACATACTGCAAGGCAAACTGCTTTGCCGGATCTAGTTACTGGTGGTTAGAATTCATTACTGAGGAAGAAATGATGGCTGAGGATCAAGGATCTGTCCATCTCCTTGGAATGGCTAAGTTCTCAGATGAAGATAGGAATGATATCGCAATAAAGCTCCTCCCAGAATATAAGGACTTTAGTGATATCTTTAGTCAAGAGAGGATAGAGTCCTTACCACAGCACTCCAAGTATGATCACAAGATTGAACTGCAGGTGGAAATAACTCCTCCTTTTGGTCCAATCTATCCCATCTCCAAGAAGGAACTAAAGGCACTCCATGAGTACCTTGATGAGATGTTAGCAACCGGAAAGATCAGGATATCTAGCTCACCAGCTGCTGCTCCTATATTATTTGTACCAAAACTAGATAGTACACTACAGTTATGTATTGACTATAGAGGACTAAACAAGATAACCATGAAGCGCCATTGTCCCCTCCCACTAATAAATGAGCTGAGGGATGGACTTGAGAAAGTGACAGTATTTACCAAGTTAGATCTGAAGAACGGTTACTGCCTTTTGCGAATGGCAAAGGGTGAAGAGTGGAAGACTGCTTTTCATTGTCGGTATGGCTTGTATGAGTATACCATGATGCCTTTTGGGTTATGTAATGCACTATCTACTTTGTAGAATATGATAAATGATGTATTTAGATGTCTATTAGATGAAGGAGTCATCGCTTATATGGATTATATCCTGATCTACTCAGAGACTATAGAAGAGCATATTGCTCTAGTTAGAATAGTAATGGAAAAGCTGCGAGAAGCAGGCTTATGCATTAGCATCAAAAAATCAACTTTCTACCAGAGGTAAGTTTAATTCCTTGGGTATAAGATATCTGATCGTGGGATATCAATGACAATAGAAAAAGTAGAATCGATCAAGAACTGGTCAAGTCCAAAGAGAGTCGTTGAAGTACAAAGCTTCATGGGCTTTGCTAACTTCTACCAAAGGTTCATCAAGGGGTTTAGCAAGATAGCAAGGCTATTGACAGACTTGACAAAGAAGGACATTAAATTGGATTGGACACCAGCCTGCTTAGAGGCATTTGAGCAATTAAAGGAGTTGTTCACATCCAGCCCTATTCTAGCACACTTTGACTCAAACTGGCCAACAAAGTTAGAGACCAATACAAGTAACTTTGCATTAGGTCCCAATCTATCCCAGCACTATGAGGATGAGAAATGGTACCCAGTGGCCTATCATAGTAGGAAGTTCATACCAGCAGAAGTGAACTATGATGTCCATGATAAGGAAATGACCATGATTGTGGTGGCATTCAAAGAATTGGATCATCTACTGAGGTCTGTCACTGATCTGATTGTTATATATACTGATCAAAAGAATCTTGAATACTTTAATAGTACCAGGATACTAAATATACAGCAACACTGCTGGGCGAAGTTCTTACAACTATTCAATTTTAAAGTTATCTACTACGAGGGTAGGTTGAATGAAAAGGTGGATGCATTGTCAAGGGGTAGGGACTACTGCCTTGAAAGAGGGGTAATTCCCAACCGAACCCGGAAACAACCTTTTTCCAACATAGTCAGTGGGTGGTAAATGAGAAACGACACATCGTGTGACCATAGGTGATGCAATCTTACCAAGGCTATCGGTTGCAATCTTCCTTTTTGGAAGCACTTAAAAAAGCAACTAGCATAGATGACAAGTACATGAGCATATTCAAGTCAGTCATCAATGGGCAGAAAGATTTTGACCCTCGTTTTTCAGTAGAGAAAGATTTACTACTCTATAAGAATAAGTGATATATACCTAAGGCCAAAGGGTTGAAGCAAACAATCAGGGAGGCAGAACATGATTCCCATATTGTGCAACACTTTGGGACATACAAGACAGTTGGACGAATCAAGGCAAACTTCTAATGGCCAAAGATGGATGAGCACATCATGGAGTATGTGCACACTTGCAATACATGTCAGAGGAGCAAGACAGTCTAGTATAAGAAATTTGGATTACTTGAGCCAATTGAGGTGCCAATAAGACCATGGAATGCAATTTCTATAAACTTAATTGTAGCATTACCGGAGTCTGAGGGGCATACAAAGATATGGGTTATTATTGATCAATTCTCAAAAATGGCCCACTTCATACTATTGACAATAGAGGTGTCTATAGAAAAGTTGGCACTAATATTCCTGAAGGGAATATGGTGCCTATATGGGCTTCCAGAATCGATAATCTCTGACCACGATAGCCAATTCACCTCTAAGTTTTGGGCAAGCTAGATGAAGCTACTACAGATCAAGCTTAATATATCAAAGGCTTTCCACCCAGAAACTGATGGGCAGACTGAATGGATCAACCAGACTTTGGAACAATATCTCCAGAGCTATTGCTCATACTAGCAAGATAATTGCATATCCTTGTTACTATTGGCAGAATATGCATATAATACTTCTACCTCAAAGTCCACTAGGGCATCTCCTTTTGAGATTAACTATGGATTCAACCGTCATACTAATTGGTCAGGCATACTTGTGGATAGCCAAGGGATTCATCCAAGCAGTGAGCTCTTAGTATGGAACTGGGGAGGTTCATGGCAAGAGGTCAGAGAAACCTTACAAGGGGTACAAGAAAGGCAATAGAAGTGGCATGACCAAAAAAGGATACCATCTCCAGAATACATGACAATGGAAGATGTAACCAATGGAGTCACAAAAAAGTCCAACTGGGTAATGTTGAACAGAAAGAATATCTGGACAAAGAGGCCAATGGAGAAGTTGGACAACCAAATGTTTGGTCCCTTTGTAGTCAAACAGCAGGTAGGAACTAGGGCATACAAGCTCGAACTCCCAGCTCGTTGGTCAATCTACCCTGTATTCAATCACTCTACAGGAACTATATCGCGATGACCCAGTAGGGAGGCCTCAGAAGGATGTTCCATTACCAGAAATAGTTGGCAATGAACCAAGTTATGTTGTTGAAGCTATCCTGGACAGTCATTGGTATGGTGGAATTAAGATAAGTTCCTGCCACTGATTTGTTTAATACTTAGTAGTGTGGGAAGGTTATGGACCAGAGGAGAATTCCTGGAAACCTTTTGAGATGCTAGAAGGAATGGCTACAGAGTCCCTAAATGATTTCTGCTGAAGGTATCCATCCAAGCCATGGGATTACCACATAGTGGATATACCAAAGCTGGTGAATAAGGGACAACACGAACAGTCCAGGACAGACCTTAGACAAGAGGGGAGTCATGTAATGACCCACCAGAGGGTGTCTTACAGTAAACTATTCTTACACCCATACCGGAGACCCTGAGGTCAATGGGTAAGGGTAGTTTCTTTCTCTATGGTAGATAACTATGTGGGCTATAAGACTGTAGTATATAAGGCAGGCTCAGGAAAGGCTTGTGTAATGAGGCCTGAGTTACCCTGACATGAGGGCTGGGCTACCCTGACATGAGGTCTGAGTTACCCTGTCATAAGGTCTGAGTTACCCTGACATGGCACCTAAGTTACCCTACCTAGCACATAGAGGTACTTACTTGAGACAGGGGGTAATTCTATAAGGATTGGGCACTCCGGTGAAATCCAAAGGGTACAAATCTGGTAGCCTTTGAGGGCCTATAGGAGGAGCTACAGGGCTCCAAATGTCCCAGGATTTTACAGAGGTATTCTTAACACCCCCTGTGGCCACATTGTGAGGACTGCACATTGTGGGCTTACGGTTGTTGAGTTGCTCCCTTCCTAACAAAAGGAATTGAGTGGAGGCACTCTTGTAACACCATATAGGTTGTCACTATCTGTCTGACTGGATGCTGTCCGTAGGATATATGAGAGTGATAGTGTGTGCTCTAGAGGAAGGGCTATATTCTGGTACCAAATATGTGTAATATGGACAAGAACTGATGGAGTTACTCAGGTAATACCAGAAGAGTAGTCTAGAGCCTCCAGAGTAGTCCTGGGGTAGTCCTAGGGTAGCCTGGAAGATGTTGAAGTATCTCCAGGCAGGTGAATCACACATAGGCGCAACTTGTGCCTAATTACTGTAAGAATATTGGGGTTGTTTGAGAACTCTAAAAGCATGATTCTTATCACGGTAGGGGTACCTTCGTGGAGTTGATGGTGGGTAGTACCCACCAAGCCAATCACCAAGGCACCACAGTAGGGGAGCCAAGTAGACTTTCCTATCAGGCAAAGACCTGATTATAATGAAGTAGAAGGTTCAGCTCGATCATGAGAGCCATGTCTACTAAAGACTTATATAGATGAAATGCATATAGGTATGAGAGTTCATAAGTGGTATATCTCCTCAGTTGCATGATAGTTTGCCACTAGCATGTCAATAATATGAAGAGTTTTTCTCCTGCTGTCACATTAGAGATGCAGGGCTTGAAACACTTAATGTTGGAAGGAGATTTAGCCAGAGTGGACCAACATCCACAAAGAAATAAGGTCCTTAGTGGTATGTGTTGCTCAGCCCAGAGGAGACAGTTGTGCTCATGATTAAGTTAGAGTAGTGATGGGTGGGAACTAACAGTATATGATATTCTACTTAAACTATATGCAAGTCCTACTCTAATCTGGCAATCAACTACCTCTCAAGAAACTTACTGAGTGAACCTGTGGCTTAACGATATTAAGTTTTACTGTTTTGATTCTTCTTTACTCTACTGTTTATTTTCGCTTTTTTGATCCCTGAGTCACTTCAGTGCAGTCGCAAACTCAGGATCCATCTTCCCCTTGAGTGCCCCTATTCATCAGCAAAAATATTATCTTGCGCCCTGTACGTCGCCTGCGTCTGACGCACAGGGTGCCCATAACGATAACCGTTAACCAGGACGTGCTGTCGAACCGACGTCGCGTCATGACGTCGAGTCATACGCCTGGTGCATCCAGACGGTATCCGGACACGGACCCCTATGCCAGGTGCGCCCTGACAACGTCTGATTCTGCACTCTTGCATCCTAACAACGTCTGGTCCTCAGATGTTGCATCATAACAACGTCTGATTCTTGGGTGTTGCATCATAACAACGTCTGATTCTCGGGTGTTGCATCCTAACACCATCTGATCCTAGCCTGTTGTGTCCGGACGCTACTTGATCCTAAGCTCTTACATCGTGGCGATGCCTAATTCTGGCGTCTTCCGCCCTGATATCGCATCCTTGCCTGTGTGCATCGGGATTCCACGATACTCATGATGCACGCCCTGGCGCCACCTATCATCAGGCTTTTCCATCCAGATTCTTTCTACATGACGCTCCTCTCGTCTGGATCCGCGCCTGCATACACGATGCGTCCAGATTTCACCTCGACCGCGACGCCTCATCTTGATGCTACTACTTCATGTCTGGACCTCCTCAGGATGCCTTCCGAAGTGTAGTCAATTACCCCTGACGCCATCTGCACATTGCGCCCGGTATTGTCCAATCTTCCCAACTTCCTCCTGATATCCGATATACTACATTGTGATTGCCCTGACACCCTCCGGATGGCCGCCTTTCATAGATTCTATGGTGAATATCGCCCTGATTATTCCTTTGCACTATGTCCTTCGGTTTCTATTGTAGTGTCGTCATAGTAAGCTATATTAAATCGATTACTCATAATCTTTACATGTTCTTAATTCCCCTTAATCACCCTCGGTGACGGTCCCACCCCCCCGCTCGTCATCATCCGGCTTACGATGACATCCCCGCTGGTGCTTCTTGCCCTTCCTGAGAATCCTCAAGGCTCAACGAGACCCCACGAGATAGAGAAGCAATCGTCACTCTGTCCGCCGTCAGTCCTACGGTCAGATTATGTGAGTCATCTGGTCTCAGAGCATCGGAATCTTGTAACTGAAGCTCCCGGGCTACCGACGTCTGGCTCAAGTCAAACCAGCTCTCAGTTTCCGGCGACGGATTCCGACGTTCCTGATTTCCCACTAGGTCCAAGTTCCAGTGATTAGTGTGTCATGGTACAGGCTGTGTAGAAGTGTCGTTGGATATCCGACTCTCGAGCTCAGCGCTTACGGCTTCCCAATCATCGTCGTATCCTTCACGGCGGTCCCGCTGCACCCCGTGAACTTGCCCAACCCTCTTATCGATTGTTTCTCGAATATTTTGGACAATCATATCCTGGATCCTCCGTGGGCACTTACCCCAAGTTTCTTTTTGCCGGTCAAAAAGGTCTTGTGTTTGGTAACAGGTTAGCCGCCTTGGTCGCGAATGAACAGTTGGATGATTCGGTGACTCACCCCCGACTGCCTCAGGCTTGAAGTCCCTGGGCTCCTGATATATCCCCATTTACCATGCACGCAGTGTATGGCAGATTATGGTGCACGTCAAGCAGATCATAGTGCCATTGATGCGTGCAAGAAACCCGGGATCCACAATACCTTGCATCTTCTTCCCTGCAAAGTACTTACGGAAAATCGCCTCAGGAATCTAGGGTGCAAGGAATCGTAATGTCAAGCCCTAGGTTACGTCCAATTATGGTCAGTAGTAGTCACTATATGGTAGGCGTCTGGTGGAACAAACATCGTACCCTCTCGGGTCGCACATAAACCTGTCCCGTTCCAACAGATAATCCACTCTGCGCGCCATAGCTGTGGGATCGTCCAGCAGACTGTATAACTCCATAATCTCTTTCTTCACCTCATGTACAAACTGGGATCGTTTGACCTCCCGTGTTTTTACTAAGAAGCAAAAGGAAGCATCGAAAAGGGNAAAGAGAAAACATCGAAAAGGGGAAAAAGAAGAAAAGAAAAATGATATATAATCGAACCGAAACAAACAATCATAAAGAATCGATCATCAACCATCGATCATTATTTTTTGGTAAACTGTGTGAATGANTCCGTAGAGGAGCGATCGGGAAGGCTAGAGCTCACGGGTCATACACTATTATCACTATCGTGGTTCGGGGGAATGAAACCGCGGACCTCAAAAGAACTAACCCGCGCAGAACGTAACAGACAGTAATTGTCCGGATCGTAAGTGGCTAGTAGACTCGGCTTACAAATGATCCCATACCTGTAATCACTACTCTACCTGGCCCCAAACTTCAACCATGCCTTACCGGTCTGATGTTGGGGACAGCCAGAGTAGTGATTGTAAGTACAGGCTCATCCAGCCTAACGAACTTAAGTCGGAGAGTCCACAAGTCGTCACAACTGACCTACGGTCATCTGGTAAAATCTATAGCGATCACGATCAATCCGTTCCGCTCTTGAAGCACTCCTCAATCACAGCGATTTGCTATGGAAAAAACCGATCTTAAACAATGTGGAAGAGGTAATCGTTGGGGAAGTAAAGCAGATTAAAAAAGTACGGTCTCAGAACTCAGGTTAGCATCAACTCTTACGAATCTAATAATGCTTGTATTACAACTTGTGAGAGTTTTGTGGACAAACGTCGGTTTAGAAAACGAAATTATTGCTCACTATCAGTCACTAGGACGTGGGGGGGGAGGTTTCATATTCTGCGCTGTGTTGTATCTCTTGTGTTCTTTTTATATGTTTGAAGAGTTGAAGTGGTTTGAGACGAACTCTATGGCTGCTAAAAGGATGCAGGACTTAGGATTGTGGACTGTAAGTGATTGGATAATGTTGTACTTATTCGTTGTCCGGTTATGTGCGTCAGTCTGTCGCGGGGCTCAGTCGTTAGATATGTCTCCATCTGGGCTACACGTTGGGCCATGGTACCCTAGCCCTTTTCCCTCTAGGTCTTGCGCAGTTTTGCTTAGAGTTCTGCGTTGGAGTTGGGCCCTAAGAAGCGGTGGGAGTTAACGTTCGGATGATCCTTCTCGTGGCTTCGCGAGTGCCTTCCCGTGTTACGACTGGTTCCACGTACGTCTTGGGCTTTGACTTGGGTTACTAGTTGGTTTATGGGTTTGTCACGTAGATAGACTGCTATCATCACTACTCATGGTTTAGAGTGTGCCTGGTCTGCTTTGTCTTAGTCTGTGGCTTGGACTACGTCTTCCGTAGCTATATCGTCTCCCGGGGCCTAGTTCTGCACTAGTACCGAGTGTTCATCGATGGTCTTTCCCTCTGTTAGCCCGCTCTTGATATACGTAAAGCTGGTGTAGTCCCAGAGTCCTCTATCCAGGACGAGCCGTATGTTGGTGCCTAGAACCTGCGTATTAAGCCACCTCTCGGATGTCAGGAGGTTACAAGGGTAGTAGCTCACTACGTGCCAATAGTAGGGGTGACCCATCGGACGCACCAGGACGTAGACCATGGGACTAGAGATCAGGTCGAGGAGTGAGAGCCGCTTTATATCACTGTCCACGCCGTTCCCGGTATAATCTACTACGCTTCTGAGACTAAGATGCCATGTGGGACAAACTCGTCGGTGAGGGCTTACAACAACGAGACTGCCGGGTCCACGTGTTTCAAACCCTACGGCGCGAACGATTATAACGCCTACGGCTTTTGTAGCTTGGGAGTCTCGTCACGTATTCAAACCATTCACCTGAGTCCGTCTATACTGCGTTGCGTCTTACGTTATGATTGGATCTTTCTATGCGGTTTTTGTGAGACCCCA